>JARHVA010002027.1:0-100000 GCA_037957365.1 Torreya grandis
TAATTTTTTGTAGTTATTTGTGATAAAAATTATAGCATATTGAAAATTGAGCCTCATTTTAGAGAGGTATATTTCCTTGATTTATTTATTCTTATTTTATTATTTATTGATCTGATTATGTTTTTTAACCATTGTTTTGTTCTGAGTTATGCTTTGGTAACCATTTTTGTACTATTTCTAAGTTTGAACCCTTTTGAATTGGTAGATGTTCCATTGTATGTGTGGATGATGTATTATTATATGTCATATGTATCCATTATCTATTGTATTTTCATTTTCAATGCTAAACATGAACGATGTGGTGCCCATGCATTCAATGATATGCACAAAAATATATGGATCTCTTCATTGGGTGTAGATTAGGTAGGTTTTTCAACTTAGATTTAATCATGTCCCTTAGTATCTCACTTGAGAGCTTATTTAAACTTTGAATGCTTTTTGAATCACTAGTTGTAGATGTATTTTTTTTAATTTATGATTTGGATATGTAACATTAGTTTCCACAATTTGACTAGGCAAATACATGATTTACAATATTATGCCCTAGATGCCTTTGTCTCGTATATTGATTTTCAAATGTTGTAATCTAATCATGTAATATTTTATTATAATTTTGTAAACCTAAAATTATCTTGATTATACTGATAATTTGATGATGCAAAGTCTCACAAGTGAAAACCTTAGTTGTTTTTTATTGAACATGTAGGAACACACCCTATAGGGAATAGGTGTGAATAGGATGATTATATGGAATGGTGACATTGGTATAGGCTATTTCATCTCATAGAGGAGTGATAAAATAGACCTAGTTAGAGGGAAATTATTTATCACCCTCATGGAGATGAGGAGGAGAAGGAGATTTTTTCCTCTAGATAATATATGAAATTGAAACTTAAAACATATTTGGTAGATTATATGATAAATCCTCTATGTGTATTTATGTTTGTTTATTAATGGATTTACACAAGAGAATAATAACATGAAAAGAAATATGACATATATTTCAACTAATAGAAAACATCATCTATACATGTGTTTATGTCTTTTCTGAGTCCATTCTGAATTAAAGGGAACAATCATGCAAATTAAACTATTAAAATTTACAATAAAAAGTGATTAATTTATTCTATCATTATAATCATGATTATACAAATTATAATGTATGTGAATCTGAAATTTTAATCCTAGAAATGTAAACCCTAGGGTTATCTAGGGTTAGGGTTTTCTAAATCTAGGGTTTCTTTACAAAGATTTAAATTATATTTAAATTAATTGAAATCCTAATTTGAAAATGATTCAATTATCTAAATTGTCTAAAAAAATAAGAAAATTATAAGTATGCAACCCTAATTTATTTTTAAAAAATGGATTAATGTAGGGTTTGAAGTAATATTGGAAGTAAGTTTGGTTCACCAAATGATTCAACCTTTTAAGGTTTAGCTATGTAAATCCTTTGTTTATATCAAAGGGTTGAGATGTCTAAATCAATAAAATAATATGCAATAATTAAGTAATAATTTGTTAAATATTTTAACTTCTTTTGACTTTTTAAAAATATTAATAAATAGGCATAAATATATACTTATCTAAAAAGTGACTTTTATGGATGATCTGGGTTCTAAAAAATGAGTTCTAGATAGTTTTGAGTGTCATCAATAGAATTCTAGAATCTATTTGCTCACTAGATAGTATCATCCCATATGGAAAGTAGTGCCATGTTGTTGTAGTGTCCTCAAAGTGGTAGTACTATCCCCTTTGTAGGACTATTCCTATTTTCTTGGAGTACCTGATCCTAAGTTTTTAGGTCCTATTACTGCACACATAAAACCTATAACTCTATATTATGCCTATAAATCTTGATTTAGTGTGAAAAATCTAATCCTCCTTAGTAGGATATGTTGGACATCCTCAACACCCCACTGTGAAGGGAGTTGCCTGCATATCAATATTCTGAAGAGGGATCAAGCCTAATGTATTTTTTCCACCTAATGCTTGATACAAGTGTACGTGAATGCTATAATGAGAGTGGGATTAGATCCCTTGAGTTTTATTGAGATTTGAAATCTTTGAAAACTAGGCTTAGGGATATTGTAAATGGTAGTATGCATAAGTAGGGTAGAATAAAAATAAAATACATTAATTTTTCTCTACTTGTCTTTAGTTTGAATGTGTTTTTGTATCTATTTTACATATAGTGAATAGAGGTCAATTAGACTTATATTTATAGAGGTTTGTAGCTTATGAGGATAATAAAATATTCTTAGGCCAACCTTATGAGTGGCACACATTTGAAAAATCATCTATTGATAAGAGTTAGGGCTAAGGATAGTAGATCTTAGTTGGTGACACTATCATAATGTGGTTTTAGTGTCCAAAATGTGGTGCTAATGTCCACTAGGTAGAATACTAGAAAACTTGTTTGGGATATGAGAAGATAATCTTAGACTATGTTTTGGCTGACTATAGGTGATTATGGTCTACTCAATGACTAGAAAAGTGTGTTTAAGGATCTAAGATAGGTCTGAGACTAAGCTAGAAATAGTGTGACTCAAGCGACACTCTTAACATCTAATTTCCACATTTGGGTGGTTATATTTTATAATGTAACAAATTTTATTAAACAAAACGTATATTTGATGAATCCAAAGGGTGAGATACAACCCTAGAATGTAAATGAGGTTATATAAGCAAGATAGATCTAATTGGTTGAGAAATTATAACCAAAATATCTTCCATAAATTTCAAGAATGATAACATAAATATCTTTTCATTTTATAAAAAGGGTTAGAAGTAATTATTACATGAAAATATCCAAGGCATAGATATTATATTACAAAAATACATGTATTTTTATTATCCATGTAATAAAAAATATTATGGAATAATTCATTACAGTTTATAAAAGAGAATAAATTCGATCTCCTCAACTATTGATTATGAAAGTAGAAAAGAATTTTATATTTCACACCTTATCCTATAAAATTTAAATCATTTTTTGTAGATATGGTGGGTTTAATATTTTGTATTATTACTCAAATCTCTCATAAAATTCTTATCATATCATTTTTTATTTTGGATCTAATCTTCTTAGGTATTTAACTAGTCTAAATAAGGTTGCCTATGCCCCTTTGACAAATCTCAAATTTGAGACCTAATTTTTCCTTTGAAAACTATGGATTTATTTTCCTAATTTAAATACACTCAACTAATATTTTTTTAGGTAAGACAAATCTATGTAAATACTTTAAATTAATATCCATATACCTGAGCTTACTTAATGTTTTTTTAATCTTCTTTTGTTATATGGGCTTAGTTTTTTTAGATTCTTTTGTCTCTTATTTTTTATTATATAAGTTATTTTATTTGATGATATGAAGGAGTGAAATAAGCATTAGGAGCCTTGGTTTAATGGCATGATGAATTTTTTCTTATTGGTGTCTTCATCTTTCCAAAAAATAGATCATTTTGTAATATCATTAATGATCTAATGGCTTGAGATCCTCATTCACAAATCAAAATAATTCATGTCATTGATATTGTTTAGATCATATGGATTGAGATCCATATTTGAATAATTTAACCTATTCTTTACACCTACCACATATTTTTTGTCCTTCAATATTATTTTTGGGTCCTAACACAAGAATATTAAAATATGAGATTTGGATTTAAATTAAAAATAATTTTATATTACTTGAGATTAGTGTTAGATAATTAGATCTAAAGGTGCAAGGAATTTTTCCTTGTTTATGTTATCAACCTTATAATAAATATTTCATTCTATTTATCTTAATTATCTTGGATGACTTGATATCTCCACTTAGAATTAATATTACTCATGCCATTAGATCATTGATGATAAAATGACTTGAGATTCCTTTTGAATATTCATATAATTAGTTATTTCTTAAATATTTTATTAAATTGGTCAAAAAAATGAACAAGACCAGAAATTATACCTAAATTATTCCACCATAAAGTAAAAAAAAACATACCATTAAGAGGTAGTTTCTGATTCGATGTGTATATCAAGAAACTACAAATATTTAGAATATAGTGTAAAAATTGAAGGAAACATCTATATTTTATCAAGCCTTTTGTATAATTTTAATCAAGGAGAAATAAGAGATTTATAATAACCTACTTCTACTTGAGGAACTACTTTTTTTTAATAATCAAGAGAAATAATCCATTTTCACTTCATCTTCTATTTTTTATGAAAGGTGTTTTGACACTTAATCCTCAAATTAAAACTCTAAAATATAAAATTTTAAGTCTAAATTTCATATAAAATTTCAAGCTATGTTTCAATGAGAAGTGAGTTGAAATAAAAATCCATTGGGATATGGAATTCTCATTATTTCCTACATATCTTTCCATTCATCCTTTGTTGGCCCATTTATTACATCAAGTTCCCTTCGTTAGTTTCCAATTTTAAATGTTTCTTCATAATATAATCCCCATAATTTTTTGACTTTTGATTTATATGAGTTTTTAGTTTAGCCAATTGTTTGAGAATGTGAGCATCATCTTCATATATAGGCTCTACAATATAGAAAGTGAAATAAGACTCATCATTATTTGTTTATTATAGTAACTTTGTAAATTGATCAACCAACAACATTTTATTTTTATTTTCAAATGGATAGAATATATATTATTATACAGGTTAATTAGTGTGTCCTCTCATTTTAAATATTTTTTTACCTAGAATTCCCAAATGATACTAGAAATAATGTCATTTACTTCATTTATATAATGTCAATTTTTTTCTTAGTTGTATCTACTATATACTTGATGCCTTGTTTCAAAATATAATCTTTAGGAATTACACCTAGGTTAGACTTAAATGTTTTTACTCCATCAGCCAAGGACTAATAAAATTAAGGACCTTATCCACATATTTTTATACCTCTTGGCTTTGATAAATAATAGAATCAATAAATTATAAAACATGGGAAAGAAATAAAGTATAATATTATATTATATCCCCATAAGCTTTGGATAAATCTTTGATCAACTTTAGGGAATTTATCCTTTCAAAATTTTCCTTGATATCATGATTAAATTGATCAATTATTTTCACATATGAATTTTTTTTCAATAGATTAGTATTTTTATCTAGCTCCCATATGATCTAAAATACACCCACTTTTTGGGTGAGATGATTTTTTAGCACTTTTGTGTCACCTTATAACATATTTATCTTAGTATTTTCCTTTTTCAAATTATTAATGAGATATTTGACATTTTACTTCCTATTTTTTGATTTATCATCAACACCTAAGTAGTTATAAAGTGTCATATGTGAGTGCTCATGAAAATTCTTACTTTTCTTTATATTATAGTCATGTGGGTAATCTATCGCCAATGTAGAAGTTTAATAGTCAAAAGTATGTCATTTTAAATATTGATTGTTAAAGGTATCATGTAGTTATATCACATTATTTATTCCTAAAGGACATATTTGGTCCTCAAACTTATATTTATGTCCTGAGTAGATATCTTAAGTTATGTTATTTTGTAATATTATTGAGATTGCATATAAAACTACTACATTAGTATATAAAAATTAATAGGTAGGAAATATAAATTCTTAGTTATCTGTGATAATGATGTGACCAAATGAATTATAAGAATTGGACATAATGGAGATATAAATGGGTATGCATCTAATGGAGGAAAAGGCAACACAAGTAGAACTAAAGAAATGTAGAATGAAATAACAAATAAAGACACTATGTTTGATTTGGATTCATTTTCTAATGTATTTGAAGTGAAAGGGTGAACCAAGGGTGAAGTGGTAGGATTCATAGTGGACATGGTAGAAATGGTGAATTTTTAAGAAATAGATGAACAAGCAACTGATGAAAAGAGAACCATTATAGTGTATAAATGGGTAGGTCAAAAAATTGTATGAATATGAATAATATGGCTCAATGATGTGAGGACAATTTGAATATAAATATATATGTTCAATTTAAGAGGGGTAAAAATAAGATTATAAATGGTTATGGTTGTCCCAATAGTAGAAACATGATGTGATTTTGCTAATGGGTTTATCTATGTCATGTCTATAGATTTTTTAACACAAATTGTATTTTATTTTTTGGCTTGAACCTAGCCATCTTCACTAAAATTAATTTTTTATATTATTTTAGTTTGTTTTCACTCACTTTCATATATTTTATTACTCAAATTGGAATCCATAGATAATAGAGTATAGTCTTTCTCACTTGAAATTTTTTATTGAGTATAAATTTCTGTGTTAATCTTTATTTATGACATCTATTTCTATTATTTCTCTTCAATATTTCCTTTATTTTTTTATTTTGGTCCTCGAGCAAGAGTATGAACCGATGGAATCAAAACATATTTTGAATTATAGGGGAAAATGATGAATATTATCATACTCTTTATTGTATCAAATTCATTTTTTATATGCTTATTTTCTACTAGTTTTACATATAATTCTACTAGTATTCCTTGTTATTTTGCTCCTAAACCCTCTCATTTATAACCTAGTTTCTCCTTTAATATTTATCCTTGTTTGTATTTAATTTATGTATTATTTAGATTCAAAATTTATTATAACTTCATATGGATTATAACTAGGATAAATATATTCTTGAGATGCTTATAATATCTTTGTGGATCTATAGTTGTTATTATAAATCTTTTCCCATTTATTATCCTCCTCAAAATGATCGCATGGTGTTGTGGTGTCACTAATATCCACTCTTAATCTCCTTAAATATTTTAATTTTTTTAATTTCCTATCCATATTCCCTTTTATATTATTTACAAAATATTTAGGAATAAAAAATATGGGTTATAATCTCTTACTTCTATTTATAATATTTCCCAGGGATTAAGTACATCAGGGCTCTATGAAAGAATATAATCTAACCTATTATCTCTCGATATTTATTAAAATTTTAATTATTATTACCACAAATTTCATAATTTATCCTCTACTCATGCTTGAATTCCATAATAATTTTAATTGTACTAACCATTGTGAAAATTCCCCTCATGATCATAAACCCACATGTCTTCATTTAACCTCAATATGGACTATTTCAACTTTTTGTCTAATGTAGGGGACCATTTTATCTTTAAAGATATAATATAAAAATATTTTTAAGGTCGTGCATTAAAATAAGTGTTTCATTTTCCATTGAAATGGTGTTGATCAATCATGTCCATTTTCCTTAAGAACTTTAGAGATAATATTATTTACGATATATAAAAACTAGAAAACTTGGTTCTTAAACCCACATAACTTGAAAATGGTCATATCATGAAATAAATAAAATTCTATTTTTATTTTATATTTTAAAATATCTTTCAATTGGGTAAACCCTACAAAGTCCTAACCATATATAATAGTAAGTATTTTAGCCAAAAAGTGATTAAAAAGGTTATAATAGGAGTTATTATGTGAAAGCTATATAAGGTTGGTAAATTTCGTTATTTGTTTCAAATTTCCATGAGAAAATATTATATTTAGGGTATCATTGGTTATTCCCATAATATTATAATGGAGGATCATGTATACTAGTGGAGAGGGGTATCTGAAACTTTGGGTAATATTTAAATCTTCTAGTTAGTATTGAATGTGATTAGCCATAAGATCTATGATTATTTCTTGTATCATTGGTGAGACTTTTATTGATCCCAAATAATATTTATATAATAGTATAATCTACATTATAATCTTTACCATAGTAAAAAATGACTATAGAAAGATTACAAATTCTTATGCATTTGTACTAAAAACACCATGTTTCATGAATGATTGGATCTCTTTCTTCATTGGATCATTTAAGATAGAATTAAATAAAGATATATTTTCATGAGTATTATCCCAAAGGTTTACTAATTTTCAAGGTTGTTGATATAGGTTGTATCCTTTATCAGGAATAACATTTAACTTATACATTTTCCATTTATTTTTTAATTAGTCTTTTCTAGTGAATCTATTACCTTGCCTTAATTAGATACATATTTTTTAGCATGCCACATCCCAATTTCTCTCTAATATAAATAAATTTTTTGATCCATGGATTATTATTTCTGATAAGTTGATTAACTAATGATTGATTAAGCTTTATGCCATATGTTGACTATGGGACAATTATGTGATGCTTAATTTACATTATTAGTTGTTATGAGTTAGTATTACTTTTGTATTTTGTATATTGTGATCATGTTTGTTAATTATATTGTATTATTTTATTTATATAATGATGTTGTAGGATAAATACCTTCATTGTTATGAGGTGGATGTAGGACAAATTCTTCCCTCATAATGAACCTAGAAACCCTTACACATACCACATTTGTATTTCATGATTATGTGATTAATTTTTTGATAGATAGTTGTAGTATGCTTTATTTTTTATTTTAATTACTATCATGATGTTTTATTTTTTCACTAATCTAGTTGTTGTTAATGATCATGTTAATTTGTTTGAGTGATTTTGAAAATTTTTATGATTGTATGTAGCTAATATTATATGATGTAATTGTTTGGTTAAATGAATGAATTAGTATATGTTTTTATTTACCTTAATACCTTATTGGGCATGGTTTTGTGGTTTAGTGATATGTTTTTGTGTATGGATTAATAAGCATAAATGTATTCCATTATTTTTATTGATCTATAAGTTTTAGGTAATAATAATTAAAGATTATTATTTTTATATATATGTTTATCCAAATGTCTAAAGATATAGATATTATTGTTTTAAAATATATTTGTTTTTATTAATGTTGACCAAAGTTTTAATACTCATAGTACATTAGACATCAATTATATTGATTAAATGTTTACGAAAATAATTACATTTGCAAAGTGTTTGTTTGTGATGAATGGTAACATAAACAATAGTATTTGAAATATATACTTAAATTTCCATGTTTTATAGTTGATATGTTAAAGAATTATTGATTAAGTCAATAGTCATTGAATAAAATAACATTGGGGTTATGCGACTTGTTTATTTTGTTTGTTAGTTTTGGGAAGTCGATGATGGAATTATGTTAAGTCAACTATCATGCATATTTTATAAAGGATATGAAATGATTATTTTAATTAGTTAAAAGGAAGTTTTGAGATGATTAGGTTTATTAATCACTCATTGATTTTGGGTTAACATCATTTTGTGAAAATAATGAAGTTTTGTTATGGTCTGCATGATGGGAAAATGTAGCATAATGAACTATTTGGGCATGCATATATTCAATCAATTTAATCAGCTATTAATAAAAGATAAGGTGGTGGTGAGTAAGTTAAGGGAGAAGAATAAAAATAAAAGAGATGAGGGATGTGAAGGGATGGTGCATGGCATATAGAGAGTAGGAGGCAAAATTAGAAGAAGGGTGAATGAGTTAAGGAAAAAGAGTAACTCAAATTTTTTGGCATTCATAAATTCATGGGTAGGTTTTGCAATTAAATTCCTATGAGTGAAATGTTGAATGGGTTTTTAAATGATATGGTTACTAGGATTTTAAGGTTTTAAACATTGTATAAATGGGTTATATATAGGGCTTTGTGGAAGGCTTGGCTTCTATAGAACCCTATATCTAACCTAGGGTAACCTGAAGGGATTGGGTAGAGCCATAGAATTTACCATGATTCTTTTAGGCTATTAAGAATATATATCCTAAACTCATCTTTCAATTCAAATAACACTATTCATTCTTAGAATATTATTATTGATGGGTATATATAATATGGCTAGATCTATTTGTTTTGAACTAGTTTTTTATATATTCATTAAGGTATTTAGATATATGGAAAACCTTTGGACTGTATGTGGATTCAAATATGTAGACCTATTTGGATTTTTTTTGGGTATAAAAATATGGGTTCTATATACAAAATAGACTATGTAGTATATACATACATACATACAGTGTGTGTGTCTATATATATATATATATATATGTCAGATGCATGTGTAAATGAATTTGATGTGTTGGGTTCAAATAAAAATCTATTGGTTTAGATTCAACTAAATTCACACATTTTAAATTATGATCATTTTACTTATGCATGACTCTATATAGAGGTTGTAACATACATACTTATTATTATTTGGGTTTTGGGAACAATAAGGTTTTAGCCATAACATATACACCTAGGTGTGGGTAGATGAATGTATGAACTATTTTATATGAACTCACACACACACACACACACACACACACACACACACACACACACACACACACACACACACACACACACACACACACACACACACACACACACACACACACACACACACACACACACACACACACACACACACGAAGTTTAAATATGGAAATGGTTGAATTATGATTTTAGTTGAATTTATAATATTTGTAATACATAATTATTTGGTTGACTATGTATTATGATTATATACTCAGATTAGACTTTGATTTGATTACGAGTTTTCACAGTTAGTAAACATGATGGGTATGCATTTTTATGTTTATAGTACATGAAGAGATTTGCATGGTATAGTCTATATTATTATATTAGCCAACCCGAGTTGTTCATAGTTAGCTATGTGTTTGTAATTACTCATATGTATTTAATTTAAAGGTCAATATTGAATCAATTAAACTTGAATATTTGATTAAATGAGTGGTATGAATGGTTAGTTGTATGTAATGTGTGAATCATATGAAATTATGTATGTTTTATTTAAACAAGCACAAATGGGGATTTATCTAGTTTATAAAAGGGGCTAAGGGGTTATTTTAATGACTAGATGTATACATTATGTATATGGAATACTCTAATTCATGGATAGTGGATGTATTCTTAGAATATACCATATACAATAAATAATTTGTATTGTATTAAAAATGAATTGGAGGGTTTTAATATATACACATGGTATAAATACATGACTGAAGGACTATGTAATAAATCTAATTTGATTATACCATAGACATATCTCTCTCTCTCTTTGTGTGTGTGTGTGTGTACTCAATTGTGATGTGATTGAAAACATTAATACTATACACTGTGTAAGTGGATGTTTTTTATATATTTTAATATTAGTATATAAAGCACTAAAATAATGTATTTATGAGTTTAAATACAAAGCATAGTAATATGTTTTGGACTGGATTTTTTTATATGTGGAATATGAACAAATATATAGATCTATGTTATAGTGATTATTTTGGGGATGAAATAACATTATAATTTAATTTTGATATGGGTAACTAACAATTTCGATATAATAATTACCTAGATGGTATGTTATATTAAGGATTGTTTTGATTCTATTTATTATTTTGTAATAAACTAGATGATATTAGATTTATTGTATTTCATTTGATGGATTAAATGAATATATTAGATACTTTTATACTTAACATAATTGTGATTAGCTAAAATAAAATCTTTTGAATGAATCTATTGGTTTTTATGTTTTTATATTATTATATATTTTTACAAAATCTCGCATTCATGATTCTAAATAAGTATTGGATAGATTTCACTGTCTTAATTAGCACCATCAATGCAAGATGAAGTGTAATCCAATTGAGTGGTGTGTATGAAATTAACTGATCCTAAAGATCCTTAATTATTGAATTTTTTTTTTCCAAAGTAATATTTTAATTAAACATTGTCATTTCATATGTTGATATAGTTTTTATATTTTTGAGATATCATATTAGAATGGATTTATTTATGGTACACATTATTTATTAGATATCTAAAACACATGAGTTTTGATTTGTTACTCTAGATTACTATACCATCATTATCTACCCATCCATTAAGGGAGGGGGATCCCCTTGTTTGGGAGATAGTGTGGGGGATTAATGGTTTGTGGTTGGTATGGAAAATCACTCAGATGATGCTCTCCCTCCTAGCTAGAGTATTATACTAGGGACTACACTTGAGATTACAAATTGATACTTGAGTCATGGATATTCTTCTTTGTGGAGATTTGTATCATGTTTTACCATTTGAGGTGTTATTATATTTTACTGAAATTATAACATTTATACTTATATAGTAGTGGTTATAATGTTGTATCAACCATGGCTAAATTTAAACTATTTTATTTATGATTAGATGTATTTTTTATTTTTGTTTTAATATTGTTCATGATTGTTATATTTATTTGTGGTGATCCTTAACTAAGTTTATTAGCTATAAAAAATTTTGTTAACTAAATTAATGTAGTTAGTTAAATATAACTAATTAGGTTTCTCATGGTAAAATATATATGATGAATATGTGTATTTTTTTTTTAAATCACTATGTTTTGGTAAAACCCAATGGGGTTGTTACTCATCACAAGTAGTTACCAACTAAGTATATTTAAAATTGTTTGGCAATATGTGAAAAAATATTTGACAAATCCAAGTTCTATTTCCAAAACAGTTGCTAAGAAAATTTGTGAATCAATAGTAGGCTTCCTACTTGAGTTTATTATGATACATCTCCTTAATTTGGTATCATAATTTTTTAAATTTTTTTTTTAATTTTAAAGGCATCTCTATTAGATGTGATGTTAAAGGATTAATCCTAGTATGAGGTATGGTTTCTTACTAAGGAACCATTTCTATAATAACCCTAGTTGTATCAATAGTTGAGTAAAAAGTAATAGGTGGTGTTGTATTATATGTATTAAAATGAGTCATTAAATCACATTTTATTTCAAGGACATATTCCATTTAAATAATTTACCTTATTTTTATTTCATAACAATTTATTTATTTTTTAAGGTTATAGTTTATGCTTTGTTGAACATGACTTTGTAACTTTGAGTTCTTGAATGCCCTACCTTGGTTTTGGGAGTCCTTTTCTTCTTAGTTATAGATTGATCATAATGAATATTTTGAGCTCTAAGAAATCTATTATATATTTTAACCATCTACTTCATTCATTAAATTCCACCATTGTATTCAATCACTTATTCAATGGTTGTATGCCTTAAATAATTCCCATTGTACTTCATTTATTGGTGTCTTTACATAAAACCCATTTTAAATTTTGAATATTTTTTAGGGGCTTACATGTCATCCATGGGATACTTTTATTTTATCATCCTTTTCAATCTCATACATATCTTATTTTATTTATTTTTTGAAGATGAGATGGGCTAAAGTATTTTCATTTGTTGGCCTCATGTTAATAAATCAAAATAGATTAAACCATTGATTTTAAAGAATAAAATAACTTTATGGACATATTTAATTTAAATCCTTTCCAAGTTACCCAAGATTTAAAATTTTAGCAATAAAAATTTTGAGTTTATAAATTTTGAAAAAAAATTAACACTCATAATATAGAAATAAAGTATAAAAGCATCCCATTAAATAATGGAATCAAGCTTATTTACAAGGCATAAAAAAAAGTAAGAAATAATTATTTACATATTTATTTAAAAACTATAATGTTTTTAGTGTCGAGATAATTTTCCCTATTCAAATTTGATGTATTTTTCATGTTAGATGTGTTTGACAACCCTCAGAACATGTGGAAATTTGAATTAAATTCCCTCTTTTCATAATTATTTAAACATTTATATTTATGTTAAGTGTGTTTAATTAAATTATTTAACCAAGATAAATTTTAAATGAGGGATCAAATAATTAAAATTCTAAAATTGAAATATAAAAAATGAAGTGGGTACATGCACCTTCTAGGAAGACTATGAACACTAACTAGTAGGCTTGTTGGTATCCTATAGGACCTAGGATTATACCTTAGCTTTGTTGTGGTTATGAAAATAGATAAAATATGAAAGTAAAATTTTAAGATCATTTAAAAACATGTAATAATCCCATGTGGGCATGTAATAAAATTTTACAACATTATTGTAAGTGTGTAAAGGTATATTTACTTGTGCAAGTAAACC
Source organism: Torreya grandis (assembly GCA_037957365.1). Classification (NCBI taxonomy): domain Eukaryota; kingdom Viridiplantae; phylum Streptophyta; class Pinopsida; order Cupressales; family Taxaceae; genus Torreya; species Torreya grandis. Next base: position 13,890 of record JARHVA010002027.1, read on the forward strand.
CACATGAATGTAATAAAGTTGTAATTAAAATCATGGGTATGGAAGGAAAAAATAAATTATTTTGTTATAAATTTACTCCATCCATTAATGGCTCTTATTATGGATTTGTTATATATTTTTTCTAATAATTTTCCAATTCTATACATGTTTTAAGGATGAACATCTCTTTTTGGAGTTTGTTTTAGAGAAATTTTTAAAAGGGAGGATCTTGGATTACTATCAAGTGATTAACGGAGACTAAAGATAATTTCTTATTCCATTAACTTATTTGTTTATTTTCTCACTCATTTGTGTTAGTTTTTTTATCCTTGATGGAAATCTGGTATTGGTAATAATGGAAAGGAAGTGTTTAGTATAGGTTTAGAGTATAGTAGCAATATTTGATTTATTAAAAAAGATCCTTGTGTGTGTGTGTGTGTGTGTGTGTGTGTGTGTGTGTGTGTGTGTGTGTGTGTGTGTGTGTGTGTGTGTGTGTGTGTGTGTGTGTGTGTGTGTGTGTGTGTGTGTGTGTGTGTGTGTGTGTGTGTGTGTGTGTGTGTGTGTGTGTGTGTGTTTGTATGTATGTATGTATGCATGCATGCATTCATGTATGTATGATGTGAAAATATTGTTTAATATAAATATAGTGATTGGAAACTAATTGATTAAGAAATAATATTAATATATTATGTTATCATATTAAGAAAAAACTTAAATACCTTTATCTCTTATCACTAAAATGTAGCACTATAATAAATAATATTTGATGGTGTAGACACTATTTTATGACTATATAACACCTTAGTCTTCTACACTTGGAAAACTCAAACCTTGGTTGCTCATATTAATTTTATACCTTTTCCTCTTCCAAAAGTCTCATATCTGATCTATCTTGTTCCCCTTGGCCTATATCTCTTTATTTGACCAGTCTTATGATGATGACACAGGTCTTTTATATTACCCAAAATGCTTAAAATTTACTTAATTTCAATCTCTATAAGTTTTAATCCTGCACCTACTTTCCTGATCCCTAGACACTAATGTTCATGATAGGCACTAGTATCAATGTTAGTGTCCTAAGATAACACAAGTCTCTAGTGTCATAAAGTCATCTATTTTTCAAATGAAATGCATCCTAATGGTCAAACTAAGTGATTTAATGTGTTTTAATATTCTATATAGATTTATATAAATACAAGATCGACCCTAATTCATTCCTCACCTATAAAAATACCAAAGATACCATGACAACTTATCAAAAGTACTCTATCATGCATTTAATTGAAAAAATCACCCTTATTTCCACACCATTCATAGGTACAACAATATATAGGTATGAATTACTAAAGGATTATCCTGAGAGACTAATTTTCTAAATTACATGATAGCTCATTATTGTAATTACTTTGCACATATTGTATGATTCACATACAAGCCAAAACATAGGGGATAACTTCATGATTATGAGGTCATCTTCTAAAGTACTATCTATGTAATTAGTGCTCACTAAAAATAGGGTATTTGGGGTTAGCTTGACACTATGTGCCTACTAACCCAATTTTTACCCAATGTCACTATGAAGATGGAGATTTAGGGTTTTTCCATGTCAAAAGGAGTGAAATTCCATGGTCATATCATATGTCAACACTAGAACAAGATAATTACATTAATTATTTATCATTTTCATATCTATCATATTTATATTTACCATATTTAAACTATCTCAATTTGATAAATTCAATACATGTTTATATCTAAGTTTAGAATTCAATTGACCTACTATATATTTGATTATCACCTTTATTACATTTCATTTCTATATACCCCATAAATTAAATATATGTATAAAAATAAGATCACCTAGATTAAATTTTAGTGTTAAACCAATGGATCCATACAATTTGAGTAGTACCCTTTATAGTGCATGATTGTGTTAAATGCATTCATTCCAATTGGGTAAGTACAATTTCTAGAATTACATATGAGAATCCTCTTGAACAAGGGAAATTTATACCCAGACAACTAGATATCAAGACTATTAATGATAATTCACTAAACAAGGTTAAACAATAATAAATACACTTTACTAAGAAACTAGTACTTAAGAGACCATTACATTAGATACATATAGTGGATTTCATGGAATACCCATCTTCTCCTACACACCATGTTTAGATATATAAAGGACTTCTAAATGTACATATTACTACTATGCCAAAGAAAAAACACTCAATTATGAATTGTAATAACTTATACTCCTATTACTCCTATTATTTCTTCATGACCATAGAGTCCTATTTTACATACGTAGAACACTATTGACACCATAGTGATAGATATTGAACCTATACATGCTTCTTAACATCATAAATAGATTAGTACACTAGGTTCATAATGGGAATATATCTATGACCATCCATTATATGGCATCATAGGATGATATTTATTTTTTAATAATTTAAAATACCAAAAAATAAAAAACATTCAAAAATACAAAAACATTTTCAACATCTATATGTTCTACTAGCTCCTTGACATATATGTGTTAGTTCCATGTTGATGAATGGAATATTTAGGTATTCCTATAAAAACATATATGTCACACTTATACTTGATTACATTATAGGAATACACTAATATATGATATATTCCTATTTTGGATGTTGGACCTTCCCTATACTCATGCCATGTAAACATTGGATGGTTCTGCTTCTTTGATCTTGATGCACACAAGTTATATATTGTATGATCACTCTATATTATCATGTTTTAGATTACATATATACTTGCACATGCCTTTATCCATGATTATATGTTACATAGGGTACTTGATATGTTATATAATTGACATTATTTCTTAACATATTTTGTCCATGGGTGACTATGACCTGTTTATGTTGGTGTTTTATGATTTCCTTTATTCACTTCTTGAGTTTATTGCCTTGATATTGAATTCTTTGTTTGAGAATTTGAATATTCTCCTTTATTTTTAACCCTTGTGCATATGTATATTTTTATATACATTTGAATATGTCATTATTTTTTGTATGGATATTTGAATATGTCATCCTTACCTTTATGGAAATTTGAATAAGTCATGTACCTTCAATTGTGTGGAATTTTAACAATCTTTTTGTTTGTGATCTCCTTCAACCTTTACCTTTTGAATTGATTTTGAGGGATCTTGTGTGTGTGCTTGTTTACTTTTTAGGATTGCACTATTACTATATATGATATCATGATCCTTATAATGCATCTTAGGCCTATATGTGATCACATTGGTTTTATGTGATTCAATGATATACCTACCTAAACATGTTTCTTTATATATACTACATGGTTACATTCATAAATTATATAGTTGTCTTATCATTTTGAAGTGGGGTAACTACTAGTTCCTATATTTACCTAACCTCAAAGTCATAATATTAGTGGGGACATATCATAGAGGTATTTTATTCACACTTGAAATAGTTTTTAGATTTAGTAGGGGCATGATTTTGAAGCAATAATACTCCATAATCATTCAATATATGGTACTTATATCAATTTTCATATTCATTGGGGGCACACTTTTGAAGCATGTTCTCCACACTCATTCAATATATAGTACTTATATAGGTTTTTTGATTTATTGGGGTCATGTCATATGGGCATGAAGTCCACACATTCAAATTTCTTAGATTCAGTGGAGGCATGCTTTGGAAGAGTGTTATCCACACCTATCCAATATGTAGAATCGCCAAATTACGTGACATGTTTTGGAAACATATCCTCCAAATTGGTACTTATATAAATTTTCAAATTTATCCATATATAATGGGGGCATGATTTATAAGCATTTCCTCCACACTTACACAATTTTATGAACTAGCCAAATCACATAGTTATATGATTCAGATTCATAGTTGTGGCAAAATTTTATACATGGAACTATTGTTATACACAATTTTAACATGAGAAATATATAAGGTCAATATGATATGTAATATGTGCCTAATATTTAAAAATCCAAACTAGTTTTAGATTTAGAAACGTTTTTATGGACTATTACCACATCACATACGTTTTCATACTAATACCTTGTAGTTTTTTATGGAATTTATTGAGCCAATATAATGTACTATTTGGTTCAATTTTTGGTATGGTTGAGATTATTAAATCATGCAATATTTTTAATTTTTCATGTTGGAATTGATTTTATCATCTAGCCTCACTATTTTGTAAGAATCATTGTGTTTCACAATTGAGATAATCTCAATTTCCAAGTGGAAACTCACTCTTACTCTAAGGTTGGAGGCATATGACTTCCAATATCTCTCTCTATCCATCTCCTTATATATACACACTTTAAATATTTATGTGTGTGTGTGTGTGTGTGTGTGTGTGTGTGTGTGTGTGTGTGTGTGTGTGTGTGTGTGTTCTAATATTAATTTTAGATCCTTATAATAATACACAATTTTCAAAATAACTTTCCAATATTCATGGTGGTTACATCGATAAAGAAGTGTAGGTGTAAACCTTGCTCTTTCAATTTAAATCTATTCTAAGTAATTTCAATCCTAGATTAAATGAGTTGATCTTATACTATAACATGTTATTGGTTTTAGGTTATTCATAAGTAAATCACTCAATTTAATCACCAAAAAATCAATCAAGTTGGGCACATGCAAAGATAATGTGTACATACACACCCATGTACACATTCCTTTCCTTTAAACTAGCAATTTTATTACTATATTAAAAGGTGGTCAAATGTAGATATTATTTTATTATTATATATCACCTTAGTGTTTTACACTTATAAAATGTAGAGCTTGGTTTTTCCTATAATGTATATACCTTTCCCACTTCCACAATTTCTAAATCTACTCTATTTTTTTCCCCTTGCACTATATCTCTTAGTTCAACCAATATTATGTTGATGACCCAGGTCTTTTATCTTTCACAGAATGTTTAAAATGTACTTATCTTTCATATCTATAAGTTTTGATCTTGGACCTACCTTCCTAATTAATAGATACTAACATCCAAGATAGACACCAACATTGATATTAGTGTCTTGACTTGACATGAGTTTCTAATACCCTATAGTAATCTATTTTACAAATTAAATGTATCCTAATGGTCATCCTAAGCAATTTCACGTGGTTTATTATTAAAAATGGATTACTATAAATATAATATCAACCCTCATTAATTTCTCACCTAAAAAATAACAAAGATATCAATGAAAATTATCAGAGCCACTCTATCAGACATTCAATTGAACAAAGCTTCCCTATTTCCACACTAGACATAGATAAAATACATCTATAGGTTTAAATTACTAAATGAGTATCACAATAACCTAATTTTACAATTTAAAATATAGGTCACTATTTTACTTGATTTTTACATATTATATGATTCACACACAATCCAACACATAGGATAAAACTACATGAGTCTGAGGCCTCTTCTAGAGTTTTGGCTATATAGGCAACACCTATTAGCAGTGGGGTCTTTAGGGTCAGATCAACACTATGTTCCCATGAACATATTTTTCACTAAGGTCACTATAAATATGAAGAACTAGGGTTTTTTAATTTTATAAGGAGTAACATTCCATGACCTAGATCTGAATGCACCAATGTGAAGTTGGAGCAAAAGCTAAAAGCGTCTAGGTGATCACATCATTTTCTAGTAGGTATTATATATAGAGTACTTACATCAAACCAAAACTATAGTATTGATACAACTATCCAAAGATAATGTTAGTGTCCATAGTGCCAAAAGCATTATATCCAAAATCTAATGACTATTCTATAACTATTTTCTAGCCTTTTTCCTACATGTTCTAGATCCAACATTGTGTCAGCATTAGAACAAGCTAAGTACATTACATCTTTATCATTTCCATATCTACAATAGTTTTACTTTTCATATTTAAGCTATCTCAATTTTAAGGATTTAACATATGCTTATATCTAAGTTTAACATCTAATTATCCTACTATAGATCTGATTATCACCCTTATACCATTTCATTTCTATACACCCCTTTAATCAAATCTATGGATAATAATAAGATCACCTAGATTTTATTTTAAGGTTAAATAGATGGAATTAGAAATAAATCACTTGAGTTTCCTATTATACCTTTTTACTTGTTAATAGTTATGAATGTGATAAATTTGGGTTATTTATAGCTTAATATTTAATTAAATTGAAGAAAATTATAATGTCAAAATCTTGGGTGTAGGAATAAATAGATATGTTTTTTTTAAATAAAACAAAAATACACCTATATTATAGTATTTTAGATACCTCTAAAATTTACATCTCTTATTCATTGGGACATATTATTAATGTATGGTGTCATTGAATGAAATTGGATAGTTTTAGATTGGTAAATATACGTATAAAAATAGATAAGTTTGTACATTCCAAATGGTGTTTACAAGTTATTTGACCTGAGTGAAAATCCATCATATACATATATGGCATGTCAATCAAGTCAAATAAATATATAATTTATCAATTTTATTTATATACTTGTATATTAAATAAATAAATAAAATGTACACACACATGTATGTGTATAAATTAATAAATAAAAGTAATTATATATAGGGATCCACCAAAGAACTTGGTTTATTTCTACTAATTGGAGGAAACCCAAGACTCTATTGGTTTATTTCTCTAAGGAAAACTGGGGGAGGTGCACCCAAGATATGCCCCTTTAGGGTGATGGGATTGGGCAGTCACACCACCATTAGACAATGAGCTACATAGTCCTATTGACCCTATTTGGCCACAAGTGGGAGATAATGTCCACACGTTTAATTCCTTTCAGCTTTATCCTTTTTGAGTTTATTTTTATTTTCTATTTATATAATAAATTTCCAAATATATATATATATATTAGATATATATATATATTTTTTATGTATGTATGTATGTATTTATGTCTGTATGTATATGTATATATGTTTGTGTGTATATACACACATACATATATATATATATATATATATATTTTATGTATGTATGTATGTATGTATTTATGTATGTATGTATATGTATATATGTTTGTGTGTGTATATACACACATATATATATATATATACAGACACACACACACATATATATGTGTATATATATATATGTATATATATATGTATATATGTATCTATATATGTATATATATATATATGTATGTATGTATGTATGTATGTATGTATGCATATATATGTATGTATGTATGTATGTATGTATGTATATGTATATATATATATATATATATATATATATATATATATATATATATATATATATATATATATAATACATACATACATACATACATGAAAATGTAATTAGATATATACATTTTATATGTTACTTCCTCCTCCCCATCCATTAAAGTTTCACCCAATAAACCCTACCTTTAAAACACAAACTAAAAAATATAAAATAGAATAAATAAAAGAATATAATATACAATTGACCTAGGATTTATAATGTAAGGATTGAGGATTATTCTAATCTAAAAAGTGAGATTAATTACTGAATTAACCTTTAAAATTTTAATTGTTAAATAATTTATAATAATCCTCTTATAATTTTGAACTTTATTTTACTAATAAATTTATTTTGTAGTTTTAAAGCTTTGGAGTGAAGATCATAATTATTGTAATTTACATACTCTAATTATGCACTTTTATTTCATGCATAAACATGACAAATATTATTAAATATATTAGTGGATAATCAAATAATTTGATTTCATATGAATATCATCCTTATGACTAGTTAAAATTGAATTTAAATCCAAAATATTTTTTCACACATAAATAAATAGTCCAAGGAAGTCTGTAATGTCTATGTCATATAACTAGCTTTGAATTCATAGCCTAGAAAATGACTTTAGACTTAAATAAGGACCATATGATATTTTTTCCATAAAATTAAATCAAAATACTAACCATATTTTCTTCCCTTTTTTTCATTCAAAGTAAATTAAATTTAAATTGGGTTTTGAATGTAACCAAATCAATTTTTGGTGTGAACCCTTGTTATTAAGGAAATTATTTTTATGTCAAAACTAGACTAAAGGAAAGGAGAGAGCTTTAAGCTCAAAATAAATGAAGAATTAAATTTTCATTTTCATTCCTTCCTTGGAACAAAAAACTAATAAGTTATTCAAACAAGTTGTCTTATTGAAATGCAATAAATAAGTGGAAAATTTGCTTTTAATTAGGCCAATGGAAACAACCAGGGATTTACATAGAATAAATACCCACTATTGAAAATTTATAAATCAAGAATTTGAATTAATTTTGAAATTAATTGGAAATACTAAATCAATATTAAATAATTTTATTATCGATAATTAAAACTAAAGTGTGTTGAATTTTTAAAAAAAAAAACATTTTCACAAGCAATTTATTTGTGTTTTTCTTACTCATAAAAGTTGGTTTATAACTTCGAGGGCAATCCCTTGATAGATATTATTCACCAAGGGCTGATATTGTTACTAATTAATAATGGGGAACCATTATGGTCAAAAAATTTCATGGAGGTGATTAACATCCCCAATAAATAGGAAGAATTTGATAGGGATGAAGAGTACTTCATGGATTCCAAGTCTGATAAAGCTGAGAAGTAATAGAGTGAAGGGTCTGTCACAAGAGGATTTCAAAATTAGAGGTAAGGAAAGGGGGACTCATATATATATTCTGCCATTTTTATTAGAAGCTAAAGGGCTATTTTATTAAATAACAAAGAATAAATTAAGTAATCCCTTGATAAGATCTTAACCAAAATTTCAATCTAGAAACTACTTTGTAATGAAATTATAGATGAATTTGATAACCTAAAAGGAATTCTAGCTCATAGGATGGAAGAGATGAATTTTTTCAAAGATCATGAAAGCTTCTATGCTCAATCCCTAAGGCAAAAGAACCTCTTAAATAAATTACATGGAGGATAACAACAAGGAGTCCAAAAAGGAGGAGGATCCTAAGCTCACCAATTTGAAGCACAAGAAGTAGGGTGATAAAAAATATCAATCTATTGTGAAAAACACTAGAGGTAAAATGAGAAATAAAGATGGAAGTCTTGAGGTCAATAAATCAGTCATCTACTCTGAATCTAATTAGCAGGCACTTTTCTATTCTCTTTAGTCTGTCTTGGGTTTTTTGCTAAAACTTATCATCTTTTAGGTAGTAGGGGGTTTTTCCTTTTGATTTCCTATGTTGTTATTTATTGTTATGCTATTGTTAACAATTATCTTTTGGATCCCTTTTTATTGGTACATGCCCCTTTTAGCCTGATTTTAACCTATCTAATAATATTAAAAAAAGTTAGTTTAGAATTGGTGTAAAATAAATATCCAAAAAATAAAATTTTCCAAATCTAAAAAATGGAACACTTTTTAAATAACTTAGAATTATTTCAACAAAAAAATAATATTATCATTAGTTTTTTAATTAAAATTGGATGGATTCTAAAACCATTGTTCATGGGTAATTTTTAAATGTAATTTCTACTTTTAAAAGTCACCCAAGAATGTTTGGTTTTTTTATAATATACTTTTAAAAAAAATGATGCTACTTTTTTAACTTCATTAGCTTATAAAATATAATTTTTTTTTAAAATAATTTATTACTTGATCAATATATTTATTTAATAGTGATTTTATACACACTTTATTAACTTGGAATTTGTGTGATTTTATAAAAACCATTATTTACCTATGCAACTATTTAGTATTTCCTTTATATATAAAACATGTAGGTGACTCATTTATGAGTTATATATTATAAAACTAAATAAAAATTGTAGATAGATTTACTAATTTTTTGTGTTATATAATTGGGCATCATTCAATTTGCATTTTACTAGTCTATAATTGATGTACAAAATATTGTTTGTAGTTGTCATTTAATTTTACAAATTTAATAAATGCAAAATTAAATAAATAATTTTTGTTTATTTTCATACAATTTTGTTATCCTTTAATTCTTTCAAAAAATATTATATTGATTTATTGAATTTAATTGTAATTTAATTGAGTGGTGTTTTAGTCACCTTATGTAAGTAATAATAAAATTGTGTTCATTTTAGAGTTATAAAGTTTTAAAAAAATAAAACATGCATTACCTTGTAATTTTTATTTTTTTACCTAGTAAGGACTAACTATGCATTGGTTAGTTAATGGCCATAGTTATCCTCAGATTTAATTTTGAAAGTAAAACTTGAGTCACTAAGTGGTGAAGGGTGGTTTCCTTCATAGTATTACTAACATCATTTTATATATTAAACCATAAATATACTTGATTTTTCTTATGAAGGTAGTCATAAGAATATATGTAGATAGATCATGAAGTGAGAGTGATAGATAGTTACTAAATTTTAGGGTGATTTAGGTTAAGTGTGTTTTCCTACCTTGTTAACCTTTTAAAATGTATGGTTAAACAGAGTGTGTGGCTCTAATTACATAATTAGGTAGTGTCATGTTTTGATTTAATCAATAACTAAAGCTTGGAAATATGACATTATAATAAACAAATGAGTTACTCCTAGTGATGTGAGTTTTAATGTTATTAAAATTTATAAATAATTAATGACTATTGAAAGATAGGCCTTATTGTTAATATTAATAACACCATATTTTTTTTTGAGATGGTATTTTATAAGAGTATAATGTAATAGAATTTTTTAATTATTTATATCTCTCTCAAAAACACCCAAGGATAGAATAAATGTTGAGGCACTTTTATAGTGAATGTTTAAGAATCTAGTGTTGCATTTCATGCCCATTTTTTCCCTAAAATATAGGCACAACACAAAAATATACCAAACTTAACACTTAAAATAATGGATAGATACCAATATCCACTCAATCATGTAAAAACATATCTACAACTTCCATGAGATTTACAGAGATGTGAGGCAATGATTCATAATCCCACAATTCTATTTCATTTATTCCAACACTCATAAGTCCTTATAAAGCTCATGCCAATTTAAAATGACATGACATTGAGACAACCATCAAATTTTCCCTATTCCACTAATGACATAGTCAGGCTCCATGTGGTTTATTTGGTAAGTTCTCTAGCCATGTTATCTTCTCTTTAGACTCCTAAATTCACTCTTTTCACTTGTCACTTCCTAGGTGACTCTATGAAAATTTCCACATGATTCTAAATTGATACTCATTACCCTACCACTCCATAGGGATAACAAAACTTCCTTGGGGATTTAGAATAATGGAAATCATTCCATATGATAACATTCATCTAGACCATTAACCTCCAAGATTCACTCTAGATACATATGATTTTAGAATCATAAAGTAGTGATATTATGCCATGTGATGACATCCTTCTCACCCACATATCCATAGGATTTGTGGCTATTATAGACATCTCTAGGATCATAAGTCATTAATATGTTTCCATATGGAAATATCTCATGATCCTAATTACCTAAAGGGTTTTAAAATTTCATAGACATATTCAAGATAACAGGTCACTAGGATGATGTCACATGATAACATCATATGATCCCACTTGATCAAAGGATTTCAAACTATATTTTCCTCCATAAGATCATAGGTCATCAACATTCCATGTGGAAACTTAGTCCCTCTAATATTTTGTGCTCCTCAACTCTAAGGCTTTATAAGATTAGAATTTTGACCGATCCCTTGGGATGTCTAGAGGATTCCACATGGCATCATCTAGGCAACTTTTAAAAAACTTGAAATTAAACTAATGAAAAATAAAAAAGAAACCCAAATAAAAATCTAATAAATCAAGATATCAAATTAGATGAAAATTAAAATGACTAAGGCAAAAATCCATCAAGATATTGATACTAAGCTAAGGCATGATCTAAATTAAAACATAGAGATGGCTCAATAAAAAGAAACAAAATAAGGTAAAATATACATGCCTTTATTGTTTTATATTCCAAAAGGAAGCTAAATATTATTTAAGGAAAAATCACAATTTTAAACCAATAAAGACATTGGTTTAATTGATTTATAAATTAAACACAAGGTGATTCCGCTCAATCCAACATCTCTAAAGGAATGGTTCCTTAAAATAAGTGATTCAATCCAATATTTAGAAAATTGCACATCTTGTAATGACTCAAAGACTCAATCCTATAATTAGGCTATGAGGTTGCCTATGACTTACTAAGGTGTGGGAGTCTTGAACCAATCTAAATTTTTAGCCTTGCTAAGATCATTAAAGGAGAACTAAGATTTATAAAACTCCTCCATGTAATTAATTGATCTCATTATTGATAGGGTTTATTAGATAACATAACTTGTCTATAAAATCCTAAGGGGAACATTCATAAAGTATCCTTTCTATTAAAAAAACATCATATATATTCACAAACTATTTCTTTGGTTATTCCAATAACAATCCATAGCCCAATAGGTGCATTCTACACACAAGCCAGATTCAAAGAATAACTCATATCTAATTTAAAAAGGATATATATATGCATAAATAAGAAACTATTCTACAAATAGATGAAATAAAATTACTCATTGTATTTTATTAGAAAATACATAAGGCCTAAAGATTATTCCCTTACATAAAGACTCCTTCCCAAGGGTCTAAATACAAATTGTCCTAACCAAACGTAACTCATTTTATAAATAGGTTCACTACATGACAACATAGTGTTTATTAATGACTATATTAATTCCATTAACTCCTCACATTGAGATAAAAAAAAATATGGTCAATACTAAAAAGATCAATCAGATTTAGACTAGTTGAGCATAGGCCTTATCATGAATGGGTTTATATAACTAGATTCATCTAAGCAGAAAACAAGTTATTTTTATTATCAAAGTCATAGGTAGACTACTTACCTACCTTCATACTTAAATGTGTCTTTCACATTGAATCATCTAAACATGAGGTAATACAATTAGATTTAGACTAGTTGAGCATAGGCCTTATCATGAATGGGTTTATATAACTAGATTCATCTAAGCAGAAAACAAGTTATTTTTATTATCAAAGTCATAGGTAGACTAATTACCTACCTTCATACTTAAATGTGTCTTTCACATTGAATCATTTAAACATGAGGTAATACAACCACTCAATATATAATGCATAAAACAACCACATAATATTCAACTAAAATTATAATATATGTATTAAGGCCATTAACTTGGCCAAAATTAGTCACGAATATACAAGCCTCCATAAGGATTCCATTTTCAACAAGGATCCATCCCAAGGAAGTCTATTAATATGATATAACAAACAAATTATAAAATTGTTCTTTGTTTTAATAACTAAAACATTTAACTAATAAACTTGATAATAATAATGGCCCACACTTGACCAATAATCATCTTTAATACATAAATATAATAAGTTTAGCTATGAATAAATAATCCTTGCCTTATATCCAGTTATAAAAAGAAGGAAAATAGGAATAATCAATAGTTAAATATGTGATCCTCTTTAATCTAGGTTTAAGATTAGCCAATAGATGGTGGGCTTACCTCCCAACATTTTATTATCATTGATTAATTTCTCTAAGCATCCACAAGCATGACTCCTAGCTCCAAGCATGTGTCACATCATGGTGAAAGTTAAATAAAGACAAACAATAGTCAATATGTCTTGGGTTCAAGGAGATAACTACTCATAAGGTGACAATCCAAGCATCTCTAAGTCAAGAGGTTACCAACCTTGAATCTATTTTTAACAAGTAAAATACACAAAAGAGAAAACATAAGGGTTAAAAGGATATAAATCATTAGGTATACAATCACTAAGATAGACTTTATAGGTAGTCATGAGAGGACTTATGCAACCTACCATCATGTCCAACATGAGAGATATACCCCTTCTTACATCATGAATAGTGTGACATTTTGAGGCATCAGAAGTCTTACATGATGAAACCATAATATCTAGGAAAGCACAAATACAAAAATTAGTACTATCATAGAGGAATATCTCAACTCCAAAATCCCACACAAGGGGTAATAACACTATGGGGTGACTTCAATCATAAGAAAATAAAAAAATCAATCTAAGTGTCCTTGATCCTCTTGACATATAATCAATCAAGAATCACACAAAATTCATTTAGTCAATTAACAAAACATTCAAGTCATAAAACACCTACCCAATGATCAAGGCCCTTTTATGGATCTTTTTTGTAGGTTTATACTATTTAAATATCTTCCTCTCAAGGATATCTTCTTATATTTCTTCCCTTCCTCCTTTAGGTTGGCCCAAATAAATTTAAATTTGATCTCTAGATAATAAAACCCTTTTCTAAGATATCTACCTTCCTGAAATAGGTGCCTCCCTTTCTTTCAATATAATAAAAACATGATGTGTCTATTCTTTCCTTAGATGGACCCACCACTTATGCTGGCTAGTCCATGCCTTCATAATGGGAGATCTTTTTTTAGTCCATAATGGCCCATGGTGAATCATACAGAGTCCTAAAATTGATTCTAAGATCAACCTAATGATTTTAATTAGTTGAAGGTAATATCCCATTTAATGGACATGATTGTAATCTACCACTAGATAATGTAGACATTGGTCTACTTTATTTCATGCATTAATGATGACAAGAAAAAAGGTGTTTGACCAACCCAATAGTGATTACAACCACTATAACATGCTAAGTTTTAAAGGAATGGTTGAATGGTATATAAGTCATTTAATTAGGATCAAGAAAAGTTTAAGATAGGTTTTGGGTTAGAGGTGTGATCACACATGATGCAATAATGCTTATCATAGTCATTTTTCCTTTGTTGGTAATGACATGTTCCTTCACACTAATTACACCCATGAAATTTAGTATATTAATAGCCTAAGCTTGTAATTACAACATGATAGATAATTTAATTAAACCAGAATAATTAACTTACCAAGCTATTCACAAGGTCATGAATATATATTCTTATAGCACCTAATGCATATGTAATTTTAATTTCAAACAAAGGTAATAATTTAAGCATTGATAAAATAGAATTTATCATGTGCATAATCCTCTTACCTTCATAGTCAACACCACCAAAGAAGTATAACCATCAATTTATAATAGTCATATTATTTTATCACGAGGGTCCTTACATTCTCCCCCTTAAAAGGGAACTATACTCTATGTTGGACTATTTTTTTCATCCAATAAGGTTTAGAAATCAACTATACTATTTGAAAATTATCTTTAATTACCGATGTACCACCCCAAGTAGGCACCCAAGGTAAGCATTTGGTTTCATCACTAAAAGACATTCTCAAATGTGAAGGCTAACTGCTACATATAAGCAATCATATTATTCCTTTGTATTTCCAAAAACCCATTAGTTTCTTTATTTATCATTTTAAAGTATACTTAATCACAGATGAGGGTATAACCTACATGAATACAATATTCTAAGTCATATTTTTATTTTTAAGGTTTATAAAAACTTAGATTATCAATCTTTCCATACCAATTATCTTATTGTCTTTTACAATGGTGTGATATAATCACTTTAGTCTTTGTAGCATAAGTCATGAGATACATTTATGTAAGGCTTCTTATTTAGTTAGTTTTCATAGAAATGGTCATGGGAGATTTGATCAACCTAACACCATTCCCAAAATAGGACTTCAACTACTATAATCATGACATCTAGGTAAGGTTCAAGTAACCTTTCATCATTCCCAATGTAAGAGGGCTTTATTATGGTACCATCCTAAAAATGCTTCTCACAGACCACCATCACTCATTATGAGAACAATAAACATTAACATGATTAAAAAATTAAAAACACTTTATGAAAATAAGGAAGATCAACCTATCCATTTCCCATAATTTTCTTATATTATTATTATTATGATTTTAGTATAATGATAATTTCCTATGACCAACTCATAAGGATGCTTTGATCTTGGATTGTAATAATTTTAATTTCCTTTCAATAAAATATCTCTAATTTAGAGATGAAATTGGTCTAATTTAATACCCAAGACTTGCTTCATTTAGGGCTACCTTCCATGCACTAATTTTTTGGTTGCCTTAGATTATGGTGACCCATGTTAAAGGCAACTATCTATTATAAGTTATTTCATTTAATAAGATGTTGGTTGAATTATGAACAATTTTAAAAAGGGCAATTCATTCTATTTTAGACCATAAAATGAACACAATTATCTTAACTATTGTGATACATATTTTATCTAATATGAGCATTAATTTTCAAGTGTTCTTTAGATATACCATTCATTTAGAGAGAAAAATGATGGGTGCCAAACATGACAAAAAAACATCCTAATAAATTAGGTATCCTTCCATAGGCATACCATTCTAAGTGAAGTTTAACCATAATGAGTTCACACTCATATCATTAAAATCATACCATTTAATGTTAAGTTACCATAGCTAGCAACATCTTTAATACCGAGAATCTTCTGATTAAGCAAAGTATGGGGAAATGCCTCCCATCAGACCAATTCTATTTCATAATAATACAAACATGAGATTATCTCCCTTTTTAACATACCATGCCATTCATGAAAGTTTTTAATCAACATAATTTCATGCTATTTCATAACATAGGCTCCCAGAATGTCAATTCATCAGCTGATAGAATAATATTCCAATACATATATATGAGGTTCTTGGGATCTAAACCTTCTAGCCAAGATATCATGTGCATATCAATATGAATGAGGCTCTTATGAAATAATTCTACTTATCTAATAATATTATGTGCATATTAGTATGTATGTGGCCCTGAGGATAATATTCCACTAGATATAAATTAGTGTGATAATAAATATGTGTGTGGCCCTTAGGACAATACTCCACTAGCCATTCTAATGCATAGAGTTAAAGAGATAGATGACACACTGATGGTATGAAGCATGCCAATTAATATATATAGTAAGAGATATTCAATTTATAAATGGACTCATGCATGTCAAGTCATATATAGTAAGAGATAGTTGATACATTGATGGCCTCATGCATGTTAAGGTACTGAGTGAAGAGACACCTCATTGTTATTAAGACACCTCGATGTCTAAGACCACCATGTCTGCTGGGTGAGGAAGGATGGGATATTAAAATTGTGTGAAATGTACCCATTATGACCCACTTATATATCAATTTCAATCTACTTATTCTCCCCTATACTCACCTGAAGTTATTGTTATGCACATGTTAACACATAAAACTATCGCAAGCAAGCATCACAATCACTTAAATAAACATTGGTTGATCATGTAAGTGAAAAATAAATAAAATAAAACCAAGTAGTCTCAATAATGAAATCAAATTCAAATAAAAAATTGATCAATTAACTTCATGATTAGCCTTTATCTCAGAACATTTGAAGTAAATAAGAAAATAATGTTGGTTTCCAAGCAATTTGAATAAGAGCTCAAACAACTTAATATAAGTTTAACAAGCACATTTAGCAAAAAATAGATCATAATATGATCACTATGTGGATATATGAACCACTTAAGGGAGAAGGAATAAGGTAAGAGGCCATCATTGATCCATTAGTTGTTTGGAGAATCAAACTACATCATCAACATAGGGGATATGTTACACTGGCCATTACTAACAAAATTTTGATATGGAGCCAATTACCACTTTATAATTTCAAATTCATTATTGTTTGATTATGAGTAATAATATGTAAGATGTCACTAAACCACTACTAGTACACAAAATAATTATATCAATTTTAGGATATGTTATCACTATGGCTCTTTATAGGTCATACTTATGGATGCTCCATATTCATCACCCACCAAGGTGTGATATGTCATAGAAATCATGCCTTAATATTTTTAACATGAGAATTTAGATATAATGTTTCTTATAATTAGGTCCCACCTATATGTGTATTCATAATATTTATTGAAAGAGAGATATTGAGGTATAATTTTAAGAGGTCACCTCTACATTTACCACTTTTGATTCTTGTTAACATACTATGTTATACAAGTACCCAAGTTAGTTAGCAATTCCATCTATCAAAACTGACAAGTTTTGATAAAGAGAAAAATTTAGTAATCTAGATGTATTCATTCAATTTTACTGCCACATATCCTCATAGTAATTCAACATGATTATCAACTCTTCAAGCTCTCAATCATTATTATAAGTGCATGTTTATCTATTGAGTGATTTATCATCATAATATCAAGAATGTTCAAGGTTACCCTAATCCATTCCACATGCCTCATAACCATAAATATACCCTCATAACCATATGACATGCACCCATAAACAACATCATAAGTTAGGCTATAATCATATATCTATAATAGAATAATTAATAACCTAGATCTATTCAAATATAACATGTAATTTTCATGAAATAATATTTATGTGGATACATACCTAATCCATTTAGTTTCTAATAGGTTCATATTATTTCATAAACAATATACATGATTACCACTCAAGTAGTTATCACAAGGAAATATTAGATTTATACATAGAGTAAGCCATAACCTTAACACCTAAGTTTTATAATATCTTAGTTCATCGAATGGTCATAATTATCTAAATATTAAGAGATTATTTATTTAAAATTCCCATAATTTAAACATACACAATAAATAGATATAGGTAATTCATAATTTCAAAAGAGAGGTCATCAAAGCCTTTTTATAGTTATTATTTCAATCAATAGCACTTGATCACTAGTTCAAGCATATAAATCCAAATTCATTTAGATTCATGTCTTGTTATTAGCATGGTATGAAATTAATCAAAGTGCATCTATCCAACTTAGCACTTTAAAATAAATAAGTAACATGCACACACACACAAACACACATATATCAATTATCAGGGGATTATTAATAATAAGTCCCATTATGATTTCAAATATATAGCATACCAAAATAATTTCATGTTTTTAAAAAATAATTAGAATAAGTATAGTAAGGATTTAAAAAAATTGGTTCTTGTAACTATTCTATATCAGGATTTGAGTATCCCTTAATCAAGTGTTTTTAGGATTATATCATGTATAATGACCACTAGATCCATATCTAAAACATACACATAGATAATTTCCATCCCTAAATTGTGTCAAAGTAAATTTATTATTATGATACTAATAAATTTAATTCTTACTTATATTATTATATTGAGATTAGGAAGATCTTCCAACCTACCCATACCCTTACTGGGTGAAGAGGCACATTTTTGAAACATAGAAACTTGAGGAAATAATTCCTCTAGAAAAATCACCACACACTATAGAATCTCAAGAATTTTATCATGAATTTTAGTTAGATACATACTTTAGGGATCCTGGTGAGACTTGAATGTAGTGTTTTCCATTCTTTCCTTTTGTGACATCTTGTATACATAATTCAAGTTTAACAAGGTCAACAAGCAACATCACCACATTAAATTTACACAAATAATAATTCAACTAGGGTTATAAAGGTGATGAACTCATAAATGGCATCCCTAGAGCTCCTATATTTTAACCTAGGCTCTAATACCAAAATGTCATGACCATTATTTTTCCTAAAAGATAGGTAGGATGCAATAATATACCAAACATAACACCTATGATCATGGATAGATATAAATATCCACCCAATTACACAAGACATATATATAAATATCATGAGACTTACGTAAATTCAAGATAATAATTAGGAATCCATAGTCTTGGTTGATTTATCCTAGCACTCAAAAGTCCTTTCACAACTCGTGCCAATCGATAATGACATAGATTACATTGAGATAATTGTAAAATTTTACCTTGTCCACTACTAACGTAGTCAAGTTCCGTGTGATTGATTTTTTAGGTTACATAATAATGCCAACTTCCCTTCAGGCTCTTAAGGCCACTCTTTCCACATGTTTCTTCCTAGGTAACTCTGTGAAAAGATCCACGTGCAACTAATTTTCTAATCGCTTCCCTACCACTCCTAAAGACTAGCACAACTTCCTTGGGGCCATGGAAATCATGCCATATAAAAAAATTCCACTAGCCTAATATCCCACAATATTACCTTATGATATATATGCTTTTATAATTATAGAGTAGTGGGAATATACCATGTAGTGACATATCACTCAGCCACTTACCCACAAGATTTTCACCCAAACATACATATCTAAGATGGTCAGTCACTAAGATGTTTCCACATGGTAGCATCTTGTGAGCCCACTTGCATAGCGGTTTTGTAAATTACACTAAAAACTATGGGATAATAGGTTGTTATTATGATTCCATGTGGTAGCATCCCATGACCTACTTCCTTAGAGTCTTGCACAATGTATGATCCTTATTGAGATTATGGGTTGTTAGATGATACCATGTGATAACATATTGCTATCTCACTAGTTTAGCATCAGTTGTATCATAGACTAAGTTGATGTGACTCTTGGGTTGTGTTAAGGTCAACATACCCCCATTTATGAAAATGGAGGACCCTTGTTCAATTTCTTCAAATTGTGTTGTAAATTAGACATTCAACTTGATCAAGAACCATTATTTAATACCTTGTGTTTATCTAGTTTAGGATTCATGTGTTATCACATAATAATTCTTTGAGTTTATCTAATGTTACTAATGTTTTATTCTTATGTTTCCATATTATAGGTTTAATGGAATCCTATTTGAATGAATAGTGTTCAAGGTTTTTATGCTCTAAATATAATTTAACACTTTTTATTAGCCTTTTGTCTTTGGTTAATTAATTAAATCTATGTCTAAATAATGTATAAAACCTTAGTATAAATGTTTTAGCCTAATTTCTTATTGAAATAGATTCAAATTTTCATGGGATTCATATTTATATGAGATCATTTTATTATATTTTAAACTTAGTTTAAATATTATCCTAAGTTTTAAATGTGTTTATTAATACATCTAAAACTTTAGTCTAAAAATTTATCCTAGGTTATTTATACTCCTAAACCCTTAGTTAATTTCATTATTCATAATAATGAATTAAATGTGGTGATTCCAAATGGAAAAATCTTGGGAGCTCAAATATAAAATCTATAGTGCATGGATGATCTCTCAAGCCAAGTAATCAATGTTGCCCCCCAAATCAAATATCAATGGTATGTGTTTAGGAATACAAATCCTAATCAATGATTTGTATTGAAACCCAAGGTCAAAAGGTCAATATCAAAAATCTATGGTGTGTGTTTGATTATGCATTTAAATATAAACATTGAGCATCAATTCAAGATGTTAAAGGATACTAAAATAAAATGAGAGAAAGATAAGTGTCATGATCCTAGATATAAGTTAAAGATTAATAATGAGTAAAGGACAATAAGTAAAGGATACTATGAAAGAATGTGAGAGTGACAAGTGTCATAATATCAGTGAATGATCAAGTAGATCAATGGCCCATACTTTATCTTTTGAATAAAGAAAGAGAATAAATAGTCCATGTTTGATCATGCATGCAAAGATCAATGGTCCACATTTGATCATTCATTCAAAGATAAATGGTGCAACATAATTCAAAGATTCAAAGAGCTTAGATTGCATAGGATGCTGCCACATGGGACAAAAGTGTTAAGGTGATGGATATTGTTTATAAGGTACACAAAGATCCTATAAAGCTAACAAATGGCACACTCTTGTAAGCCTATATCAAATATCAATAACCATGGTGAAATTCAAAGCAAGAAGACTTAAAATTAGATCAATAGTATGAATTTGATCTATCTTGAGAGAGTAGGAGGTGGTGTCTTGAAGGACAATAATCACATTTTAAATTTAAATGAGCTACATGACATAGCAATGCCACATAAGTAAAACATATAATATTTGGAGATCTTATGGACTCAAGGATGTGAAAGGTATAAATGTTCAATCCAAATGTAATATACATCACCAAATCTCATATTTTAAATTTTTTTTCCATGACTAAAGCTATGTGTGAGCCTTTAAAAAACCTTAGAGCATATTAATTACCCTAAACTATCCCTAAATTTATTGTGTTGAGCTGAGAAGAGTTAGATATCATTCTAAAAAGGATAATTCAAGTAGAATTATATAAATTGAAACCCATAAATATGTTTCAAAGTAATATGAACTATATATATCCTCATATGCATAAGGTCAAGTGCTTAAGGACACAAAATTTGTAGTTGCTTCTTTAAACATAGAGGACAACAATTATTCTAAATTATTCTAGATAATTGATAACCAACTAGTTATCATGAAGGAAGAAGAGAAGATCTTCTTGACAAAGAGATTTTATGATGACATTGTATCAATTAAGATGATTGGATTACACTATATGGTTTCTAAACTAGAGGTAATTCATTATATTAATATTTTCAATCTCATTTTAAAAGTAGCTAAAATAGACAAGGGTATGTTGATTAGTGAACATAATCTAAGGAAAATTGCCTATATATCCCCAATTACATTTGAGTCTTATTATAAGCTGACCACACCCTGAATTGACCGAGCCTCTATTAATTTATGGGGTGAACAACAAAACATGATAGACACCCTAGCTATGTGGTTGGAATTTGGTAACTAGGTCATTATGAACCCTACTAAGAGCATCCCTATGAGTCAATTTATACTTAGAGTTAGGATGGTGATGACCATGCTAAACATGTTTTATGGATGTGAAACTATAGTATACGTAGATCCAATGTGGGTGCCCATGGTGTATTTCATTATTGAAAAGGTAATGGTTCTTCCATTAGGTGAGATAATAAGTATCTCCCTAAGTAGATAGATATATGCAATCAAGAATAAGAAAAAGACTAAGTTTTTACATGATTTCCTATCTACTAAATGCCCTGTGTGCAACCACAAAGATACCTAATCAAAGAGAATGGTCTCCAAAATGGAACCTAGATTATTTCATAGTACTATTCCAAACATCACATCTATAAGTATAGAGACCACATTTAGTTTAGTTATGGTTATGTCTACCCTACATTAAGTTAATCTATAGATAGAATTCCCATGATTAGAGTTTTGATGCCTCTAAGTGTATCACAAGTGATCTTAGTTTTTAAGGAACACTTCTCATTTTAAAATTCTAGAAATTTAGAGCATGAGTAGTAGGTTTTGGTAATCTAGTTACCTATGGTGAAATAAAAATAGAGAAAATTAAATCGTTCTAAAAATTTATATTGATTTGTGGTTGGGATCCATCATGGTCCTTAATATTTATAAAATTGAAGCATTTATGCTGATCTTAATGAGTTATGATCAAAGTATTACACTAAAACTAAACTAAATGAATATTTACAATGGGATATAAACTAAAGTGATTTGATCAAAGAAAGAATCAAAAATAAGGGTGGGTAGAAATAAATAAGGTGATTTTTGATCTTTGCCTCAAACATTATGACAAAGTTTCAATTTCAACTAAACATGCATTTAACCAATATATGATGTGAAGTAACAGATGCTCAAATCCCACCAAATACCAAAAAAATATTTAAATAAAACATGAAAGAATACAAGTATGAACTAATTTTACCTTAAAGGTGTATTGCCACATTCAAATAGAATTTTCACATCCTAATCTAGAGAAAATAAAATGAAACAATGTCTAAGAACATTAAACTAATCTAGCTTCAGCACAAATTAGCGACCTATATTAAAGATACACATTTAGAATTCATAAAAACAATTCAAATTCAAGACTTAGATCAAGTAATTGAGAGAGAAAACCATGTAATAAGTTATAAAAAAAAATTGGACAAACTTTTTAGTATTCCTTATTATATTAATTTCTCAAAATTATAGAAGTTTTATCTCAAAAATATCTCCCTTTAAAAAGTGATGATACTACATTTTATAAGAGACTCAAGTAGTACACCGATTAGTCATAAGATTACACATTTACAAATATAAGGATAATTGTCCTTATTATTAGTTATAGAATACATTTCTCTTTCCAAGATGGGCTGAAATTTAGGCAAACATGCTAACAAACTAGCATATGCTTTTACAAAAGAATATTCCATGTTCAAATATTACAATGTTGTACATAAAATGGAATATCATCAATTAACTAGTGGGCCCCAAGTTAAATGTCTCCCTTGTTCTTCTTGAATAATATCCATAAATATTTGATTTTTCTCATTAATGACATCGAACTCAATATCTAGCTTTAAGAGACAAACATCTTCTTGATCAGCCAAGTCATCAAAGTCCTTATGATTTCTTGTCATGGCCTCTTTAATGCTTTTGGCTTCGGTAATCTGATCCTCAGTAGTGAAGATCATGTCCATGACTTTGTTTTTGTCACCTAAAAATTTACCTTGAGTTTTTCTCCTCATTTATTTCATTACCAAAGTGGCTCTATACTTACATTCATCATCAATGATGCCTAGGGTGTTATACTTTCTAGGGTTGGCCAACATGATGCCAAGGAGTTGTTTGATTCTAGATATCATCTCCTCATCATCCCTCAAGAGTATATCTAATATATTTGACAAATCACTTAAACTTTGGATCTTATCAAAAAATATCACCATAAATACATTTAAGTTAGCTAGGTTGTTGGTCTTGAAGCCAGGAATCCTACCCTTAATTAGTATGTTGTTAAGCTCCCTTATTTTGTCTACTAAATCCTACTATTGGGCCATCAATCCTTTGTCTATTTCACTTTATTGTGTCAATGCATCTTTCCTTAGCTTCATCAACTTCAAGGAGTTAAACATGTCATAAAATTATGCCTCAAACATCTTTATAATTGCCACTAGGATTGACAAGATAGCCTATGTCTCTAGATTCTCCTTCTCTTTCTCCAAGTTTTGTATCTTTTTCTTCATGCCTATGATACCTACTTTGAGCTGATCTAAATGAGTATCAGTTAGTCCATCTATGTCCTCATCATGAATAGGGTGTTCACCAAGCCTCTGACCTCTAATAAGAGTTAAACCAATAAATGGTTTAACCTTTTGAAATGTGAAATCTTCACTCCCAATTATGGTTTTATTGGTTGTCACCCTCTCCAATCCTACTATATATAGATTTAAATGCACATTGGTTTCTGACTTTATGACATTAGGAGGCTCTAAGACCTCTATCTATGTGCTAATTGAATCTCTAGGGGTGTCCATTTGTGTGCCAACTAGATCCTATTGTGGCAACTATTCTTATCTCTTCCTCCTCCTTCATCAAATCAAATATCCATGGTTTGACTTCCCCATGAATATCAATATGGACTATTTGGGTCATGGCCTATGAGTGGAAAAGGTGGGAATCTTCTAAATCTTCCCATAAATGAATCATTTAGGGATAATTAGCTCATGAATTGGGTATTCATTAATGAATAAGTTGACCTCATTCATGGGATGAGTGAAGGTCAACCTAGGTTTATTTATCCTAATTAGGACCAATGCCAACTCAACTTTCCTTTTGTGTGGGGGTGATATTATAACCAAGTCCAAATCAACTTCCTTCCCTTTGTCTTTTTATACTTCCTTAGCTTGGGCTAGGGTTTTTTTAGTTTGTTCTTCTTTTTCATCTGACCCATATGCTTTAGTAATCACTTTGAGCACATCCTCTACTATCTCATCAGGTTCAAATGTAATCATATCCAAAAACTCTACTAGATACTCTATCATTTCAAGTAGGGTTTAAGATGATCCTGCTTCACCAAATCTCTCTTTTATTTTCTCTTGTCTAGTTCCTTATCCAACTTGTGATTGAGGCTATTGCATTCTAACCTATGATTATTTTAGAAGGGGGATTTAAGGATGGCCTAATAAAATAGTGATATTTTAGGGGCCCCATTTTCCAAATTTCACTTCATGGCTTGTCATCTACCCTAAATATCTTAGGCTGTAACTTAATGTTATGCCTCTTTAACCAGGCTAATACCTCTAGGAAACTAGAGGCCTTTATATAGAGTGGGTCATGAACACCAGGTTGATGATCATAGAATTTTATTATGTTCTTGGACTTTAGATGCTTAGTGACCCTCTCATTAGGGTCGCATCACCGCAATTCATCTTTTTCTTGGTTGAATAAGTCTATATGTTTGGAAATAACATTCACATGCTCCCAATTTTGCAATACAATTCTATTGGTTATAAAAAGAAAGGGATGGATGGTACCCTTATTTTTATCCTTTCAAAATCTATCTATAATATGGAGGAGTTGATACATAATTTATTATTTTTCTAGTTTGGTGGGCACATATATGGGTAGTCTATAGGGCTATGTCAAAGTCCCTTCAATCCTTATTACTGTGCAATCTAAGTAGAACCATATATCCCCTATCAAATCCACATATTTATTAACTAGGAGGCTAACCTTACTCATGGGGATTCCTATGATGGCTTCCACTAAATCTATATAAACATAATCATAAATGAACTACATGTTGTGTCTATATTTGAATATGTGAAGCTTGGAGTAATAATGGGAAATATCAATCTAGTATTAGGTGACCAATTATTAATTTTTGGGATCTTTGCGGTGGCTAAGAGGGCATCAAGTAGATAGGACATCATGTAAAGTGGTTTCTATTTTTCCTTTTTATGGTTATGAACTATGACTTTAAATAGATATTGATCATATCACCTAATGGTGGAGTGAGTCCTTTCTCAATCATGAAGTAAATATAGGGCACCCAAACTTTATCAACATGTGTGGTAGAGGGGGTTCTAGATAACCTATTCAATAAGGTCATAATTATCCTAACCCCCTCCCTAAATTAGATAATTGGTATTTTCCTTATGGGTTTTGGATTATTTGGTTCCAAGTAAGCAACCATGGGGTAAGGATTGTGTTTAAGTTATGATCTCTAGTCAAATTTTTAATCATGGGAGAGTATATATAGAGCTCACATAGTTTATAGTATCTCTCAAAAGTAAGAGGGGAAATGTATGTTACTTTCTTAAAACTATGCTCATAGACTATCTAATCCTGATCAATTTTATAATCCTTGAAAAGAGGAGTAAGGACATTGATGAAATGTAATACCTTAGGCTTGGTAGTAGCATAATGGAGGCTAGTCATCTAGATGGATACTAGGTCATTATATCTCTTTGGTATGGTTACATTCTTTTATTCTTCCCTCATAAGAGCTTACATCTCCTTAATGGTCCAAAAGAGTTCAGACCAGTTCCTATTCATAGTGTTTAATGTTATAGAATCCAGGGCCATGTCCTTGAAAAATATTCACTCATTATCTAAGGTTACATATAACTTGGTTTCATACCTTTATTGTTGTCTACGAGTTGCCATAGTTTTGAGGCTAGAAAATTGTTCACCAATGGATCACAAGTAATATATAGGTTAATTATTCTCACTCAAATTGTAATTAAACTCTTCTAGATTTAATTGTTATTAATCTAAGTTCAAATTAGGGATTTTATGGGTGCTAGGGATTTTTTGAAGATTTAATGGTAATGGAAATTTGGACTTAGGCTCATTCATGTCCTAGATTTGATTAAGACTTGGGCCTTTATACCTTTACCTTTTTGAGCACACAAAATATTTAATTTTGTCATTTGTGCTTGTGTGGCATGCATGTGGAATCCATTTGACAAATTTCATGGCATTTTCCATAAATTACTTAAGGGAATAGACATTTTTTTTGAAAATCCAAATTTTCCTTTGCATTGTCAAATCCTTGTTTATGGATCAATGTGGACCATTGATCACAATCATGGGGATTAAGAGTCATTGACTATTTTTTGTTGGGCCTAGTGGTTGTGCCACTTGACTCCTTCATAGGCCTTTTATGCTCTATATTTTGTGTAGTGAATGTGTTCTTACCATGTGTCGATCCCATATGCACTCAAGGTTTTATTGAATATTCTCTGATAGTTGCACCCCATTTGATCACCTCTCTTAAGAAAGCACATATTTTTTATCACAATCTAAATAGATTCTTGCCATTGGTTTGATGGATAAAATTATTTAGATACATTAGATCTTTTATCTCTATCTAATCATCCTCCATGATGAAGTGAGAGGCATTGATCCTGTAAAGGGTATGAAATTTAATTAGCATTGAGACATAAGAAGGGACTTAGGATAAATATTTTATGCTAAGGTTTATGTTACATTAATAAACACAACATATGCTTTAGGATAAAATATTTATTCCAAGTTCTTATAATGTGCCCAAAAGGGGCCCAAATAATAAGTGGTCTAACTACTATGTCTTAACTTAGGGTTTTATCACATTAATAAACATGATAAAAATTTAGGTTAAGAGTTTTTACGCTAAGTTTTAGGTCATAGGGATCCATTAAAATAAGACCTATTATAAGTCTTTAGCCTAAGGTTTATTGCATGTAATTGGAACCTTAGGATATAGACTTAGACTAAGTTCATGTTTGCACATATTTAGACCACAAATTCATTTTATCATTTGAATTTCAAAGATCCTAAGTGTCTAAATATATTATGAGGGATTCCATTGATTTGAAATTAAAGACATAAGTTTTTCATAAAATTTTGAAATATATCCCTATGTCTAATCCAAATAATTTATGAGATTAAATTGATATGCTCCATTAGATAATTTGGTTCCCATCAAACATGGACTATTGATCAAGATCTGAACAAATTCATGCCATTAGTTCCTTAATCATAAAGGAAGTCAAGTTAAATTGGGACCATGTCATAAAAATTAGACTAAGACAAAACCTAAGTCTATAAACATAATATAACAAGTCCATTTAATTAATATGGTCATAACCTAAGGTTTTATCCTAAGGTTCCATTGTATTAAAAAAATATAATGAACCTTAGGATAAATACTTAAGTTAAGTCCAAATTTTAATGCATGGGGTTCCTTTGTTATCAAGCTCAAATGTGAGAGTGCCATTTCGTGGCTCCATGGGGATCCCTAAGTTTTGAATTTTCAATGTTATGTTCATTCCATTGGATCATTTCTATGTGAGTAGGAACAAACCATTGATCTTGATATAGATGCTTACACTTGATTGTTTCCATTCATATATTGAATTCATAGCATAAATTTTATCCTAAGGTTTCATTTTATTAATAAATAAATTGAGACCTTAGGTTAAAACTTAGGCTATGTTTATGTTTGATAAAAGGGGCCCTTTAAACCTTAATGATGATGTTTTGTCATTCAATCATCAGTCTCATTTAAGCATAGGTCATTGATCATGATCTTGGTGATCTTACATGATTGGTCTGATGGATCAAATCTTTAAGTTCATCAAGCTTCATACACTCCATCAAATATTTCCTCATGATGAAGTAAGGACTATCATATTTGTAAAGAATGGAGGTTCTTAAGTTAGGATGTGGGTTAATATAAGAACCTAGATAAAGTTTCAATAATAAGGTCTCATTCAAGTTGACAAATAAGAATAGGGCCTTAGGGTTGAGAATTTAGGTTAAGAATATGATAAGGGTACCATGCTAAGATAAAAGACCTTGTAAACATAAACATTAGACCATGTTAAAAAATGTAAGGAAGGGATTGGGAAAATAATAGGGGACCAAGCATGATTTTTAAGCTAAGCTTGGTTGTGTTGAAAAACATGACCAAGATTTAGCATAAAAATTAGGATTAAGTCCAAAGTTGATTCAAAGAATTCTCTCCAAATATGTTCCCACCAAAATTTGAATTTTGACTAAAGGTCTAGGTTAGGGTTTTTATGAAGGAGGGTTTCATCGCATGAATCCAACTATGATCTACCATCAATTCAGGACTAGTAAAAGTTTGAATATGGTTAATCTATAAAGTCTAAGTATAATCGACAAGAAACTCCATGAAACCTATAATTTAAGACATGAGGATCAATTTTTAGCACCATTAGAAAAATTTAAAATAAACCATGAATAAAATGGGTTAATTTCATCAAGCATGGATGATCTTTAAATTTTAGTAAAGTGTAGATTATCAAGATTTCAGTTTTAAGGTTCAAAGTGATCGTAAGGGTCCCTATTTTTTCAAAAATGGGGGTATGTTAACCTTAAAAAATAAAAATTTCTAGGAGAAACATAACAATATGTTATAACTTAGAGACTCTAGTTTAGACAAATAACTAGGTCATTCATCCCACTTGATCAATGCCATTATCTAGATCAGTTCATGGTTGAAACAAACCTTGCATGTGTAGAATTAGGAACAATCATCAAGACATATCCAAACTATGTGTGTGTTTTGATTCCATTTATTGTTTTCCATGGGATTCAAGGGATAACTTCCAAGCTTCATACCTTTAATCATTAACACTGATTTGGATCATGTTTGGATATTCATTAAGAACCATCCTTCTAGTTTAAGTAAGGTTTATTCATTACTCTACTGCTAGACAAGTGTCCATATCCATGGCATAGATGCCTTTAGTTCCACTCATGGCCTTGTTTCACTAATAGTTAGGCATCCATAGCCTTGGTGGAGATTACCAGAATCACCTTTGCTTGAACATATCTTGATTTAAAAATAAGTTGATTTTTTTGGGGAGTCTTTTAGGCCTTCAACAAAGGTTGGGAACCAAGGTAGCCATGTTTAAAGATTTGGTCAAGTGTTTAATCCTCAGATAATCACCTATCATTATAACATTTATCCTAGGTAAGGATGTTTGGTAAGTGAAAGTATGACTGTAACTTAATAGATTGAGCTTTCATTATACATTTGTAATTCCTCTTAAAACTAGGTTTAGATCAATACAATGTTTAAGGTCTCATGGAATGGTTAACCTATCCATGGGTCCTTACTAGTTTATTTAAATCATAACATCAAGTTCCTATCTAAAATCCATGTTCAACCTATGTATGGGGTTCATATCAACATTTTTAAACTCTTAGAGTTTCAAGCAAACTTAAGGAACTTTGAGTTGAGGGTTGTCCAAAAGGGCTTATTGGAAGCAAGGAACACAATAACAAGAAATAAGCATGAAAAAAAAAGAAACAAAATAGGAAGAAAAAGGGAAGAAAACAAATATATACATATTATTTTACAAACAAGGGATAGTAAGAAAGAGTTGAAGGAAAATAACTAGCCTACCTACACTAAAACTAATTATCTTATAGATATACTCCATGAAGACCCTAAGAGGAGAAATAGAGAAATAGTGTTTGAGATATTGTCCATTGGTGGGTAGTTTGAAATATTATCCTTATAGATATTCAATTCTAAAGGTGTTATCTCAAAGTATATCTACAATTTGATAGGGGACAATCCAAATAGGTTTTAACTTGCCATGTTTTCCCTTGGGTTTAGATGCTTTATCCCAAAGAAGAACCAAGTCTCCTTATCTAAACACCTTGATCTTTGATTTTTTGTGAAACCACCTCTTCACTATAGTTTGGTGTCTACTAAAGTTAGAAAAAAAATCCTCTCATGCATCTTCCATTTCAATAATGTCCAATAGTGTTGATTTTGAAAAATTTGATCCTTATCCATATACTCTTATATAAACTTATAGGTTGGTAGCTTGAGCATGATGGGGAATATAAGTTCTTGGACATATACTACTATGAAGGGAGATTCTTTAAGAGCTTGATTAACTCTTTCTATATCTACCCAAAGGGCATACTTGAGAAT
The DNA here is from genome assembly GCA_037957365.1 of Torreya grandis. NCBI lineage: Eukaryota > Viridiplantae > Streptophyta > Pinopsida > Cupressales > Taxaceae > Torreya > Torreya grandis. The sequence goes on from JARHVA010002027.1 coordinate 45,397, forward strand.
CTTATGTCATGTTTTTGGGTTTGTCTATAATAGACTTCTTTATGGCTTTCATCAAGTTTTTATTCATTAACTCAGATACTCCATTACCTTGAGTAGAATGGTTAGATTAAAACTTGATAATAATGTTGTTTTCATATTCCCACTCTTTAATTTATATAGATAGGAATTCTAACGCATTATCACATACCAAAGAGACTAGAGTCCTAAATCTAGGGCATATGTTTTCTTCAAAGAAATTAATCACTTCTTTTATTTTGCACAATTTGGTAGCTAATGCTTTAATCCATCTAGTACAATAGTCAATAGCTATCAGAACATACTTGTGACCTTATAATGAGTTAGGGTTGATTAACCCTACAAAGTCTTATCCCCATTGGGAAAAGTTTGTTTCAATCATGATTGGTTGTAAAGGCATTGTTGCCTTTGGCTCCCTAGTGTTGAAGATCTGACATGAATGGCATTCTCTTACATGCTTATGAGCATATTTGAAGATGGTGGGCCAATAACAACCATCCCTAAGGATATTATGAGTTTTTCTATCCCAAATGGATTCCCACTTCCCAAATTTCCATTTAAAGTTATCATTACCTCAATTCATTCTTCTTTGGAAACACAACTTAGGTATACACCTTTAAAGTTTTTTCAATATATGACTCTATTTTTTATTAGGTATTGAGCTGACCTGAGACTTAGAGATCTTATTTATTCCTCAATTAGTATTATATAACAAATTCCATTAATTATTAAGTGAACAATGGAGTCATACCATTCATTATCTTAGAAGCTTTTTTGATCTACTTGCATAATACTTATATTAGGGCTGATATTGGTAATCATTTGAATTAAACCTTGACATCTTATTAGTTTTGTAGTTTTAATTTTTATGTCATATTCTTAGAGGAAAAACATCCATTTACCTCTTCACTCTCCTTGTTAACATTGGCTTAACATCAACTTATTGGTTGGATCTGGTAAAATGGCATGCACTTTGTTCCTAAGAATGTAGTGCATAAATTTCTTGATAGATTTAACTAATGCAAAGGCTTGTTTATCAATTAAAGGATAATTTAACATAGAATTTTTTAAATTAATGTTCTTAAAAACAATTGGATGGTTAGATCATTCTATTTCTTGAGTTAAAATAACAACAATAGTGTGTTCAAAGGAGAAAGAGTAGAGGTAAAAATCCTTCAAAAAGTTAGGACTTATTGAGACTGGATCTTGGCTAATTACACTTTTGCTGTCCTCAAAGGCCTTCTGAGATTCCTCATTCCATGAGACTTTAACATCCTTATTTAACATATAATTCAATGGTTTGACAATATTTACAAAGAAAATTTAATTCTCACAAAGTTTATTTTACCAAAAAATTATTTCAATTATTTTTTACTATTGAGAGACTCTATCTTAGATATAGCTTCCACTCTTTCAAGATCTATGGAAATTCCATCTTTAGTGATAACATGGCCTAATAGTTTACCTTTAGTGACACAAAAATGTTTTTATTAGGGTTAATTAAGATCTTATACCTTTTAAACCTTTCAAATACCTACTATAGATGCATGAAATGGTCTTCCCTAGTCCTAGAGAAAATAGTTAGATCATCTATGTAAATAATGATGCACTTACCAATTAGGGCTTATGAGGCATGGTCCATGGCCCTTTGAAAAGTGGCTCCTAAATTTATCTATCCCAAAGGAATTATATTGTATGCAAATGTGATACACTTAGTTTTGAATGTTTTATTCATTCTATCTTCCTTGTTTACTAGCACTTGATTGTATCTTGAAAAACCATTAATAAAACACATCATGGCTAAACCTAAAACAATTTGTATTACCTATTCAAGAGAGGGAAGAGGATAATTATCCTTTTTAGATGTTTTATTCATATTTATAAAGTTAATAAATAGTCTAATTTCACCATTCTTCTTTCTAACTGGCACCAAATTGGCCACCCAAGTAGAGTGCCTAATGGGAAACACAATTCTAGCATCTAACAATCTCTTGACTTTTGTAAAGATCATGGGTTCTAAGACTGGGTTTATAGGTCTTTGTTTCTACCTGAAGGGTTTCAAATTTTCCTTAAGAGGTATAGTGTGGGTGATGACTCTTAGATCAAAAATATTTAGGTCATCATAAGACCAGGCTATGACATCTTTTTATTTTGTTAACAGCTCTTTGTCTCTCTTATTTTCAGTACTAGTACAATATTTTCAAATGTTAACTAGTTGAGGTTGGTCTTGAGGTCCAAAATAAATTTAATTATAATCCTTTCCACTTACCTTAGGAATATTATAAGTTTTATATAGCTTATATTAGTCAAAAACCTTTTTAAGGCAATCATCCTTTGGGGATTTTATTATCATTCAAATGAATGACTTTACCATAAAACTTATCTTCTCTAAATGCATTTTCATTATCCTCATCAATGATCTAACCCTCAAAATCCAATTAACTAGTCATGAAGTTCAATATTTGTTGGTCATCACTAAATACCTACAGCTAGTTCAAATTTTCTAAAACATAAGGGTGAGGTATGAGCTCAATACTAAAGTTTGGTGAGTCTTGGTCAGGCATGAGATTAGCTATAGAAGATGCCAATTCATAAACAAATTTATTTTCTTCCCTAGGGAAAGAAACAATACCGAAGGCATTAAAATATTACACTAGATCCCAAACTCTAAATTTGTACCTCTTGACGTATGCCAACTTGCACTAATACTTACATCTCACTTGATTTACTACTAGTTTTGAATTACCATAGACTAATAGTTCCTTGACTTTGTTTTCGATGGAAAATTTTAGACTAAGATGAGAGCCTCATATTTTTCAAAGTTATTGGTGCAAGGAAATTGGATTCTGTAAGAAGCATGATATTTCTTACAATAGGGTTAGTTATAACAATGCCTACTCCAAATCTAGATTTACACCTAGCCCCATAAAAATACAACTTCAATAATTTAGGCACAACATTATAAGGTTTAGAATCACATACCTTATCAATTTAAATGGTGAAAACTCCAAGATCATAATCACTTATGTTGACACTTTCATTTATATAATTATACTCAGTAATCGTGTGCTTCATCCTTGGCTCCCTTTCAACTTTGATCTAGTTGGGAACCCCATTCTAAGGTATGCATAGGTGTGAATAGTTAGTGTATATATATATCCATTTAAATCCTTTGTCCATTCTCTACTCAAAATTAGTCCATATGCATTTGGGATATCTACTACTTGGATGTCAATAGATTATTGAAACCTTGGCTTAGAAGCCAATTACATGTGGACATTCAATAATTTTCCAACCACCTTGGTGCTAGAAATATCTAATTAGGTGAAAACCATATCATAATTAATGGGGGTCAAACCAAGTTGCTTACAAATACTTGTAGGAATAATATTTGTAGAGGCACTAGAATCCAACAAATAGTTATGCAAGTTTTTACCAAACATTCTTACTATAAGTAAGAAGGGTGGAGACTCTATTTTAGATTTATATATATCTACATTTATATTATCAACACTAGTCACCTTGTTATATTTATTAGATAAGGATTCCAATAATAGATCCCTTTTCTATGTGACTTGTGTCAATTCATGCAAGGTAATATTATCTTTGGTTTTCTTCATGTCCTCTACAATGTTATATCCAATCCCATTCGAAGAATTAGAAGCATCAGTGCTAGGTTTAGAAGTACTTCCATTTATAGGTTATGGATTATTATCTTAAGTGGTATCCAGAGGAGTACCAAAGCTATTTGGAGGAGTAAAAGTAGTCAAAGGTTGCCTCTATTCTCTATTCCTTAGAGGACATGTATTTTTAAAGAATTGATGGAAGGCATGAACTTCTTAAATAAAATCATCAAGTTTATTATCTTCTTGGAAGAGGAAATCAAACATTTTTACCATGAATATCTAGTTAGTAGGCTTGTATCCTGAGGTACCTAAACCATTATCTTTGTTAGGCACTACCTCAAAAGTGTCCAACTCTTGTTGAAATGCTTCAAAAGCTTTACATAATTCAATGTAATCAATCTCATCATGCCTATTAGTATAATTTACTCTAAAATAATCAATAAAAGTAATATCAATAAGATTAATATTCATAGTCTTCTTTTTAGAAGATGGTTCATTATCCTTATTATTGTGAAAACTATCATTATTAAACCTATTATTTTGTCTATTGAACCTTTGGAAATGAAAGTTTCTACCAAAATTTTATCCATTATTACCAACTTGTTTTTTTATTTAAAGGAAGTTAGTGCTCAGTTGTTGGACCATTTTTATAATGAATTCATCTTCATTCTTAAGGGTTTCTAAATTATGAACCTAGCTGTTATTGGTACTAGTGTCTAGTACTAAGTTCCTTTGATTAGTTGTATTAAATAAATTATTAGTAGGGTGATTAAAGAACCCAAAATTATGGTTAGGATAAGCATGTAATAAAGTAAATTGGTTCAAGTTTGGGAGTTGGTTGAGAGCAAGCACAATTTGGTTGTTATTAGAAAAGGCATTCAAGGTAGGCATATGTGAGTTGACATTGGGAATAAAGTAGGACATATATCCTTATGGTTGTATTTGGTATTTAATTATCATAGCCTAAGTAGAAGATAAAGTTAGTGTGTTCATTAGACCTATAGACCTCATTATGAAACTAAGGTCATAGGATCAAAAACATCTTCTTAGATTTCCAAGGCCAATGCCTAATCAAGTTTATAAGGGTCAATGGTTATTTTATACATATTTTGGAACCCAACATTGGAATATCTTATAAGTTCATTGGCATCCCTTTTCAAAGTGGTAAGTTGCTAGTATAAGACACATGGGTTGATTATTTTACCAAATTTGTCAATTAAGATGTTATTAAATTCATCCTAGGTGGTGATACAATCATCAGGTAGGTTTAGGAACCACTCATATGTAACATCTTTAAATGTAAAATGGAACAACCTACATTCTACATCTTAATTAATTATATTTAATAACCTTAATGTATCCTTAAATTATTTAACATGTTCTTCTACTGTTACAATACCACTAGGACTAAAAGTTGGCAAATACTTTGTAGGATTTTGAGGAAGGTCATGAATTGCACCTTGTACATTGATATAACTTCCCAACCAAGCAATTTTTATTAAGGTTGAATGTAGAAGTACCTTGGAATGGTAAAGTTTATAAAGACTTTGAACACCTGCATCTACCTTTGTCTTATCTAGCTCTATTATGGAATTCCAACTCAAGTAGGGGCTCTCTTGTTTTTGAATGTGATCTTGTTCAAATTATTAGTAGTTCTATCTTGATAATTTTGGATCCTCTTTGAGATATGATGTGTCAAACTAGCCTTTACAAAGGATAGGACTCAGATCTGTGCATTAAGCTAATTTTTTGAAGATATATGTAAACAATAACAAAGGACATCAAATTTTAACTAAATTAGCTAAAAGATGTGTCCAATTACATAAATATGGTTAATATTTCTGATTCTAAGCCCAAATAAACTTATATCTTTAAAATATTTAACAATCTTTGATCAAAAAAGGCTATTCTAGCCTCAAATATTATGAATTCTTAGATATTAAGATATCTTTACTAGAATTAAGCATCTAAATTCAAAAACTTATTACTTTATCTAAAAGAATCACAAAGATGGGTCAAAAAACACAAATATTAGTGATATTCATGATTTTGAGCAAAGAATTATGTAAAAGTGTAAAGATAACATCAACCTTGTACTAAAACATGCTAGACTAATGAAGATTCATCAAATTCACCAAGCCCTACTTTTAGCACCAGTGGAGCTCATCCTCTTGATACTTCTATGTGTATCACTAGTGATCTTAGTATTTAATGAACACTTCTCATTTTGTAATTTTGGAAATTTATATCATGAGTAGTAGGTTTAAAATAGTAACATGTGGTAAATAGATTCAAATAAAATTAATCTATTTCAAATATTTATATTGATTGTTGGTTGGGCGCCACCTTGATCCTTAATCTATGAAAAATTTAAGAATTTATGCTAATCTTATTGAGTTATGATCAAATTTTTACACTAAAACTAAATATAATGAATATTTACAATGGAATCTAAACTAAAGTGATTTGATCAAAGAAAAAAGCAAAAAAAGGGATAGGGCAGAAAAAAAGTAAGTGATTATTGATCTTTGCCTCAAAGATTATGACAAGGTTTCAATTTCAACAAAAAATTCATTTAACCAATATATTATGTGAAGTAAAATATGCTCATATCCCACCATATACTATGAAAATATCTAAGGAAAACATGAAAGAATACAAGTATGAACTAACTTTGACTTAAAGGTTTACTATTGAATTTAAATAGCATTTGCACATCCTAATGTAAAGCAAATAAAATGAAATAAAGTCTAAGAATAGCTTCAGCATAAATTATCAACCCTATATCAAATATGCACATTTAAAATTCATAAAAACCATTCAAATTCAAGACTTATGTCAAGCAATTGAGAGAGAAAACCATGTAACAATTGATACAAACAAATTTGGACAAACTTTTTAGTATTCCTTGCTTATATTAATTAATCATAAGTATACAAGTTTTAGCTCAAAAACTTTCTCCCTTTACAAAATGGTAATATTTCCTTTTATAGGAGACTTAGATAGTATACTAGCTAGCCATAATATTACACATGTAAAAAGATAAGGACAATTGTCCTTCTTCTCAATTTTAGAATACATTTCTCTTTCTAAAATACACTGACCTTTAGGAAAACATGCTAACAAACTAGAATATGAATTTACAAAATAATATTCCACATTCAAATATTATAATGTGTTACATAAAATGGAATATCATAAATTAACTAGTGGGCCCCAGGCTAAAGGACTCCCTTGTTGCTCTTGGAGAATCTCCATAGATCTTTGATATTGCTCACTAACGAGCTCCAATAAATAACTATATTTAATAAATAAACATATTATTGATCAACCAAGTCATCAAATTCCTTATCATTTATTTTCATGGCCTCCTTGATTTTCTTAGCTTCAGTAATCTTCTCCTCAATAGTGAAGATCAAGCCCATGACTCAGTTGTTATCACTTCAAAATTTCCCTTTACTTTTATTCCTCACTTTTTACATTACCAAAGTGGATTTTTTATTGTACTTGTCATTATAAATGATGCCTATGGCACTATACTTTATAGGTTTGGTTAGCATGGTGCCAAGGAGTTGTTTGATTTTGGCTATCAGCTCCTCATCATCCGTTAAGAGTCTATCTAAGCTCTTTTACCAAGCACTTAAAATTTGGATTTTATCAAAAGTTATCCCTAATATTTCATTTAAGTGAGATAGGTTAATGGTCTTGAAGCTAGTAATCCTATCCTTAATTAGTATGTTGATAATCTCCCTTAATTTATCTTTTGAACCTTGCCACTAGGCCATCATTCCTTTGGCTATTTCATTTTATTGGGTCAATGCATCTTACCTCAGCTTCATCAACTTCAAGGAGGAAAATATGTCATAAAAATATGCCTCAAACATCTTTATAAATGCCTCTAAAACTGACAAGATAGCCTGTGTCTCTAGATTCTCCTTTTCTTTCTCTAGGTTTTGTATCTTCTGATTCATGCCTTTGATTCCTAATTTGAGTTGAGTTGAATGAGTATCATCTATTCCTTATATGTCCTCCTCATGAATAGGGTGTTCACCAAGCCTCTGACCTCAAATGGGAGTCAAACAAAAAAATGGTTCAACCTTTCTAAATGTGAACTCATTGCTCCCAATCATGGTTTTATTGGTTGTCACCCTCTCCAATCCTATTATTTCTAGATTAAACTACACACTAGTTGATGACTCTGTGAGTTTAGGAAGATCTAAGACCTCCATCCATGTGTTTCTTGAAGATCTATGGGTGTCCATTTGTGTGCCACTTGATCCTTCTATGACAACTATTCTTCTCTCTTCATCTTCCTTCATCAAAGCCAATATAAATGGATTAACTTCCTCATGAACATCAATGTGGACCATTTGGGTCATGGACCATGAGTGGAAAAAGGTGGGAATCTTTTGTATCTTCCCATAAATGAACCATTCAAGAATAATTATCCTGTGAATGGGGTATTCATCACTAAAAAAGTTAACCTCACTCATGGGATGAGTGAAGGTCAACTTAGGCTTATTTATCCCAACTCCAACTTAGCTTTCCTTTTGTGTGTGGGTGCTATTGGAATTACGTACAAAGCAACTTCCTTCCCTCTATCTTATTCTACTTCCTTATATTGGGCTTAGGATTTTTTAGTTTTTTATTCTTCCTCATCTAACCCATATGCTTTAGCGAACACATTGAAGGCATCCTTACTATCTCATTAGGTTCTAATGCAATCATATCTAGGAACTGTACTAGAGACTCTAGCCTTTTAAGTGGGACTGAAGATGATGCTACTTCACTAGGTCTCTCTTTTAGTTTCTCTTTTCTCATTACTTATGTAACTTGTGCTTGAGGCTATTGAATTCTAACCTATGGCTATTATGGAGGGGGCCTTGAGGATGTCATAAGAAATAATTGATATTAAAGGGACCCATTTTCTAAATTTCTCCTAGTGGCTTATCATCTGCCCTAGTGAACCCAGGCTTCAGCTTAATTCTATGACTATTCAACCTAGAAAATACCTTTGGGAAACTAGAGGCCTTGATGTAGAATGGGTCATGAACACTAGGATCATGATCATAGGCTTTGTGTATGGTCTTGGAATTCAAATTCTTGGTAAAACTTTCATTAGGTTCCCATTGCCTTAATTCATATTTTTGTAGGGTGAATGAGTCCTTGTGTCTGGAAATAACATTCACATGCTCCCGATTTTCCAACATAGTTTTATTGATTGTAAAAGGAAAGGGATGGAGGGGGCCCTTCCTTTTCTCCTTGAAAAATACATTTATACCATGGAGGATTTGATACATAATTTATTGTTCTTTTAGTTTGGTGGGAATATAGATGGGTAATCTATAGGGATGTCTCCAAGTCACTTCAATCCTTATTACTATGAAATCTAGGTAGAACCATATATCCCATATCAACTACACATATTTCTTAACCAGGGAGCTAACCCTACTCATGGGGATTCCTATGATGGCTTCCACTAGAATTGGATAAACACAATGAAAATTGAACTACAAATTATGTTTTTATTTGAATATGTGAAGCTTGGAGTAATAATGAGAGACAATATGTCTCCAATTAGGTGACCAAATACTAATGTTTGGGATCTTGGTTATGGCTAAGAGGGAATCAAGTAGATAATATATCATTTAGAAGTGGTTGTTGGTTTTCCTTTTGATGGACGTGAACTATGACTTTAAATGGATATTGATCATCTCACCCAATGGGGGAGTGAGTCCTTTCTCAATCATGGATTAAATATAGGGCACCCAGACTTTATCAACATGTGTGGTAGAGGGGGTTCTAGATAACCTATTCAACAAGGTCATAATTATCCCAATCCCTTCCTTGAATTGGATAATTTATATTTTCCCTATGGGTTATGGATTACTTGGTTCCCAATAAGCAACCCTAGGGAAAGGATTGTGTTTAAGTTATTCTCTCTAGTCTAATTTTTAATGGTGGGAAATTCTATCTAGGGATTACATAGTTTATAGTAGCTCTCAAAATTAAGAGGGGAAATGTATTCTACTTTATTAAAACTACACTCATAGACTCTCTAATCCTACTAAATTTTATAATCCTTAAAAAGAGGATCAAAGACATCAATGCAATGTAATACCTCGGGCTTGACAACATCATAATAGAGGCTAGTCATCTAAATGAAGACTAGGTCATTATATCAATTTAGGATGGTTACATTCTAATGTTCCTCTCTCGTAAGAGCTTGCATATCCTCAATGGTCTAAGATTTTTGACCATTTCATATTTTTAGTGTTTAATACTATAGTATTTAGGTCCATTCCCTTGAAAACTCTTCCCTCATTATCTAATGATAAGTATAACTTGGTTTCATCCTTTTATTGTTGTCTACAAGCTACCATGGCTATGAGGCTTAAAAATTGTTCACCAATGGATTAAAAGTAATCTCTTATTCAATTATTATCACTTAGATTTAAATTGAACTCTTCTCAATTTATGTGATTAATCCAAGTTTAAATTAGGGATTTTATGGATTTTAGGGTTTTTTTGAAGCTTTAATAGCAATGGCAATTCAGCCTTAGTCTCATTCATATCTTGGATTTGATTAAGACCTAGGACTTTATACCTTTGCCTTTTTGAGCACACAAAATATTTAATTTTTCCATTTTTTTCTTGTGCGGTGCTTATGTGGCATCCATTTGACAATTTTCATGGCATTTTTCATAAATGCCATAAGGTACTAGCCATTGTATTTTGAAAATCCAACTTTTCCTTCATGCATTCAAATCCTTGTTCATGGATCAACTTGGACTATTGATCATGATAATAGGGCTTGATAGTTATTGGATGTTTTATGTTGATCCTTGTGGTTGTGCCACTTGACACCTTCATGGGCCTTTTGGGTTCTATATTCTGTGTAGTCAATGCATGCTCAACTTATGTCAATCCTAAAAGCATTCAGGGTTTCATTGAATAGTCTCTGATAGCTACACCCCATCTAATCACCTCTCATGAGCAAGAATGAATCATAAATCATAATCTGAAAAGATATTCACCATTAGTCTAATAGATCAAATTATTTATATTCATTAGGTCTTTGCATTACGTTCGATCATCCTCCTTGATGAAGTGAGAGTTATTGATCCTACAAAGGGTATGAAGTTTAATTATCATCAAGACATAAGAAGGGACTTAGGTTAAATATTTTAGGCTAAGGTTTATGTTGTGTTAATAAACACAACTTATACTTTAGGATAAAATGCTTTAGAAAAGTCTCTTGTTTAGATTTTATGCCTAGTCATGCACTTAGTATCAAGCCAAGTTAGTTTTATACTTCATACAACTAGGTGCAAGAATAGTAAATTTTGTGGCACACAACATTTAAATAAACTACTATATTGACATCAATTTCACATAAGTACCAAGCCTTGTGTGCTCACCCAAATCTCAATAGTGAAGGGACTAAGGCCCACATTGGGCTAGTTGAAACATAGTATAACCTTAGTCTTAATGGGAATTATTCATTTGTGAGCTAGGATTAATAAACATATTAGTACATACAAACTTGGATAAGATCAGGAGGTGTAAGCCTATTCAGGGGTACAAGTATTCTATCTCAAGTTCATGTCTAGCTAGACATGGCTCTTAATGGTGAAAGATGTGGGGATATTGGGTTAAGGGTCATTTAGATGCTTAGATGAGCCATGGGAATGGTTGATACTCAAGTGATTATTATTCAAGTTATCACTCTAATCATGGGTATCAGGGCCTCAGTGCATGTTGGTTTAAACACTTAGATGATTTTACAAGTGTATCGACGTCACTATATGGTGGAATGATGCCATTAGTGACCTACACTAGACCATTACATCATAATATAATACACCACTAAAAACTATAGCATTATTCACATAAAAATTAGGTCACAAACATAAAACAATTCTAAATAATATAGAAGGAATTAACAACGAAGAGGATAGACAATGCCATTTCTATTAACTCAAAGTTTGTTAATATAAATTATAGTTTATATAAACAAAGTATGCACTCATCTAAGTTCTAATACAATCCTAATGGTTCATAGGCAAGATTGGGTAATACATGGTGATTATTAAAAGTATTCATGCTAACTTCTAAGCCAAAATACATGTATATTCCTAGAACTAATCCTATAGAGCTTCATTGCATTAATGTCCCTGCTATCTTTAGGTTTAAGCTTATTTTTATAGGTGGAGGAACATCTTCTTGCCAGGTCAGATGGGTGTATGTCAGGTGTTGAGGTATCACTAGGGGTCATTATGTCTTTGGTTCTACTACTCTGACACTCATACTCTCCAACTACCATATGAAATTATTCAAGAGATTCTCCTTCAAACCTAGGTGTTAAACAACTACCTGTCAGATAGCATAAAATCTTTAAAAATACTTATAACTGACACTAATGGTATTAAAAGAGTAATCAATTGTAATTATTTCCATTCCTTGAGATGTGTTTACTTGGTACATTCCATAAAGTATCATAAAAAAGGCCAAACATTATGTCATATAAAATTTCTAGTCCACCCTCAGACTAGTCTTTCATTTCCTTCACTATGTAAAACTTGAGCACACTCTGTTGTAGCTCTACCTAAAAGTTATCGAAGCCCTAAATAGTGAGCTTGATATATTTGATGGCACTATCTAATTTTTTCAATGTAGCCTCAAGTGCAGATATATCCATATTCTCCATTTCTTATTTGAAGGCTTCCAATTCTTCTTTAGCTCTCCTCAACCCATCATCTAAAATATCACCTTGTTCACTTGCCTTTGTTTGAAAGGAATGAAAGCGTGCCTCAAGGTCTTGTTCATGGGTCTTTAGCTAGGTGCTTAAATTATTGACCTACACCATAACCTAGACATGCTCAATATTACTCATGATAAATGCATGCTTCACCAAATCATCCTTCTCTTCATTCACAGTTTTAAGGTACACATCGATGACTAGTTCTTGAGTGGAAAAGTTATAATATATGGCATGCGCTTCTTCTACTTATTATAAACCCTCATCTAGTTTAGAAAAGAGGTCCTCCACCGTATTGAGATTTTTGTTTAGTTCTCTTTTGATCAATTCACTAGGGTCTTCTTTCTACTCTAGTGTCAACTTCATCTAAGGAAGAATTTTATCTACTAGCATGCAAACTTGATCAACCTCTTTCATTTCCAAGGCTTCCACACCATACAATAGCGATGGATCCACCTCTTTAATGTACTTGACTATCTACTAGAGTTTGATATTCATTTCCTTTAATTAATACTCTACCTCTTACATAATTTTTTTTCATTTGTTGACATGAACATCATTGATGATGTTTTTGCATGATATTGATGAGGCCATCTGAGGAGTGCATTCACCAACCTTATAGGGTCATATCCATAAGATTTACAAGATAGTAGTTATACCCCTCTTATGATTTCTTAGAATTTTATATTGCCTTCTTTAGAACCTCAAATTAATGTTCATACAGGTAGAAAGCAACAACCCAATAAACTTGATGGCACATTAAGGTCATGGTAGTTTTGGGGTGCATGTACTCTAGCATGTATAAGTCCTCATCCTTGGTGAACTCCCTCTATGATTTCCCTTATAATTTGGATTGTACTCATCTTCCTTGGCTAGTTCCTTCTCTTCACCACTGGTATTGGTGATTCCTTTGGTGCCTTTTCTTCTTCTTCTTCTTCTTCTTCTTCTTCTTATTCTTCTTCTTCTTCTTCTTCTTCTTCTTCTTCTCACGCTATAAGGGGTTATTCATCAAACTTATCCCTTTGGTCTGTCTCTTCCCTTTCCTTAGTACTATTTTCACCATCTTGTTCCTGGAAGGTTTCTTCCTTGTACTTCTCCCCCTTATCCATTTATTCTTCTCATTATGTCTCTTTGGCATGAACCTCCTCAATTCTATCCTTACCTCCCTCATTTCCTAGTAGGGCCTCTAATTCCTTCTCTATTTATTATTTTGAGGTGTCAACATCACCTTCTTCATTTTTAGGTGCCCCTTCAGGACTAGGGCATGCCTATTGTGTAACTTTTTATTCTAGGCTAGAGTAGGTGATCAATGCCTCTTTGGTTTCCTTCTCCCATATAGGTTTCATGCTAGAAAAAACCTTTTCCTCTCTCTCCTTCATTCTAACCCTCTCTTCCTAGGCCACATTATTTTTTATTTCTTTCTTCTTGGCCTTTTCCTTCTCAAATTTCCTTTCTGTGGCCTACACTCTTCATTTCTTTTCTTCTTCCTATATCTCCTTGACCTATATTTGATCAATTTCCACTTGAGACATACCCCTAGGCCTAATGGCCTCTCACTTGTAGTATAACTCCAATGCCACATTGATGTGCTTTTGGTCTAGGCCCATGTCCTCCCATTTGTAATTTAACTCTTCTTTAGATGGTTTACATGAGTGTGTTACTTCTCTATGTGCTTATATGTCACTAATTTTTTCTCCTATTTTTCATTCCTTCCTCATTTCTTATTTCCTCCATTTCATCTCCCATGACTTGCACTTCTCATCTTATTCCTCTTGTTATTCAACCTTAACCATCTCAATATCTTCCATTGACATCTTGGCCTTTATCATTTCTTCTCTCCATTCCTCCATCTTCAGCACTTTGTGTATGTCAGCTTCACTGAGGCTAAATTTCCTCCATCTCCACATCTTCTCTAGTTTAGTCTAAGGAGATGGAGAGGGGGTCCATTCACTTGACGAGGAGTCATCTTCCTCAAACACAATGTATACACCACTCCCAATTAATTCTTCCTCCATCTCCTCTTCCTCTTCTATGTTAGATAGGATTATCTTGGGAACTAATATATGCACCTTCCCCTTCTTATTATTTGCATTGGAAGAACCCTTTAATACAAATTTCATACACTTCCTTGAGGAGTCCAAAGGAAATGCTTCTCCTTTTGAGGTGATCTTAATCCTTAGGTTCTCCTATATCTATTTTAAAGTCTTGCCCTATTCTTCTTATGAGACTTCTTCTATGTTGGAATCAACATGATCTAAATTAGGGGGTCTTCACTCTACTTATCTCTCTATTTGATACTAGAGTCCTTATTTCATGACTTCAACTCATATTATAATCTATGGATGTAGCCTAGTATGGTGATCTTTTAGATGGGATCAATGTTTAGGTTATCTGATGCATCTTCTAATCATCAATGGCCTTCCCATTTACCTGAGTGAATAGGCATCTCATTTTTCACCTCTCCACATCTAGTTCATTTATTGGGATGTCTATCTATTATGCATTAGGGATCCAACATAGTGAATCTTCAAAGTACCTTATCAAGAAGGTGTAGGGAATATTTATCCACCCCAATCTATTCCCATCTAGTAGGACCAAGTGCACTACATAATAGTATGCCATCATGTTAAAGATTTCCATTCCATATAGGCTCTTGGGGAGCTCTTGAGGAATGAACCACTATATTATAAAGGTTTATATGTATTTCTCACACCATCACATCATGTACATTTTTTATTTGGTGCTAAAAGAGGTGGGGAAAGTGAACTCTTTATAATTTTGAGCTAGGGAGTCATTGTGTTCTATAAAAACCTAGAGGTTATCCTCATCCCAATCTAGAACTCCAATTTCTTCCATGACAATTAATATACAAATGGACCCCCACCTAAAGGTCCCCTTTTTGATATGGTACTCTAGCAAATTTTTCACCAACTCTTAGACAATGAACTTTGAAATGTTAAATTAAATGCCTTGTGCCATGTGATAGGTGAACTATTGAGGCATAATTTTGAACTCATGAGGCATGCCATCACCTTCATGATATGGTATTTACAATCTTTAATGGGGAATGAAAAACCCCCTTTTTAACTTAGGAACTTTGTAATGTGATCCACCTCTTCATCATCATCCATCAACTAGTGGATATTTTAGTTAGCATTAAGGAGCTTAGTTATTCTCCTTATCAACTACAATAAAATATTCATGCACCTTCATATGAAATAGATTCAGTCCTCATGGATGTGTAAGAGTAAGAACTATAAAATTTCCTCTAGATTCCCAAAGTAGGGTAACTTATAGAGTTTAGTTGTGCTAGAGGTTGTCAACTTGTTTCAAATTGAGACATCAAATAAGGTTGCACCTTACATTAAATTATGCCCTATGTCCACCATCCAATCTTATGTCATGTATTTTAAGTGACTTTATACTATTTTAGTTGATAGGTGTGCACAAATAAACACTAATATTCCCCTAATACAACCTCTAAATAAATTACATATATTGATAGGACATCTTTATCAGTGCCTCAATGTCAACTTCTATGATGCTAACTGCTTTGATCATCTATGCCTTTATTTTGGAAGTTGTCATTTATTCCATAGTCTTAACTTGATTGGGTTCTTATTGAACCTACATGGAGATCAATGCCTTGAACTTATTTACCATCCTAAATTTTCTTATGTTAAACCTTAGAAGGTGTGGGTTGCTAAAGCCTTTAATGGTGGTCAACGCTTCTACAGTCATAAGATATATGACTACACCTTCAACTTCCAAGCTTTATTGGTCATTAATGGTGGCTTGGGTCACAACTTCTCATTCCAACTATTTATTTATTGCATAGTTCTCTCTCAACCCCCATATAGACCAATGTTAATGCAAACACAATTCTCTTATTACTCAATCATTCACTTTTGGTGTATTAGGGTGTTCAAATTCTCACTTGGTATAGGGTTTTCACCTTTGGATCTCTAGTTTGAACAATTAATCTCAATTTAGCTTAAGGTTTATATATTAAACTTTTTTCTTTGATGCCCTTTTATACTCTTTTATTATCTACTATTATTAATGTAAGTATTTTATGGTGTGGTGGTGCCTATATTTATTGGAAAATGCAAAATTTTGTGAAATCCATAGAAATCCTTTGTCATTAATTCATTAAATGCATATCCATGTGCCTCCACTACCATTTCATTGAATGTTGTCTAATGATAATTTGGTGAAGTGACATTTAGCTCAAAATGTCACTTCCTACTCAAACCTAGGTGGATAAAAATTGTCTTAAATGATTTTTCTCCTCTACTTATTCACTTGGTGCAACCTTCACCTTCCTTGTCGAAACTTGGGCACAAAATCTCACATGTGCATGATTAAACCTCCTCGGTTCCACTTTATCTTTTAGCTATGCTTCCATTTCAAGTGTCCTTCTTTGTCTTGGTCAATTTCTTGTACTTCATCTTGCCTTGGCCTATCCTAGCCCATAAAAACCCCTTATGTTGGCCCTCTAGTGCTTTGTCTTCCTTCCTTATTATCTTACACATAGATTTTGCATCTTCACTTTCCTTCTTGTGCCGAACCCTGTTGAATATCTTCACCTCTTTCTTTGGTCTCTAGTGCATGATTATTTGATGCACCCATTTAAGACTATGGTTCAAGGGTTATCCTTGTGATTATATACATTATCCTTTTGTTATCAAATATTCAAAATCTTGTAACTTCCTCATTCCTATAAACTTAGGCATCTAGACCTAGGTGCTCAAAAGGCAAATGGGCTCGACTCACCTAACTAATATTATGCATGAAAGTGATAGAGTAGTTTATTCTTGGGCCTAAAAGAGACCTATAATGTTCACCATGTACACATAGATCTTGTGCATCTTCTATTTACATCTGGTGAGTCTCATGTGCCCATGACTTAGATGTCTAGCCTCATGCACTTAAATGGCACAAGTGCTTGACTCACCTAGTTAGAATTATGCATGAGAAGCCAGATGAATTTACTAGAGCTAGATTAGATTCATGCACCCATAACTTAGGTGTCATAGACTCATGCTCTTATAAAGTGAAAATGCTTAATTTAACTAGCTAAAATTATGCATGATTTACCAATAGATAAGTCATTTCAATCTCTCTATGCTAGTTATTACCTCTTTACACCATACAAGGAACACAAAAAAATAAAAAGAATGGTTTGGATTACACCAAACTATATTTTGGTTAGCTCAAATCAAACCAACTAGTGACCAAAAAGTCAAAATCCTTGTAGTATAAGTGCCATCTTAATTCTGATACAACTTTAATCAGTTATCATTGAAATTCCCTAGGAGCATTTTGCTACATAATGTGCATAACTTGCATACAACTATCTCTAATATGTGGTAGATGATGTAGGGGCCCATCTACCTTATTTTTAATTTGCCTAGGTACTTAAGGTACTTCATGTCATAGAGTAGTATTAATGCTCCTTCATTAGGTCCTTCTAATTGATGTGCATGTCATAATAGAGCTTCTGACACACCTTATGGATTTGTTGAATCTATCTTTCCTAGGCAAACTTTTCATCCAAGTTCTCTAAGTCCTCCAACCTTGTGCTCAAATATTCTTGGGAATTTAAGAGACCAATCTATGTAATGCATAAGGATGTCACCATGAATTCTATGGGGAGAATTTCTTTAGTGCCAAACACCAATTAAAAGGGAGTAGCTTCGTCCAGGTGTTTATATGTCATGTGGTATGCTCATAGTACTATTTAAACATGATCATCCCAGTCCTTCTGACCCACATCACATATCTTTGTCAGGAAATTTCTCAAGATCTTGTTAAATTCTTTAGCTATGTTATTTGCCTATGGATGATACATGGTGGTCTTATGGTGTACTACCATATATTCAGTTAAGATGATGCACACCATCTCATTGATGAAATGAGTTTTCCTATCACTATTTAGACTTAATGGGCACCCATATAAACTTATTATGTTCTCCTGGATGAAGTGCATGACTATCATGTTTGTGTAATCTTTTGTTAGCATGGTTTCAACCCATTTAGTGAAATAGTCAGTGGCTACCAAAATATACCTTACACATGTGCACCATGCTATGGGAGTTATTGGTCTAACAAAATCAATGTCCCATTTCTCAAATGGCACCTAGGTAAGAATGGGAATAAGAGGCATCTCATATCTATGTTGGGATTTTCGATACATTAGAATATGTTGCATGCCTTGTCACACACCTTTGCATATTGAAATAGGCTTGGCCACCACAAGCCTAACTATAAGATCTTTTGCATAATTATGTCTCTAGTGCAATGGCCTCTTATTATTCCCTCATGTACTTATTTTAATTTGGATTCCCTTTCATGTTCTAGAACACACCAATATAGTATTCATCTCTAATTAGTTTATACAACTCCCCCTCAAGAAGATGGAAGGGGGTAGCATGAATTTAGCGTTGTTTCTTTTCCTTTTTTAAAATGGTCTATAGTGTAAACCCAAATATTAGGAAAGTGACAATCTCCACCAAGTCTTCAAGGATGTGCTAGACTTAGTAAAATTACACGTCTAACATGTCAAGGGTAGACCATTTAGTCCTAATCAAGGGTGGGCCATTGATCAAGATCTGAGCATATGCATGCCATTGGTTCCTAAAATCATAAAGGAGGTCATGTTAACTCATGACCATTTCTTATAAATTAGACTAAGATAAAACCTAGGTCTATAAGCATAATAAAATAATTTCATTCAAAT
Organism: Torreya grandis; assembly: GCA_037957365.1. NCBI lineage: Eukaryota > Viridiplantae > Streptophyta > Pinopsida > Cupressales > Taxaceae > Torreya > Torreya grandis. Next base: position 64,541 of record JARHVA010002027.1, read on the forward strand.
ATTATGGTTATAACCTAAGGTTTTAGTCTAAGATTTCATTGCATTAAAATAATAAAATGAACCTTATGATAAAAACTTATGTTAAGTCAAAATTTTAAAGCATGGGGATCCTTTGTTATCAATCTCAAATGTGGGAGTTCCACGTGGTGGCTCCATAGGGGTCCCTGAGCATTTAATTTTTTAGTGCTATGTTTGCTCCATTAGATAATTTTTGTGAAAGTATCCATTGACCATAAATCTTGATCCTGATGCTTACACTTGATTGGCTACTTTCATATATTAAAGCTGTAGCATAAGTTTTATCCTAAGGTTTCATTGTATTAATAAATACAATGAGACCTTAGGGTAAAACTTAGGCTAAGTTTGCATTTGATAAAAGGGGCCCTTTAAACTTTAATGATGATCTCATGCCATTTTATCCTTAGTCCTACTTAAGCATGGATTTTTTATAGTTATCCTAGTGATCTTATGGGATTGGTTTGATGGATCAAAGCTTTAAGTTCATCAAGATTCATATGCTCCATCAGATCTTTCCTTGTGATGAAGCGATGACCATCAGATCTACAAATAAGGGAGGTGCTTAAGTTATGATGTGGGTTAATATAAGAACCTAGGCTAAATTTTCAAGACTAAGGTCTCTTTCATGTTGACAAATATTAATGAGAACTTAGGGTTGAGAATTTAGGTTAAGCATATGAAAAAGGGGACCATGATAAGATAAAATACCCTAAAAACATAAACATTAGACCATGTTAAAAAATGTAGGGAATGGATGGGTAAAATAAAAGGGGACCAAGCATGATTTTTAAGCTAAGGCTTGGTTTTGTTGAAAAATACAACCAAGCCTTGGCATAAAAATTAGGCTTAAGTCTAAAGTTGATTTAAAGCATTCCCACCAAATCTATTCCTACTAAAATTTGAATTCAAACCAAAGGTCTAGGTTAGGGTTTTACTGAAGGAGGGTTTCATTACATGAATCTAACTATGAGATGCCATAAATTCAATACTAGTAAAAGTTTGAATATGGTTAATCTATAAATTCTAAGCATAATCCACAAGAAACTCCATGAAAACTACAACTTGAAACATTAGGATAAATTGTTAACACCATTAGGAAAATTTAAAACAAATCATGAATAAAATGGGCCAATTTCATCATGCACGGATGGTCTTTAAATTCTAATAAAGTGCATATTATCAAGCTTTCAGTGTTAAAGTTCAAAGTGATCACAAGGGTCCCTAGTTTTTCAAAAATGGGGTTATGTTGACCTTAGCAAAGAGTTATCCTTTTCATCAAGAAATATATTGAATACATGGAGACATATGGTTGTACCCTAACTATAGTGTTATAATAATTGAAGGAACTCAACATGCTGCACTCAAATTTCCAATTCATGTACATGATAAACTATTAGAAAAAGAGGTTACATACTAGCTCTTCAATGGTATAGATAGATTTTGTAAAACTAAGAGGAAGGTTCTCTTACATAGTTTTCCTATGAAAATTGGTAAGAATATTTTTATATAGTGAGATCATATTGAGGCTTCTTCAAAGTATAGGTGGTATTTCAACCTGTAGATGGATGATCTTAGGTAATGGGGGCCTTATCGAAGGGTAAAAGAGAATTTGAAACTCAAAGTTATTTTGAATGTGCCATATGAACATGAGCCTAGTTAATTTGATCTTATATACACCAATGTATCCTCCTACATTGAGGTCACTAAAATATTGAAGGAGCATAACATAAGATCTGAGTCTAGATTGAATAGGGACTAAACAATGGAAGATAGGTGGCAACTAGGCCCCAAGAAGTATCACCTAATTGATTTTGGTTCTTATATGTTTCCAACAATAGAGGTAAAAGTAAAACATATGCCTAAATAGGAAAGTCCAGATGAAATTGATTCAAGTTCATTAGTTCTTGAATCTTCTAAGATACTAGTGCAATATCTACCTCAACAGGAGGTTCATATGATAGAATTGGATCTTGATGAATATGTTGAAGATGTACTTAGGATTCTATCTATGACTTATAAGTTAGATCTAGACATAGAGGAGAATGTTGAAGAATTCAAGAAAGATAAGGGAATGTCATTATAATTTATGGTTATCAATCCTCCTAAAAGGAAAGCTAAGATTGCCATTATCTCAAAAGCTAAGAGGCCCAAAGTGACTATCACTCCTTTGAGTGAAATTAACATGTTTAGTGAGTAAAACATATTATATGGACCAATTATTCTATAATAGTTCATTTATGAACCTATATTAGAAAAGATTCACACTATTCATCATCCATGGGCTATGGTGAAAGTTACTAACATCCCTCTACATCAAGAATTGAAACCCTAGATTATTGCTTTATAAGAAGAGGCAAAAATATTGGCTACTACAATTCAATTAGTTGAATCAAAAGTAGAGATATTAGTTCCACATGTGACCTAATCTTTAGTTGGGGTTAAATTTGATCTAGAGACTATTGGTTTATAAATGATGATTGAGAAAATAGTTAAGAAATGTGGTGAAGAGATTACATATCAAAAGGTAGAGCTCCTAACTAATTTGACTCAAAATGAATGAGAAAGGCCTAGTGAAGATCCAATTTTTAATTAGGATGTCCTAGAGTTAGCACAAGAATAGTCATAATAGTTGCAAGTTAATATCAAAGGGATGAAGTTGAAAAAGAAGAACTTAGAGGAGCAATCTATCCTAGCAGTGCCAGGGGATATTGTCAAAAAGTTTGAGGGAATTATATATGATAAATTTGGTTCCTTGAATATAATAAGGTCTAAGTTGGATACAATGAACAAGCAATATTCCATGGCCTTATAGCCAGTTAGTCAATGGTAGGGTTCATGAAATAAAGTAAAAGACTTGATCAAGATATTAATGGAAGACCAAATTTGTAGGTTCAAAATAGTCAGCCTAAACCATCTAAATATGGCTATTGTAATTATGATAGAAAAGGTAAATAATTTGAACAAATATTCCAAGGAAATGGGAGATCTCTCTAATGATTTCAAGTAGTTAGAGAACCAGATGGTGCATATACTAGGGATCATGATCAAGATCCCAACTACCCTCAGTCCCATTGGCTTGATAATAGATGAGGATTTCAATCATAGGGATGCTCAATTCATGAAATAAGTGAAGATCAAAATCCTAGGAAAAATAGGTGTAGATAATAAAATGATCCTGATAATCTTATCTATAGAGGAGAAAATTGGTGATGCTAGAAGCATCAAGGAAGAAATGGGTAGAGATGATAAAGACTTTAAAGACTTGGTAGACCAATAAGAGGAACTATTCATGGATCCCATTAACAACCTCAAGTTAATTAGTGAGAAAGATGAAAAATAAATGAAGATCCTAGAGCAAAGATAAAGGACTACAACAACAAGAGCTTATCAAAGTCAAGTTTTTTGACTTAGCATATTATCTTTGTAACAAAACATGTATATCATTTGAAAAGGGAATATTCTATTTTGTAAAAGCATGTGAAAATTGTAAAGCACATTGCTTATAGGTTAGTCCACTTGGAAAGTATCATTAGTTCTAGAATGTTGTAGAGGGATAGTTGTCCTTGACACTTGTATAATTATCATTTGATACGACTGACCGACATACCCCACTAGCCTTATATTAAAAGGGTATTGCCATTTGTAAAAGGGAGGGAGTTTTAAAAATAAAAATATTGTGTAAATTTTGGAGTAATTAATTCAATCAAAAGAACTCTGAATAGTTTGTCTCACATTTGTTTGTGTGATTGTTATCATGGCTACTTCTTGACTTATCTAGTTTGATGTTTAGAATTGAATTATTTTTATGGATTCTAGATGTGCATATCTAAATGTAGACTTATAAATTTGTGTTTATTATAGGTTGATTGAAAGATCTTAGATTCATTTAATTTTCCTTATTTTTCTTGTAGATGTGCTAATGCAATTTTCTTGTGGAAGTAAATCTTTAAATTAAATTTGCTTTCTTATTTGCATTGTTTAAACTATCCTTAGACATTTGCCTAGTGTATGATAGTATTTGTGCTTTTACAATTTCATGTCATATGCTGGTTGAGTGCATGTCTTTGATAAAATTTAAGCTTTGTCATAATGTCTAGACTGAAGATAAAAAATAGTCACCTTCTTTTATACACTACCCTTCTTTTTGCTCATTTTTTGATCAATTCACTATAGTTTATCTTTCACTATAAATATACATGCTAGAATAAGTTTCAGGGTTTAGTTTTTATTCATTATCCACTATACTTAATTTATATTATTTTCATATTTCACAAGTAGTCTTTGAGACCAAGGTTACTCCCAATAAATAGTTATATTATCATTTTGTGAAATAGTTATATTGTTTTGCCATTATTCCACCAAAGATCTTATGAAGATCACAACCAACTAATCATGTAATGGATTATTTGAATCCAAAAAATGAGAAGTGATTATTAACACTCTATAAACCATATGATACACTTTTAGACATCAATAGGTGGGTTTAACTAGTGATAGAATGAGGACCTTTGGCTAAAGCTTTGTGAATTTGAATCATATTTGATAGTTTTAGTGAATTTTTTTCAAAGATCAGTTGATCCTTTTCATATTTGTGTTATTCTTAACTCAATTGTGTAAATATCATTGATATTCATGGTTTCAAATTAGTCTTTAGGCTTATTTATCTAGACATATCTACTCTTTGAATATTATGAGAAATTGTTGCAAAGATAACTTAAGCTTTGTGAATCCAACATGTTTGAGGTTAGTGATAGCAATTTTATTCAAATATTGGTTAATTATTTGAAAATTTAGGTTTATTTGAACTTATAAGTGTAAAGATCACTCATATTCACAAGTTTGGATGCATATTTGAGCTTATTCAGTTAAAGATTATCATTTTGTATAAATTTGTGCAAAATTTACTTAACATGAAAGTCTGATCATTATTATTTTAAAATATAAGGTTTACATGTCATATTTTGAATAGGATTCAAAATTTATAAGATGGAATTGCCAAGAACTAGATCAATATATGAGACAAGACTACCTCTTCTTTCATTATAAGTTCATAGGAAAGCAAGAGTAGATAAAGGTAAGCACAAGGTTTCCAAATCTTCACCTACTTCACCTATTCATGTTGCTCCTATGTTTAACCCTCATCAAAGTATGGCTTTATTAGGTTGATCTTCCATCAATGTGTCTTGTTAGGTACATGAATTACCCCAAAATCTTGGGAAATATTTTCTTTATTTTAGTCCTATTGGTATTTTTACTACTAAAGAACATATTAAGAGCTTCAAGGCTACTTTAAGACTTTTAAATGTTGTTCATGAATATGTTACATTTAGATTGTTTCCATTTAATTTTAGAGATGTATCATATGAATAGTTTCTTAACCTTCCTGAGAACTAAATTATCATTTGGAATTATTTTAACAATTATTTCATTGATCAATTTGGAAAGATCATCAGTCATTGTGTCCTTTATCAACAATTCACTACTATGAAAAGAGATTCAAATGAAACTGTAAGATCTTTTAATGCTAGATTCTAGAATATGTTTAGTAGGACTATAACTCCTTATAGACTTATTGAGGCTTTAGATTTAGATATTTATAAATATGGTTTAGATCCAATGAATTTTGTGTTCTTGAAAAGATCTAGCTTTAGCCCATGTTGAAACTATAATAATTAATGATCAAATGTACCCTCAAGGTCAATTAGCATATGCCATTCAAAATGTCAATACTAATTTTCCTATGTTGAATATCATTCCAATGGTAAATCAAAACATACCTCCTTTGAATTAGACACCAATTTTGAATCAATTACCTTTGAGTCTTGCTCATCTTAGTCAAATCCTAAGATTCTTAAATAATACTATAGGTGGATCTCATACATAATATCAAAGAGCTTTGGGGCCAAAAACTAGTGGTAGCACTCAAGTTCACAATTTATAAGCACCTAAAAGTGAAAATGACTCTATCTTGAAAATGTTTTAAAATGTGGGCACTAATTTTCTTTAGTTCTAAAAATAAGTAGGTAATACTAGGGAAACTTCTAACAAGAACTATTATTTTCAAAGGTTTAATATACCTACAAAAATGTTTCAAAATAACAACCACAATAATAATAATAATAATAATAATAATAATAATAATAATAATAATAATAATAATAATAATAATAATAATAAGTCATCTTCTAAAAATAATATGCCTAAAATAAACATGTGTGATGTTGATTTAGCTAACTACTATAGAGTTCATAGTACTTTAAAGCATGATAGATTATATTGTATTGAATTTTGTAATGCTTTTAAATATTTTAAAAAATAATTAGATATATTTGAAGTTATTCCTAACAAAGATAATGCTATAGGTACATCTAGTTCTTCAATATCATCTAAATCATCTAACACAACTCTTATGGTAGAGACATTTGATTGGCCATTCCAAAATGAGAATGAGCCTAAGGATACTCTAGAGGAGATTCATGCTTTTCAATAGTATCTTAAGAAGACTTATCATTTAAGTAATAGAGATAAAAATCAACCATTTATAATTTTAACTCCACCAAACACCATTGATACCCCTCCTAATCCTAAAGCGGACAACAATCCAGAACCTTCAAAGGGAAGTACCTCTATAAATAATGTTGATTTATATAGTTCTACTATGATTAGATATAATATAGTTAAGGATATGAAAAATATCGAAGCTAACATTAATTTACATGAATTAACTCAAATCACTGAGGAAAGAGATTTGTTTTTAGAATCTTTATCCAAAAAGCCTAATAAATCACAAAAGGTTGCAAATGCTAATGTAGTGATGTACAAGAAAAAAGTATAGCTTCCACATTTCTTACTAACAATTAGAATTTTTGGTAAAAACTTACATAATTATTTGTTATATTCAGGTACCTCTCAAAATATCATGCTTGTAGGTATTTGTGAAAAACATGGTTTAACTCCAATGAAGTCTGATAGAGTAGCTACTCAATTAGACAAGTTAAGAGTTAAAATAATTGAGGAATTGTTGAATGTGCATATGCAGATTGAGCTTGCATCAGATCTAAGGGTCTAACAATTCATAGATATTCAAGTTTTGTACATTCTAGATGCTTATGGAATGTTTCTAAGCATACATTGGACAAAAGCCTTAAATGGATAAACGTCAACTAATTGTTCTCACATGTGGCTTCCATGGAGGGGAGTTCCCAATCAAATTTGGATTGAGAGAGAACCTAAAATGAAACACATGATCACTGAGTATAATAAAAGAAATGAAAAGGTCAACATGATTAATTCTGATTTAGTAGTTTACACTATTGATACTCCTCAGGTATGTGACTTTATAAACTCTCATGCCATGCCTGGACTATGAAAACTATACTTTGATGGTTCTAGATGTAAATATGAATCTAGAGCAGGAATTGTTCTAACCTATCCCATTGAGAAAGAATCAAATGATTCTTATAGACTTCAATTTTCTTGTATTAATAATTTGTTAGAGTATGAAGCATTAATAAATTTTCTATAAAACATAAGGTCAAAGAAATACTAGTGTATGGTGGTTCTAAACTAGTAGTTAATCAAATTAGAAGTAAATACCAATGTAGATTGTCTTATCTTAAGAAATAAAATTTTAGAGTATGGGACTTGATTAAGTAATTTGATGCTTTTAATATTGTTTCAATTCCTAGATAAGAGAACAAGATTGATAATAAGCTCACCTCAGATGAAACCAACCTTATTCCAAATCAAAGTTCCAAGCTAAAAAACCTTACCATTTAATTAATTTCATGTACCCTAGTTCTTGATAATGGCAACCATTTACAAGTGTTTAATGATGATCATCAGATCATAGATTTCAGGAACAACTCAAGATTATTTGATTCAAATATCATTGATGAGTTTAATGAAAATTCTCTTGATGAAAACAAAGTTCATGACAATATTATCCAATTAAATGACAATAAAATTCTATTGATTATTGCCCAAGATTGATATAGTCAGTGGTAACCAAATAATATAGAAGTGAATATGTAATCAAGTTCTTGGAAGAGAACATTTGTACTAGATTTGGGACACCAGTTTCATTAGTCTATGATAATATATCAGCCTTTACTTTTATTTATATGACTAAGTGTGCCTATGATAATAACATGATTCCTAAGTTTTTATCAAGTCATTATCCCAGGGTAATGGAGTCTCAGAGTCAACTAATAAAATTTTTATGAAAGCCATTAAGAAGTGTGCATATGAAAAACCAAGAACATGGAATAAATTTCTAAAGTATACTCTTTTGGTAGATAGAACTAGGGAGAAACAAGATTTAAAGGCATCACCATTTTTTCTATTAAATGATCAAAAACCTATATTACCCATTACTCTCAAACTACCAACTTACAAGTTCAAGCAGGAGTATATGGAATAAGATCAAGAATATGATAATTTAAGGTTATTTGATATCATAAAAATGTAGGATGCAATGGAATAATCATTTACCAACTTTAGTAGACACCAAACCATAGTCAAAATATAGTTTGACAAGTGTTCAAAGATTAAGGTGTTTAGGTAAGTAGACCTAGTTCTCCTTTGGGACAAAGCATCTGAACCAAAAGGAAAAATGGGAAATTCATTCCTTTGTGGATTGGTCCTTATCATACTACTAAGACATTGGGAGACAAAACCTTCAAGCTCAAAGATTTTTAGGGATCATAGTTAACTTTTCTAACTAATGGGTAATACCTCAAGCATTATTTCTCTATTATTCCACCTCAAGTTTTCATGGAGTGATTTGTAAGACTTGTTAGGTTTAGTTTAGGTAGGCTTAGATTAGATTCTTTTTTCTATTCCTTATTTGTAAATAATTCTTGTAAATATTTTTTTCTTATTGTTTGTTTTCTTTGTGTTTGTGTTTTCTTTGCTTTGTTCTCTACTTTCAATAAATCTTTTCTAAGACAACTTCTCAATCTCTAATAAATATAGTTTCTCAAAGGAACTTCAAAAATCAAGAATTCAGGTATGGCTATTGATCAATGGTTGATCATGGATTTTAGAAATTTGAGGTTGATGTTATAGTTTTGAGAAACTGGTGAAGATTGATGTCTAGGTTAATTATTCCTTAAAATATTAAACTGTGTTCTAATATAAGTTTGATTTTAATAAGGATTTCACATGTTTGAATGAAAGTTTAAATTGTTAGAATAAATTCATGTTAACACTTAAAAAACACTATTTCTTGGGATAAAGTTTATGACCAAGGAAGATTATGTGAAGATCAAACATTTGACAAAAATCCTAAAACCTAGCTAATTCTGGTTCCCAACCTTTGTTGGAAAGCTAAATATCTTTAAAAAAATAAAAAATAAGATTATTATTAAAAATCAAAATGCTTTATAAGAAAAAGTGATTTTGGTAACCTCCACTAGGCTATAAACAACTGGCTGGTAGTGCAACAACACCTAGAGTAGAGCCAAAGGCATCTCTATCAAGGCTATAGATGCCAAGTAATAGTAGAGCAATACCTAAGCTTTATTTTTTATAAATTCATGATTCTTAATGATCATATAAATATGCTATAAGTTAATTTTAATGATTAATGTCATGAAAGATGGAATTTGTTCTCTTAATCCCATGATAATCAGTAAAGAAATCAAAGCACACACACACCATGACTGATTTTTTATGTTTGATCCTAATTCTACATTTGTAAGACTTATTTTAATTATGAATTGATCTTAATAATGCTACTTCATCATATGGAATGAGTAGTCTAGTTATTATTTTGAACCAAGAGTATTTGAATTTTAACATATTGGTATGTTTCCCCCAAAAATCACCATTTATTAAGTTTAGCATACTCCCATTTCTAAAAAATGAGGACCCTTTTTCAATTTATATAAATTGTGTTGTAAATTGGACATTTAACTTGATCAAGAGCCATTATTGAATACCTTGTGTTGATCTAGTTTAAAATTGGTGTGTTAGGACATAATCCTTCTTTGACTTTACCTAATGTTTCTAATGTTTGATTCTTGTATTTCCATGTTGTAGGTTTAATAGAGTCCTATTTGAATGAACATTGTTTAGGGTTTTTATGCTTTAATTCTAATTTAACCCTTTTTTATTAGTCTTTGATCTTTGGTCAATTAATTAAATCTATGTCTAAATAATGTATAAAACATTAGTCTAAATGTTTTAGCCTAATTTCTTATTGAAATAGATTCAAATTTATGTGGGATTCATATTTACGTAGGATCATTTTATTATATTTTAAACCTAGTTTAAATTTTATCCTAAGTTTTAAACATGTTAATTAGTATGTTTAAAACCTTATTCTAAAAATTTATCCTAGGTTCTTTATACTCTTGAACCCTTAGTTAATTTTGTTGTTCATAAATATGAATTAAATTCAGTGCTACCAAATGGAAAAATATCAAGAGCTTGGATAGAAGATCAACAGTGCATAGATGATCTCTCAAGCTAATTGATCAAATTTCCCCCCAGATCAAAGATCAATGGTATACATTTAGGAATACAAATCATGATCAATGACATGCATTGACACTTAAGGTCAAAATGTCAATATCAAAGATCTATGGTTTGCATTTGATTATGCATTTAGAGATCAAAGGATACTAAGATAAAATGTGAAAATGACCAGTGTCATGATATTCAAATATAGATCAAAGATATAATGGTAAATAAAGGTCGACAAGTAAAGGATATTGAGAAGGAACATGAGAGTGACAAGTGTCACAATATCAAAGAGTGATAATGTAGATCAATAGCCCATGCTTGATCTTGTAATAAAAAACAAAATCAATGGTCTACATTTGATCATGCATTCAAAGATAAATGGTACAAGGTGAGTCAATGATCCATATAGCTTAGATTGTGTAGGATGCTACCATGTGGTGTAAAATAATTAAGGCAATAGAGATTGTTTGTAAGGTACATAAAGAGCTCATAGAGATACCAAGTGGCACAATCTCATTATCCCATATCAAATATCGATGGTCATGGTGAAAGTCAAAGTTGGAAGACTCCAAATAATATCAATGGTATGAATTTCATATATCTTGAGAGAGAATAAGGTGATGACATGTGTTATAAAGGGTAATAGTCAAATTTTAAATATAAATGAGCTATGTGACATGGCAATGCAACATAAGCAAGACACATAATATTTGGAGATATTATAGACCCAAGCATGAAAAAGGTATATTTTTGAAATCCAAATGCAATATAAGTCACCAAAGCTCATATTTTGAATTTTCTTGCCACCATTAAAGCTCTGTGTGAACCTTCAAAAAACCCTAGAGCATATGGATTTCCCTAAATTGTCCCTGAATTCACTATGTTGGGCCAAGAAAAGTTGTATTATCATTCAAAAAGGATAATTCAATTGGAATTATAGAAATGGTGACCTAGAAATATGTTTTAAAGCAAGACATTGAACTATATCTATCTTAAGACACAAAAAGTTGAGTGTTCAAGGACATATAATTTGTAGTTACTTCTTTAAACACATGGGACAATAATTGTTCTAAAAGAAGAGAAGATCTTCCTAACAAAGAGACTCTATGATGAAATTTTAGTAATTTAGATGACTAGATTATACTATGAAGATGCTAAACCAAAGGTGCTTCATTGTATTGATGTTCTTAGTCCAATTTTCAAAGTAGCTAAAATAGACAAGGGTGTGTTTATTAATGACCATAATCTAAGTAAAATTATCTACATATGTCCAATTTCATTTAAGTCTTACTATAAGCTTACTAGCCCCCAAATTGACCTAACCTATATTAATTCATGGGATAAACAACACAACATAATTGACACCCTAGCTATGTGGTAGGACTAAGTTTTACATGATGTCATATCTACTAGATGCCCTATGTACAACTAAAAATATTCCCAATTAGAGATAATGGTCTCCAAATGGAACCCATACCATTTCATATTACTATTACAAATTGTACATCTCTATGTATAGAGAACACATTTATTTTATCTATGATTATGTCTACCCTATGTTAAGTGAAGCTATATATAGAATTCCCATGATGAGAGTTAGCACATTGATCAAGAAATATGTTTAAGCCATGGGAGACATATGGTTATACCCTAAATTTACTATTATAAGAATTTAAATAACTCAAAATGCTCCCCTCAAATTACCAATTCATGTACTTGATAAAATAGTAGAACAAGAGGTTTTGTACCAACTCTTTAATGGTATAGATTGGTTTTGAAAAACTAAGAGGAAGGTTATATTACATAGTTTTTCTATGAAAATTAGTAAGACTATTTTCAGATATTGGGATCATATTTAGGGTACTTCAAAGCATATTTTGTCTTTCAACCTACATATGGATGATCTTAGGCAAAGGGACACTTATGGATGGGTAAAAGAACATTTGAAACTCAAAAGTATTTTTGAATGTACCATATGAGCATGAGCCTGGTGCATTTGATTATATACACACTAAGGCATCCTCCTAATTTGAAGTCACTAGAAGATTGAAAGAGTACAACATAAGACCTACATCTAGATTGAATAGGGACCAAAAACTGGAAGATAGGTGGCAACTAGGGCCCATAAAGTATCACCTAATTGATGTTGGTTGTTCTAAGTTACACATAATAGAGGTATAAGTAAAAAATAGGATTTAAGAGAAAAGGCCATATGTAATTTCTTCAAGTTCATCAGCTCCTATATCTTTAAAGGCACTAGAGTAAGATCTACCTCAATAGGAGGTTCATATGATAGCATTGGATCCTGATGAATCTATTTAAAATGCACTTGGGATATTATATATGACTTATAATTTAGATTTAGACATAGAGTAAAAGGTTGAATAAGTCAATAAGGATAAGGTAAAGTCATTATACTTGATGGTTACTAATCCTCCTAAAAATAAATTTGAGGCTGTCATTGTCTCAAAAGCTAAGAGGCCTAAAGTGACTATCACTCCTCCTTTGAGTTAAGTAAAATTGTTTAGTGAGGAAAACATATTATATGGACCACCTATTATAGAATGGTTCATTTATGAACCTAGATTATTAAATCATCCCAATATTCATCATCCATGGGCTATGGTGAAAGATACTACATCCCTTTATAGCAAGAGTTGAAGCCATAGATTATTACTCTATAATAAGAAGAGGCAAATAGATTAGATACTCCAAGTCAATCATTTAAATCAAAAGTAGAGATCCTAATTTCACATGAGACCCAATCTTCAGTTGTGGTTAGATTTGATCTAGAGACTACTAGTTTACAAAGGTTGACCAAGAAAATAGTCATGCAAGGTAGTGAAGAGATTACATATCAAAAGGTAGAGCCCCTGACTAATTTGACTCAAAAGGAATGACAAAGTCCTAGCGAAGATCTAATTTTTAAGGAGGACATCCTAGAGTTGGCACAAGCATAGTTATAATAATTGAAATTTTTTACCAAAGGCATAAAGCAACAAAATAATAACTTAGAGGATTAATATATCCTATCAATGCTAGGTGGTATTATCAACAAGTTTAGGGTCATTATCTATGATGAATTTGGTTACTTTAAGACAATAAGGTCTAATATGGATACAATGAACAAGTAGTATTCCATGGCCTTACAACAAGTTATTCAATGGTAGGGTTCATACAATAAATTAAAAGACTTGATCAAGATGTTGATGGAGGACCAAATTCCTAGGTTCAAAACAATCAACCTATCCCATTTAAATATGGATATGGTAATTTTGATATAAAATATCAAAGATTTGAACAAATGGTCCAAGGAAATGGGATAACTCTCTAATGATTTAAAGTATTTAGAGAGTCTGATGGTGTACATACTAGGGATCTTGATCAAGAGCCCAACTGCCCTTAGTCCCATTGGCTGGATAATAGATGAGGAGTTCAATAATATGGATACTCAATTCATGCAATAAGTTAAGAGAAAAATCTAAGTCAAAATAGGTGCAGATAATAAAAGGATCTTGGACATGATCTTATCTATAAAAGAGAAGATTGATGATGTTATAAGCATCAAATAAGCAATGGGAAAAGATGATAAAGACTTCAAATACTTGGTAAACTAAAAAGAGGAATTATTCATGGGTCCCATTATCAACCTCAAGTTAATTGGTGAGCAACATGACAAAGCAATGAAAATCCTAGAGTAAAGATAAAGGATTGAAATAATAAGAGCTGAGAATAGTCAAATTTATTGACTTAGCATATTATTTTTGTAACAAAACATATATATCATTTTAAATGTGAATATTCTATTTTATAAAATAATGTACAACTTGTAAAGCACATTGCTTATAGGTTAGTCCACTTGGAAAGTGTCATTAGTTCTATAATGTTGTAGAAGGATAGTTGTCCTTGACACTTGTGAAATTATCATTTGATATGATTGATTGACATACCCCATTAGCCTTCTATAAAAAGGGTATTGTCAATTGTAAAAGGGAATCATTTATTTTAATAAAGACTTTATGTTAATTTTGGAGTAATTAATACAATCAAGAGAACTTTGAAAATTTTGTCTTACATTTGTTTGTGTGATTTTTAACATGGTTATTTCCTCATTTATTTGGTTTGATGTTCAAATTTGAATTTTTTTTAATGGATTCTAGATATGCATATCTAAATTCAAATTTTTCAATTTGTGCTTATGCTAGTTTGATTTAAATATCTTAGATTCATTTCATTTTCCTTACTTTTCTTGTAGATGTGCTAATGTAATTTGCTTATGGAAGTAGATCTTTAAATTGAATCTAGTTTCTTATTTTTATTATTTCAACTATCTTTAGGAATTTCCTTGGTATATGATAGGATCTGTTCCTTTTCAATTTCATGTCATATGCTAGTTTAGTGCATATCTTTGATTAAATTTAAGCTTTATCACAATGTTTGGACTAAAGAACAGAAATATTCACCTTCTTTTCTACCATACCCTTCCTTTTGCTTAGTTTTGATCAATTCACTATAGTTTTGCTTTCATTATAAATATACATGCTAGATTAAGTTTCAAGCTTAAGTTTTTGATCATTGTTCACTATACTTAGTTCAGATTATTTTCATCTTTCACAAGCAAGCTTTGAGACCATGGTTGCTCCAAAAACTACTTATATTATCATTTTGTGAAACAATTATGTTTCTTTGTCACTATTCCACCAAATATCTTAATAATATCACAACCAACTATTTATATAATGGATTCTTTGAATCCAAAAATGACAAGTGTTTCTTAACTTTTGTAAACCCTATGATACACTTTTAGGCATTAATAGGTTGGTAGGATGATGAATCATGGCTACCTCTGAACCACTCATAAAAATGTTACAAAATCAACTAATGAAAAATTTAATAAAAGGCCAAAGCAATAATTTGGCTAAGGAAAAAATGTCGTAAAAGGTTTCAACTATAAATATTATAAAGCAAGGCACTATACAAGAAAATCTATGCATGGAAATTGATACAGGCTAAGACAAGCATTATGCAATCAAATTTGTGCATGGAATCCATCAAGTAACTATGTAAAATGATAAAAAAGGTAACATACCCAAATGGATATGAAAAATATCAAAACAAGGGCTTAAACCCTTGGCTTAACCTTTTAGTATGCTGACAAACTTAGTTATGTAGAATGTAAAAGCATTGGGGTATTGGCCCTAATGGTTTAACCCCTTCAAGATTCCACAATTTCAACTTAGATATCCACATTTTACACATAAAATGGAGGCATTAGTGTATTAACCCCAATGACTTAGTTCCTTTGAGCTTCTACATTCTCATACATTGCCACTTGTCAATTCTATGAAACTTTGAGGCTTTAGAGGCTTGGTATTTTGACTGATCCCATAGGTTGTAAGGAGGATGTCATATACCATCACCTATCCAAATTCCTAATAAACTTGAAATTTGGCTAAGGTAAACTCTAAAAGAAACCCAAAGCTAAAACTACTAAGGCAAGGAATCTAATTAGATGACAAGGAAAATGACCAAGGTAAAAATCCATCAAGATCTCAATAATCAACTAAGGCACAATCCAAAGCAAAACACATATATGTATGAATAACTATAAACATAAAAAGGTAAAATAAACATGCATACATTGCTACTTTCAAGTCTAGAAAGAATCCAAAGCTTGCTTTGAAAAGAGAACATGATTATAAACCAATGAACTCATTGGTTCAATTAATTTATCAAATGAATGCAAGGTGAGTCTACTTAAGAAAATGTTTCTAAATGAATGACTCCCTAAAATAAGTCATTTAGTCTATTTTTTAGTATATTTGACATCTTGTAATGACTCAAAGACTCACTCCTATAATTATTTTGCAATGTTGATTACAAATTCCATTAATGTGTGGGATTCTTAAACCAATCTAAGGTATCATCCTAGCTAAAATCATTAAAGGAGAACTAGGATTTATAAAACTCTTCCATATAGGTAATTGATCTCACTATTGGTAAGGTTTATTATAGACAACATGACTTGTCTACAAAGTCCCAAGGGGACCTTCATAAAGCATCCTTTCTATCCATAAAAACATCATAAATTTTGATCATTTTTACCATAAGTTAGAATGGATCAACTCCCCTATAGTCAAAATATTAAATATGGTCTTATTATAATGTCATAGGGTGTGTTGTAGTTCATATGATGTCATTTCATATGTCATTCTAGTTTTGGTTATTGTCTAGTTTAGTTATTGTGCCATTTTATATCTTAGGGTTCATTTTGGAGACATATATGGAATTGGTTAGTATTTATAGTGTTCATTTCAGTTAGATCATGAAACAAGTTTGAATATGCCTTAGGGAATAATTTGAGTTACATAGGCCTTAGAAGTTCATCAGATCCTTCACAACATCAAGCAATGATTTCTAGAATAAGTCCATAATTATTTCAACAAAACTATTTTGGGTTTTAGGCTAAGTGTTAGAGACTCATTAGAGATTTTGTCTATAAAAAAATCCTAAAGACCTATTTATTTTGGGAAAAATGTTCGAAGTATGAGTATTTATTTATAGAAATTATTCCATAGCAATTTTTTTGAAGTCAAAATTCTTTCAGACAAAGTGTTCGAGATAAAGTGTCTGCACAAAAAGGCTAAATCTAATTTCTTTTGGAAAAATTATTTGACACAAAAAATGTATTCTTTTGAAAAAATATCTAAAACATAAGTCTTGACAAATGTTGAATTCTTTTATACAAAGTATCCAAGATAAAGTGTCCAAAACATAAAGTCTGATGATCCATATTATTTTGGGAAATTTTGTTGATGTGAAAATTTTGAAGCCATCATTCTTATGGGGAAATTATTTTCAAAAATCTCATAAAAAAAGGTACAAGGCATCATTCTTATGGGTAAATTTTCCTAAAAATAAAGAGCTTGAGTAAATTACCCATAAATAAATCTCAGATGGAATTGAATTATTTTGGGAAAGTTGATCTAGCAGAGTATGATGTTCATATAAATCTAAAAAATGAGCCCAAGTAAAAAAACATCAATTTTTAAAAAGTGATGATCGCATAGACATCATTGATAATCATGTAGATGTCAAATTTAGGTCATGGAAAATAACCATTGGGATTCAAAAATCTCAAAGATGGTTGTGTGGATGTCAAATACATTCATGCAGGTGTCGAATATAAGAATGTGAACTTCAATGTTTGGGCCCCATAAAATAACCATTTGTATTCAAATAGTAGGTCCCAATAGATTAATGATCAATGTTCCATTTTACATAAAGATCCAAAGGTGTGAGTAAAATTTAACATGTCAAGGGATCTTCATGGGAGAAAATTGAAGGCCAACACTCCATACATCTTGATCTTATGACACTTAGGAGGTCAAAAATTTAGGATCTGACAGTGAGAATCTATGAGGATAATAAGAATACAAACTCGTTAGAGTAATGTGATTGGTCTGAGTTAGTTTTTAGAGGATAAATGTCAAACCAAAGAGCCATTTTTGACTAGAACAAGAAAGTATTAAATACATAATTTAGAATAAAATGATTAACATGGAAATAAAACACCACATGGGAAACTACATAGGATCAAATGACTTTGAAGCAAAGTAAGCGCTTTAGACTCATACACTACCATGAAACATAGTCAAGTTCCAAGATGAATAATGATTGATACATATAAATAACTAGGGGTCTAAAAGACTAATGAATGACTAAGGATGGTAAATAAGTGTCTATAATATAGATAGCAACTATGGAAACATCTATGAATATCATATAATATGTGTTAACTCTTTCCAAATTAGTTTTAAATGCTCAAGAGATCATCCATGATGAAAGGTCATTTCTTGTGCATAACAAAGGGAGTTCTATTCTACATTTTAAGGGTTTTTATGTTTCAAGAGCCATTTGTACCATTAGACCTTACATGGTTTGTTTTTAAATTCATACTCATATAATTTTAAGTCCTTTTATCAAATGGACATGTGTCCTAATGACCTTTGAACTTTATTATTTTCTCCTTTATCTGAAATTCTATAAATAGCTACCATTTTGGCCTTTGTAATCTAATACCACACCATGTATGGTGAATCCCTAATGGTTTTGTCATTGTAATTTACCTTAAAACAATAAAATTCAATATGGTTTGAGTTCATATATCATCTTGTCAATGTGTGTGAAGATATGTATAGTGAATAGCTAAGAGATATTCATATATGCTTGCTTTCTCTCAGTCCTTCCATGTTTGATGCAAGTGATTTTAGCCTAGCAGGTCATATGAAGTGTATTCAAATGTATGAATGTATCTTAAGTGTGTAATGAGCCTTAGTATCTATTATTGATCTATATTTTTATTTTACTTGGAAATTCTTCATACATCTCATCTTCATATTTAAACTCTAATGCTAGTGCATTCTAGGACTGTTAGACTAGTGTTGTATGTTTTGTGCCTTTATGATAGAGTATGATAGTCTTGTGGAAGACATCTTGGTGTATCACCTATTTATATTAGTTTAAATTATTTAAATATCTAACTCTTTTCCCTATAAGTAATTATTTAGTAAAGATAAGATCATTTTTAAATACATTTAGGGAGCTAGCCCTTAAATCTAGAGGCTCATTTCCAATATAGGTACACCCAAATACTTGGAAATGTTCCCATGTTTCCCAAATTTAGAAGAATTTGAAAAAATTATTATAGGGTATAATATTTGGTGACAATAGTTATATCATACCTAGTGGGACTATTATTTTCAAGACAATTTGTCAAGATGAATGTTGATCTTGACAACATCACCAAATTGGTGTGTTACTCAGCATTTAGTGACTTCATCAAAGTAAATCTGGTTTGAGGCCATTGTCATGTTAGAAAATTATTCTCATAATTCATGGTTCTCATTAGGTCATCCTTTAAAAGAGTTCTCAATCCCATTGGCCCACTCTTTCAGCTTGAACTTCCCTTTGAAGTTCAATATCCTCAGCCAAATCTACAGTTTGGAGAATTGGTAGATTTTTGTAGAGAGGAAGAGGTTAAAAAATTTGAGGAAATTGAACATTTTGAATAATTTGAAGAAGATATGTCTAAAATAAATTTAATACAAAAAATCCAAATTACCTTTAGGCATATGATGTCATTCCTCCCAATGCCACAAAATGTGTACCCTTATTCAATGGTGAGAGTCATGTTACACCTAGTGAGCACATTATAGATGTCTATAAATTTTGTAGATTCCATCATATCACTCAAACAAACTTTCCCATTACAATCCTCTCCATGTCCCTTAGAGGGAAGGCTCTTTATTGGTATTAGAATCTAGAATGTGGATGCATCATGACATGGGATGAATTTGGAGTGTTGTTGACCGCAAGATTTAGAAATGAGAGTGACCATACCTTTCTCATACACTAGCTTAACATGATCAAAATAAGACCCAAAAAAAACAAGGCATGATTTTAATGAGAGGTTCCAAAATACTTGGAATAGACTACATCCTCCTATGAGGCCACCTCCCATATTTGTGTTCCTAACCTATTTGAAAGCTATTGGCACTAAAATTATTGTTATGATTCAATCCATGGGTGGTTCCACCCTCCCTAAAGTATATGACCTTGCTTTAAAATCTAAAAATAATCTCATATAATCTAGAAGATTATCACATAAAGTGTCTATGCTTCTATTGTCTCATACTTTTTCTAATACTCTAGATGTATCCCAACTTCCTAATGCTAATACCAAGCCCAATGCTACTCTTAAAAAGGTAGAAAATGTCATAGATCCATATGCTAGAATTCAAGCCTTAGAAGTTGAGATTAAGCAAAAAATAATTTAAAATGGTGGCTATAAAAATATTTATCCTTATCAACAACAATTTGGCCAAAAATATGTAAGAGGAAAAGGCCAATGGCAACCTAACACCAATAGGCGTACCAATGCATACAATCCTAACTCTACTACTAATGTAAGGGAGATTATACTTGTGCACAACAACTTGATACAAGGTGAGAATTAGTAGTAAGGATAATTTATAGATACTAATGAAGGTATAGATCAATCTCATGTTTATCAAGGAGAGGTTAGTCCCCTCTTACCATTCAAAGATGAAGTGATGACGTAGAAAAGTGAAGGTGAGTCACCTCAAGAAGAGATCACCAACTTCCTAGTTGAGGATGATTTTATGCTTAACCAATGAACCTCATTTATATAAAAAAAGAACCAAGAGAAAGGATTTAGGTTGTGACAAGGTATGGTTGTAGGTGCAATATCTTTGAATAACTCTACACATCTTCCAAATCAAAATGTTAGAAGGACTATTTTAGGAAATCCAACTCATAAATTTTTTATCACTTCATTTCCTCCAAGAATTCAAGATAATTTATATATGGATTATTTAAACATTTTTATATTCATTTAAGAGTACTAAAACATCCATTTCCCTTTGGGATGTTCTACATATGCATAGTCAAAAAGATTTCCTATAAAAATAACTATTTGTTATCCCTCCTTCCTTAAAATCAAAGTAAAATTCATTTTTTCATTTAAATTTTTCCTAATACCATTTATAAACCATCCATTAGAGTTGAGAAACCTCCACCATTCTATCTCACTCTCATAGTGGGTGACAAACTGGTCCATAACTGCATAGTTGATAGTGGAGCTTCAACTTCAGTGATGCCCAAGGTAGTAGCTGATAAATTAGGCCTAAAGTATGATCCTTATAATAAATTATTCCTTAAATTATATTTTACACCTAAAAATATAGTGGGATTGATAAAAGGCTCAAATGTTTTCATGCATGATTGTCCTAGTTTTCTTATCTTACAAGACATAATTGTCATTGATCTTCTAACCCACTTTACAATATGCCTTTTAATAGAATTCATAGCCAAGATATGTGGTTATCTCTCATCTAAGAGGTATTTCTTGCCTTTAGAACAAGGTATGGGTCCAAGGTAAAAATTAGGACACAACCTCTTGCAAGGTTTCATATATAACCTTACATTGAGACAAGTTCTAATTTAAATTGTGTTATTCATGAAGGAAAGGATTCTATTATAGATGATGGCACTTCCTCCATGTTTGAAGGTATTTTATAATTTTTTCTTGATTAATATGGTACTAAAACCTATTATCATGATCCTTATGCTCTCATAGATGAAACTAATCAGGGCATATATTATATACATGAAGAAGGAGTACCAACACATCTACTTGCCAAAGAAGAGGGTGAAGAAGATGAGATGTGGAAAATGTTTTTGATGGTTCAAGAAGTAAAATTAACATATGATATGGTTTTATGATGGTATCCACATCTAAAAAATATTATTATTCTTCATACATATTTCATTTTAGTTGTGCTTGTAATGTGGTTTAGTATGAAGATTTAATTCATGGCCTTCAATGGGCAAGGAGAAAAGTAATCAAGAAATTGCAAGTATATGGATATAGTGAATTGGTTGTACATCAGGTGAGGAATGTGGTTTATACCAAGAAACCTTTAATTAAGTCACACAATAATATGTTATGGTATTTTATTGAATATTTTAATGCACTCAATAAATAACCAATTCCAAGGGAACAAAATAATCATGCTGATAGACTAGATGTCATAAGAGCTCAATTTGACACTCCAACTACCATAAAAGAGGAGGGGACATAGTATCATATTAATATTATTATAATACCTTATATACCTAATAATTAAGTGTCTTGGAAAGTGTTTGAAAGTGACAGACACATTGCATTCTTCCTGCAAAATGAGGATGAGTTCTTTTTAAGGAATCAAGGAGACTCCAAGAATAACTTGGTGATTATATTATGTGGTTAAGGATAAATAAGATACCTAAGGGGTATGTGACCTTAGAAATCATATTCAATGAGAATGATAAAAATAAAAAGGAAAATGTGAATATGTTGACAAAAGAGGAGAATTATGAAAGGGTCTTGATCTTCAAAGATAAACTCATCAAACTAGGCAAGGTATGTTCTAACTTAGAGAAATAAGCATTCATTAATTTATGTAGAGAGATTCATGACATATTTTATATAGACTATGAGGACATGAAATTATTTTATCCTATCCTAACACACCATACTACTGAGTTGGAACCTAGAGTTAAACCAGTCAGATAGAAATAAAGACCCATTAATCCCAAGGTTGAACAACTCATGGGGTTAAAGCTCACTAAATTCCTTAAATCTGAAATAATATTTCCTATCAATAATTTGATGTGGGTAGATAATATTATACCTATTATAAATAATAATGAGGATATAATACTCTGTGTGGACTTTAGGGATCTTAATAGAGTGTCACTCAAAGATAATTACCCTCTACCTTCAATGGGGTAGATTCTGTAAGTAGTTTTAGGTTCTCAACATTTATCTCTTAAATGGATATTCAAGATATAATAAGATTCAATTCAATGAATATGATTAGTTTAAGACAAAATTTAACATTAAATTGGGTACTTTTTCTTATAAGAAGATTCCATTTAGTTTGTTAAATGGTGGTGTTACCTTTCAAATAGAAATGGACATGGTGTTCAAAGGTTTGATTAATGAGATGCTATTGGTTTATCTAGATGATATAAAAATGTTTTCTAAAGATCATAAAGAACATAGAGAACACTTGATACAAGTGTTTGAAAGATGTAAGTAGTATGGAGTATATCTTAATCTAAAGAAATGCATCTTTGTTGTACATGAAGGTAAGATCTTGGGACACATTATTTCCAAATATGTTTGGATTTTGATCCTAAAAGGATAGAGGATATTCTTGGCCTATCATTACCCTTACATATTAAATGTCTCCAAAGTTTCTTACGTAATATAAATTTTTTAAGTAGGTTCATACCTGGGTTTGAATCTTTGGTAAAACCTATCACAGCTATGCTTAATAAGAATTAGGTCTTTTCCTAGACTAAGGAAGGTAAGATTAGTTTTGAAGCCATTAAGAAAGCAATTGCACAAGCTCCTAATCTAGTGAATATTGAATTTGCTAAATATTTCATTTTGTATTCATTTTATAACCTTGAAAATATGTCATCCATGTTAATGCAAAAGAATGATGAGGGTGTGGAGTAGCCTATTGCATTCTTGAGTCAAGGTTTAGAAGATTATGAAGTCAAGTACACATTTATAGAAAAATAGGTCTTTATTGTTGTAAGAGGATTAAAGAATTTCAAGAATATGTTTTCAAATATTAAAATTCATGTTATGGTCTCTCATCCTAATACTAAGGAGTTTATTTTTTAGCAGAGACCATAGTGAGAAGAGAGTAGGGTGGATCACTAAGGTAATGAAGTATGATGTTGATATCATAGTAAAAAAATTGGTAAGAGGTAAAGGCCTTTATGAATACTTAGATTTATGTTTTTAGGGGTAAAAATAAGAGATCTTAGTCAATCATGATTACTCCCAACCAGCTGGTTCCTTACATATATAGAGTTGGACAGAAGATGTGATCATATTTCTTCAAAATGGTGAGTATCCTAACAATATGAGTAGATCATAAAGGATATATTTTAGATTGCAGTCTATTCCCTTTTGTATTATGGATGGTGTGATCTTTATAAGAGACATTAATGACATGCTATTGATATGTATTGATAATGATCAGTTTAGATTTTTTCTTGAAAAGTTTCATGATGAGACAATAGGAGGTCATTTCTCTCCGAGAACCACAACTACTAAGATCATGAGGGTAGGTTATTTTTGGCCCAACCTTTTCAAAGACTATCAGCTTGGATGAGAAGGTGTGTATAATGTGATTTGTTTGTATGAAAATATAATCTTGTAGATCTTCCTTTGAAGTTGATCTAATTTTATCAACCTTTCATGCAATGGGGTCTTTATTTCATTGGCATGATAAATATTCCATCAAGTGCTGGCCATAAATAGATACTCAAAATAATTGACTATTTTACAAGATGGGTTGAGGTAGTAGCATTAAAGGAAACTAACAATAATTATATCTTATAGTTATATAAGAGACTAATAACAAGGCTTGTCACTCTTTATACTATTATTTTGGATAATTATCTTACTTTTATGGGTACTAAGATAACTGACTAGAAAATAGTAATGGCATATTCTTCAATAATTCATATAACTATTACCCTCAAAGTAATGGGTTGGCTAAATATACTAATAATATTTTGATTTGAATCATCAAGATAACCTTGGAGCATAATTAAAGGGCTTGGCACACCAATTTAAAGACAACATTATGGGATGATAAGATAACTCCCAAGAGGTAAATGGATAATTCTCCCTTTGTGATTGTCTATAGGCTAAATTATATATTTCTCAAGAGCTACTTACCTTAGAATTGGCACATTAATTAGAATTTCTAGAAAAACACACCAATAGAGGCGAGATTGATAAAAATGGATCTACAAGAGTCTAGAAAGAAGGCTCATCAAGATATGGAGCATCACCAAGTACTAGTGAAGAGGTATTTTGACAATAAGTCAACTCCAAAATCATTTCAAGAAGATGACATAGTATTGAAATGGGATGAAGATAGAGAAAAATTAGGAAGAAATACCAAATTTGATAGCATATGGAGGGACCATATGTCATTATCAAGTGCAATCAAAGCAAATCTTTTTACTTATCAGGGATGAATGGAGAAGAGATACCTATCCTTGTGAAAGGGATACATTTGAAATCTTATTATTGAGTGGTAAATTTGAGTTTTGCAAATATTATATTAGGTGTGTGTTTTGTTTATTGTTTGTTGTGTTCCCTAAATGTTCCAATTGAACATATGTTTTTTTCTATTTTGTGTTTTTCCCTTGTTATTTCCTATTATCATGTGTTGTCAAGTCATTTATGTTTCAAACCTATTATACATGTGACTCCATGGCCCAATGGATAGGATTAGACAATTGGTCATGGCATAGAAATCATACCACCCTTATGAAATTACCAAGAATGTTGACCATTTTTACCACAAGTTAAAATGGATCAACTCCCTTATAGTCAAAATACTAAATAGGGGTTGATTATAATGTCATAGGGTGTGTTTTAGTTCATCTGATGTCATTTCATATGCCATTCTAGTTCTGGTCATTGTCTTGTTTAGTTATTGTATTATTTTATATCTTAGGGGTTATTTTAGAGTCATATATGGAAGTGGCTAGTCTTTACAGTGTTCATTTCAGTTATAAGCATTAAATAGGTTTAATTACGAATTAGGGAATGATTTGAGTTTTAGAGGCCTTAGAATTTCATCAGATCCTTCACAAGATTAAGAGGTGGTTTCTAGAACAAGTCCATGATTCTTTTAACAAAACTATTTCAGGTTTTTGGCTAAGTGTTGGGGACTCGTCAAAGTTTTTTTCTACAATAGAAAGCCTAAAGACGTATTTATTTTGGGAAAAATATCTTAGTTATGAGTATTTACTCTAGAGAAATTGTCTCATATAAATTTTCCTAAAGTTAGAATTCTTTCAGATAAAGT
Source organism: Torreya grandis (assembly GCA_037957365.1). NCBI lineage: Eukaryota > Viridiplantae > Streptophyta > Pinopsida > Cupressales > Taxaceae > Torreya > Torreya grandis. The sequence continues at coordinate 90,505 of JARHVA010002027.1, forward strand.
GTCTAGGATAAAGTGTTCACATAAAAAGGCTAAGTCTAATTTCTTTTAGACAAATTATCAGATAAAAAATATGTATTCTTTTATAAAAAATGTCTAGAACATAAGTCCTAACAAAGGCTAAATTATTTTGGACAAAGTGTTTGAGATAATGTGTCTGAAACATAAAGCCTGATGACCCATATTATTTTAGGAAAATTAGCTAATGAAAAAAGTTTGAAGCCATTATTCTTATGGTTAAATTGTTTTTCACAAAGCCTACAATAAAAGCTACAAGGAATCATTATTATAGGGAAATTATCCCTAAGACAAAGAGCCCACATAAATTACCCATAGTAAAATCTCTGATGGAATTGAATTATTTTGGAAAAGTTGATTTAGTAGAGTATGATGTTCACATGAATGTCAAAAATAAGCCTAGGTAGAAAATCATTGGCATTCAAAAAGTGACGATTGTGTAGACATCATTGATGGTCTTATAGACATCATTGATGATCACACAAACATCAAATTTAGGTCATGGAAAATAACCATTGGGATTCAAATATCTCAAGGATGGTTACATAGACATCAAATACATTCTCATAAGTGTCAAATATAGGCACACAAATTTCAAAGTTTTGGCTTCATAAAATAGTCATTTGAGTTCAAATAGTGGGTCTTAGTAGATCAATGGTCAAACTTCCATTGTACATCTAGATCCAATGGTTTGAGTGAAAGTCATCATGTCAAAGGATCTTTATGGTATCAAATCAAAGACCAACACTCCTTCATACATATTGATCTTATGGTGCACAAGAGGTTAAAAATTAAAGATCTGATAGAAATAATCTATGAGGCCAATAAGAACAAAGATAGGTTGGAGCAATGTGATTAGTCTAAGTCAATTTTCAATATATAAATGTTGAACAAAAGAACCACTTTCAATTGGAACAAGAAAGTATTACAAACATAATTTAGAATATAATGAGAAATGTGTCAAGAGAATGCCATATGGGCAACTACATAGGATCAAAGGAATTTATAGTAATGTGAGATCTTAAAACTTATACACTACCATTAATAAATAGCTAAGGACTAGGATAAATAATGACTTACAAATGTAAATAATTAGGGTCTAAAAGACTAATGAATGACTATGGATAGTAAATAAAAGTTTCTAGAAGATAGTTAGTAGCTGAGGAAATTTTTATGACTATCATAGCATATGTGTCGACTCTCTCTAATTTAGTTTCAAATGATCAAGAGATCATCCATGATGAAATGCCATTTCTTGTGCATAGTAAAGGGAACTCTATGCCATATTTTAGGAGTTTTGTGTTTTGTGAGCCATTTGTCCCATTAGACCTTACATGGTCTATATCTAAATTCATCCTCCTATAAGTGCAACTCCTATAAAATGGACATATATCCTACTGAACTTTGAACTTCATTATTTTCTCCTCTCTATGAAGTTATTTAAGTAGATACCATTTTGGCCTTTGTAATCTAATACCATACCATGTGTGGTAAAGCCTTACTAGTTTTAACATTCTAATTTACCTTAGAATAATAAAATTCAATCTAGTTTGAGTTGATATATCAGCTTTTCAAAGTGTGTGAAGAGATGTATAGTGAATAGTTAACATATATTCATCTATCCTTGCTTTCTCTCAATCCTTCCATGTTTGATGCATGTGATTTTAGCCTAACAAGTCATATGAAGTGTAGTCAAATGTATGAATATATCTTAAGTGTGTAATAAGCCCTAGTATCTGTTACTAATCTATGGTCTTATTTTCCTTAGAAAGTCTTCATGCATCTCACCTTCATACTAAAACACTAATGCTAGTACATTCTAGGACTCTTAGACTAGTGTTGTATGTTTTATCTCTTTGTGATAGAGTATGATAGTCTTATGGAAGACATCTTGGTGTATCACCTCTTTAGAGTAGGTTCAATTATTGTAATATCTAACTCTTTACCCCATAAGTAATTAGTTAGTATAGATAAGAGCATTTCAAGATAAATTTAGAGAGCTAGCCTTTAAATCTAGAGGCTCATTTACAATATAGGTACAACCACATACTTGGAAATGTTTCCATGTTACACAAATCTAGAAGATGCTTGGACAAATTCTTTTAGGGTACAATATTTGGTGACAATAATAAATATTCATTAATGATTTTTATTTTTATTCTAACAACAATCCATAGATCAATAAGATCCTTACACAATATAGATTCAAATAATAACCCATATATGATTTAAAAAGGAGATACATATGCATAAATAATAAACTATTCTCACCAGAGATAAAATCAAATAACTCATTATATTTTATTAAAAAATCCATAATGCCTAAGGATTCTTCCTTTACATAATGACTCCTTCCCAAGGTTTTGAATACAAATGATCATAACCAGACATGACTTGTTAAATAAAAATGTTCACTACAAGATAACATAGTCTTTATTCATGACTATCTTATTTCCAATAACTCCTCACATTGAGATAAAAAGAGATGCTCAATGCTAAAAATGTTAACCAGATCTAGACTAGTTGAGCATAGGCCATATCATGAATGGGTTTACATAACCATATTCATATGAGTAGTACACAAATTATTTTTATTATCAAAATCATAGGTTAGTTACTTACTTACCTTCATACTTATATGTGTCTTTAATAATCATCTAATCATGAGGTATTACAACAACTCAAGATATAATGCAAAAAATAATAATAGAATTTTCAACTAAAGATATAATATATGTATTAAGGCCATTAACTTGGACAAACTTATTCATGAATATACAATCATCCATAAGGATTACATATTCAATAAGTATCTATCCCAAGGAGGTCTATTAATTTGATATGATAGGAAAACTATAAAATACTTCTCTACTATAATAACCAAATCATTTAGCTAATATACTTTATAATAATAGTCCTACACTCAATGCACATTCAATCACTAATACATAAATATAATAATATCAATTAAGAATAAATAATCTTTGGCTTATATCTAGTTATTTAATACATTGAAACATGAATAATTAATATCTAAAGATGATCTCCTCTTTGATCTAGGTACAAATTCAGCCAACAAAAGGTAGGCTCACCTCCCAACCTTTTTCCATCATCTAAAGACTTCTATAGGCATCCCAAAGTAGGACTAGTAGCTCCAAGAATGTTCACATCATAGTGCAAGTCAAATAATGGAAAAAAATATAAAATATCTCTTAGGGTCAAGGAAATAACTTCTCACAAGGTGATAATCCAAGCATCTCTAAGTTAAGAGGTTACCAACATCAAATCTATTTTTAGTAAGTAATATGAACAAAAGAGAAAACATGAGGATCAAAAAGATAGAACTCATCAAACATATAAACACTAAGATATATTCTATAAAAATTCATGAGAGGACTTAGGTAGCCTACTATCATTTCCAACATGAGAGACCTACCCCTTCCTCCATCATGAAGAATGTGACATTTCAAGGCACCATAAGTCTTACACAATAAAACAATAATATCTAGGTAAGCATAAATACAATAGTTAGTACTATTATGGAGGATTATCTCAACTCAAAAATCCCAAACAAAGGATAATAAAACTATGGGGAGACATTAATCATATCCATAGAGAAATAAGTAAAGAAAAGAAGTAATCCAATTGACCTTACTCCTCTTGACACTATAATAAATCAAGAATCACACAAAATTTATTTATTCAATTAGTATAATATTCAAGTCATAAAATACCTACCCAATGATATAGGACCTTCCATGGATCTTTTTTGTAGGTTTTTACTATCCAAATCTCTCCCTCTCTAGGATTTCCTCTTGTTTCCCTTCCCTTTCTCCTTTAGGTTGGCTCAAAAATTATTAAATTTAAAGTCTAGAGAAAATAACCCTTTTCTAAGAGATATACCTTCCTCAAACACATGTTTCCCCTTATTTCAATCCAATCAGAACATGGTGTTTGTATGTTCTTTTCTTATATTAACTCACCACTTTTATTGGCCAACACGTGCCTTCATAATGGGGAATCTTTTGTTAGTAATTAAAGGCACATGACAACTCATATAGAGTCATACAGTTGATTTTAAGATTAACCCAATGATTTTCATTGGTTCAAGGTAGTGACACATTTAATAGATAGGCATAAAAGCTTCCAATATATAATGTAAATGTTAATCTACTTGATCTCATGTATTAAATATAATAAGCACAAAGGTGTTTGACCAACCTAGCAATGATTACAACCACTACAACATGAAAAGTTTTAAATGAATGGCCAAATGGTATATAAGGCATTCAATTAGGATCAAACAAGGTTCAAGACAAGATTTGGGTTATAGGTGTGATCACACATGATGCAAAAATTATTGACATAATCTTTTTTAATTTATTGTTAATGTCCTATTCTTGCACAATTATTGTACACATGAAATCAGTTATCCTAATAGCCAAAGTTTATAATTATATCATGCTAGATCATTTACTTAAACCAAATAAATTAATTTACCAAACTATTCACAAGGTTATGAAGTGATATTATTGTATCACCTAATGCATATGTAATTTCAATTGCATCCATAGGTAATAATTTAAGCATTACTAAACCAACATTTATCATGTTCATAATCCTCTTATCTTCACCATCAACACCAATAAAGGAGTATAACCATTGGTTTATTGTAGTCAAATTGTCTTCTCATGGGGTTCATTACATTGAATGTCTAGAACTTATAGAAGCTTCTTGAGTTTTAGTGGTTTTATCCATTGATTAGATTAATTAGTTAATTATTTTTATATTTTGTCTCATGGTGGAGATAGTGACTCATTTAAGTTGAGAACTACATTTTACCATGAATTTGAGGAGTATATATATATATATATATATATATATATATATATATATATATATATATATATATATATATATATATATATATATATATATAGGTTATCCTATTTAAGTTAAGTATCGGGTCCTAAGTCTTAGGTGATGTTAGAGTCATATTTTTGCTAACCCTCAAGTTAGGTTAATTCTATATTTCAAGCATAAATATTATAATTATTAAATACAACATTTTTTTAATCCATAGGTGTTATTGACCTTACTATTATGCATGTTACAAGATGTTTTTTGCTAGCTTATGTGTTAATATATTATAGTAACACTTCTATTGGTTTAATGTTCCATTAAAATTATGTTATAATAATAATAACTAAGACATAATTTAGTTACTTGATGTGAAAACCATTTCAAATGTCTTGTAACCTAGGTTTATTAATGATTGAATTGTGTACCAAATGCAACTACTTTATGGTTGACCTCAGGATAAACAAGATTAAAATAATGAAACTACATTAATTAAAATGGGACATTTTGATATGGATTTTAATTATACATTTTTTTTATTTTTTTTGGATCAAAGTATTAATATTGAATTATCCATTTACAAATAATTTATAATATGATCTTATTTAATTTGATAATGAAATTGAACTGAAATAAAAAGGAAATAAATGACTCAAAAATTAATAAGGTTTCTAATGCTTAAATAGGTGATAAATGAATTAATGATCTTATTTAAATTAGATACCTTTCTATAATGTTGTAAGTCACAATAGTACTTTAGTTTCACATTACACTACTTTCTTAACTTTTGTGACACATGCTAGATAAATAAATAAACAAATTTATTAATCACTTAATTAATTTTTTGAATCACACTTATGTTATGAATTAATTTATTGGATAATAATAAATAAATAATTATATTCAAAATAATTAAATAATAATAATAAATTTTTATTTTTTTAATTTTTTTGGATGAAATTTTAGGTATGAAAAAACCTTTCCTAGACTATGGGTAAGCTTTTAGTTATATCCCATTGACTAGGGCATGTAATTGTTCTCCATTTAGTGATGTGAGTTTATAATAATGATTTTCCATACATATTTTAATTTTATAAGACCCACTCATATTGGTATCAAACTTTGCATTCCTTCTAGGATTAACCTTATAATTATCCCACTTAAGCACAAAATATCCCTCCTTGAAGTCTTAAGGCATATAATTCCTATCAAACATTAATCTATCGAGGTTTTGTGAACCTATTTTTTATTTTTTCCATTATTTTCTCAAATTTGAGCAACATGATTATCCTTAAAGTCATTTCATCATTATGTTCATGTTTTAGTTGATATGTAAGTTTAATAGTATTGAGTGCATTTGTAATTGGTATCCTTGGATATTTACCATAAAGGAACATGAAGGGAGAGTTACCAAAAAAATTATTGGGTTTTAATTTATTTTCCCATAGATATACTTTAAATAATGTATGGCATTACCTTTGGTTTTGATTTATGGTTCTTTTCATGATTCAAATAAAGTTTTTATTGGTATGTTATGCTAACCCATTCCTTATGGGGTAATAATTTTAGGGTGTTTTTAGAAATATTTCAATCTTTATATTTAATACAAATTTATTTCCTATAGATGCCTTCAAATTATCACTTATAATAGAGTGGGGAACTCCAAATCTAGTTACAATGTCTTCTAAGAATTTAACATAAGATCTTATAGTAAATTCCTTTAGTTAAACTACATTTTTACACCATGTGAAATAATATGATGTTATGAGAGTCCACTTGTGAGCCTAAAAATATGGTGGATTAATCATACCTATGATATCTATACCCCATTAAGCAAATGGTTAGTTTACTAAAATAAGTTTTAATGGCATAGTTAATTTTATTTTCTTCTTATAAATAATGACCATTATTTACATCTTTATACACAATTTTTTGGCATGAAATTTTTTTTCAATAATATCCTACCCTAATAATTTATTTTTGGTGTTATTTTTAAGAGAATAGAGTCCTCCATAAGATCCTTAATGAAATTTATTCAATGTATTTATAACCCTTTATAGTTTAATACATATGAATAATAATCCATCAAAGTTTATATTAAATAATATATAATTAATTAATAAAAATGAGATATCTTGGAGTATATAATGTTTTCTTTTGGTCCTATACAAATTCACATAATAGTATCATGTGTCAATTAGTTAGCCAAATTTTTAATAGAATCATGTTTCTATGGTACAACTTCCTCTTTTTAATAGGACCTCATGTTTTTGATTATTTAACAAGGCTTGAGATAGATGTTTGAATTAATATATCCCTTTTATTAAATTTTTTCACTTAATTATAGTAAAAAATTATGTTATTTTGGTTATCCAACCAATTCTTTTTTCATTTATCCATCATTTTATGATATATTCCTTAACAAGTAAGTTTATTACATAGTCATGCACTTTATTATTAGAGAGGAGATGTATTATTTTATTTAGATATATCAATAATTCATAAGCTTATTTACAGTAAAAATGTATCTATTTTCATAGTATTTAGTGTTTGGGTCACAAAAGCTACAGGTGGTTCCATATCTTAATCATTCTTTTGAGGCTATAACTACAAAATATTGTTCCCATAAAATCATATATAATAAAAGACTTATAAAAATTTAGGTTTACCAAAATATGGGACTTAATAATTGCCTCTTTTATCAAAACTTTAGTTTCCCTCAAACTTCCATCTAGAATATTTATATTTCTTCAACATGAGATTTATTGGTTTAAATATGCTTACAAAATCTTTTATGAATTTTATAATGAAATTAATATTTATGGGGAATACTAAAATTCGTTATTATGATGTGGTAAGTTTAATCCCAAAATGTTTTAAATTCTTTTTTAGTTCAAATGTGAATCCATATTTAGAAATAACATGCCTTAATTATTGGCCCTTTATAACTATAAAGATTGATTTTTAAAGGTTCAAAGATACACAAAACTCTTTAAATATTTTAAATATTTTCTATAAATGTGTTATATGATCTTCCATTTTATTTTAAAATACTATTAAATCATCCATAAACACTAGGATCATATCATTCATCAATCCCTTAATTTTATATCCATAGTTATTTGAAAAGTTTATCTTACATCTTTCAACCTAAATGGAATATTTTAATAGGAATAAGTTATACATTTAGTATTAAATATAGTCTTATATTGGTAATAATATGTCACCCTTATATTTAATTAGAATAAATAAACCTGTCAAGTAGTGAAAACCTTTCCAAACAAGCCATTATCTACAATATATAGTCCATTGAGGGAAAATGATCATGATCTTTTAATGAGGCTTTGTTAAGATCCTTGAATTCAATACAAAGGAATACTCCCAATTTTTGTCTCTCACAAGTACCGAATTATTAACCCAATTTAAATTATTTATAATCTATATTATGTGAGAATCTATTATCTTAGTTAACTCTTTTCTCATCAAGGGATCAATTTTGGGGTTCACTAGCCTGTGCTTTTGCAAAATAGGTTTAAACTTTGATTCAAGCTCAATAGTGTGTTTTATAACGTCCTTTTCATATCATTTTAGAGCCTCATAATTCCATGATATATATCATCACATTTATAATAAATATTTACAAAGGCTTCATGATCCTAATTAACAAATATTTTCCCAAGATTTAAGATTTTATTAGCTAATATCACTACTTCTTTATAATCATTAGATGTAATTCTAGTGTTTCATTTTACCTTCCCTAAAATGATCATCTAGATTAAAAATAATTTACATATTAACTAGTACATTAGGGAGTTTATTATTTATTAGATAAATAATATATCTTTCATAATTATTTTTAATATGGTTATAGCTCATCATAAAACTTTACTTCATGCTAAATAAATTTAAGATCATTATAAAATAATTTATATTGATAATGGTTATTGGGAATTTAAATCCTAATTATAATTATAACCTTAATATTTTTATAAAATCCATTGGATTATAGAATTGAGATCTTATGACAACCATATTATTATCTTATATATTATGTTTCCTTGGGGAAACCTGAATATTGTCAAAACCAAAGGCTTCTAGTAAGCCAACATCCTATGTTTATAATATTTAATTAGAGGATTTTTGGTCAAATATAAGGATATAACATATTTAAATACATCTTCTAAATATAAAAAAATCAAGATCTCAATTCCCTTCTTTTCAACTATTTTCAAACCATGAGTGAGGGATTTGTATATACATAATATTTATAAACTTTATCATTTACTAATGTTTTCTCTCTTTCAAAAACCTATTAATTTTTAATATCCCTGAGTACACACCTTAATGGGTGTGGAAAGAAATGGTTTGGCAGACCAATGGTGCTTCAATAGAGACATTATTAATTATCTATCATTCCTACATCCATTCTAACTTCCCTAGATTTGATCCCCTAAGTTGTCTCCTTCCATATTTCATCTTATAACTTATCAAGACCTATATTTACCAACCATGTTAGTCTAATTTGATGTATTTATAATATTTATTTATCCTATCCCAATTGCATTCATCAAATTGATGTAGTCCCTAATTTATTGGCATATGCTTCACAACTAGGTCAGCT
>JARHVA010002027.1:105000-407500 GCA_037957365.1 Torreya grandis
AACTAAAAAGGTGATACATCAAAGTGGGTTGGATTAATTTCTTATTTATATAAACATGTACCAATTTAATAATGAAATAAAGTAAATTAATCATAATTTAAATTTAATTAATCCAAGGGGTGAGATAAAGCATGAGTATGGAAATGAGGATAGATAATCAAGACAAAGTTAAAGTTTAGATAAAATTATGACCACAAGAACTTAAAAAAATCATAATAAATATCACACAAACATTTTTTCATTTTATTAAAATGGATTAGATTAATTCTTTCATGATACATAATTAAGGATTAAATATTGTATTACAAGAATATATTCTTTTTTGGGTCAATAAATGAGGGTTATGGGGTCTCTCACCCATTTATATTCATAAAAATTCAAAATATTTAAAACTAAATCCAAAAGGAAATGATAGTAATATGAATATGAAACAACATATTAGAATCATTATCTAATAAAAACCTTTCAACTCCTTAACAAGTTTTCAAAACCAAGCATCAAAGTTTACACCCATACTATACGAGTAAAACGTCTTACCACTTTAGATGAAAAATGATAAGGTTGTGTTGTTATACTTAATGTGCTTCTTGTGTCACTAGGGAAAGCGGATAAAGTAATGAATTCAATTTTAAGTTCTAGAAGACTCGAGGCTTGAGTTGTTTACACAAGTACTACTAGAAATAGAAAAATAACAGAGATATAGACACCACTTGTAAGTCTAAAAGTAGACCCTACTATAGGGACAATAAATTATACATAGTGACACTTTATTTCTTTTTAATCTTTGTGAAATTATTATAAACTTTTCCAATTTTTGACTAAACACAAATAAACCATGAATATTAATAGATTGAGCTTAACTGAAGTGAGTCATGAGGTAGATCCAAAGGTAAGTAGGGTAAGGCATAAAATAAAGTTTGCTTAAGATAATTAAAGATATAAATTCTTCTAACTTCTATGAAAATAACATATAAAACTAGCTTTCATCAGTCCTAACATAATACTCAAAGAGCCAAATGAACATAGTTAGGAATTCAAAGGAAAGGATATGTATATATCTAAAAGCATACATTGCATTAAAGTTGCATATTCACATTAAATTGCATAAGCACATTCAAATGTAAATAAGATGAAATAGATCACATAAACCAATAGATTTGTTATCCTAATTTTAAAATCAAAATAATAGATGCATATATTGATATTATTTCTAGATTAGTTAACAAAAAAGGAACCATTGATTCTCTAAAAGCATGAGAAATAGAAAATACAAAACACATAATAAAGCATTCAAACAATCTCTCAAATTCTTTAGCTCTTTTTCATAAATCCTATAACAATTGTTCTTATTTTACAATGAGGTAGAATACTCCTATATATAGGCCTCAAAATTGCCTACACAAGTTTAAATGTGCCCATTAAAGGATGCCCAAATATAGCCAAATGGCTTAAGTACCAACTATTACAATGGAATATTCTAAATTTGAATTTAAAAAATAAAGATGAATATTCATCAAGGACCTAGAAGAGGTTACTGACTAGCTTACTATTGCTGCCTTTGTTTCTCTGCCTCTTCCTTTATCCAAACTTCCATGCAAGATAAGTAATCCTAGTTAATTTGGCCAAAATCTAGGATCATAGGCTAGAATAAGTTAGGAATTTATTGAATAAGCCTATCATGTTTTATAAGTATATGCCTTAGTGCCTCTTCAATGACCTTAAATCTCTCTAGCCTTTGGTTGGAAAAATCCATAATGTTCATCACCTCAGTGGCATTCTTGGCCTTGGTTATGTCCTATAAGAACTTTAAAACAAGTACCTTTATTTAGGATCTAAATTCCTTATCATCCATGAATATTCCATCATGTTTGGTCACCTTAGTGATCATAGCATCCTTCAACAAGAGGAAAATATTGAATTCTACCTTCTCTAAGGATGTAATTACATCCTTAACTTGTTCTAGCCACCTATTCAATATCCTCCTTATATTCATCATTATGGTCTGAGTCAAGATGATGTCTTTAAGTGGTAATATCTTGAGGTCTAGGAATTTATTACTTCCTACAACTTTATCCAGGTTTGCCAACTTGGCATCAAAGAGTGCAAGTTTTTGGTCATATTTAACGACCACATTATACTATAGAGTCCCATCCCCTTACCTTATTTTCCTAACTTTGTACAAATTGAAGACATTGATGATTGCATTAATTACCTATATTATGGTGTTGTCAAGCACTGTAGATAGTTCTCACTCCCTCAATCTCTTCATATCTTGTTGCATACCTTTCATTGTGGCCACTATGGATTCTACATTAGCTTGGGCCATAAATAAAAGATCATCTGCATACTCATCTACTTTACCTAGACCAGCCCTCCTCTTCTTTGATAAAGTGAAGAGGGATTCTTTACATTCATAGGCCATACTTGATCTAGACTAGGGATGCTCAACCTACCTCCTCACATCTCTTTTCATTATGCCTATGGTAGCATCAAATATCATGTCAATCTATGGTGTATAGAGGACTACTTGAGGTTTCTCTTGTTTGTCTACGAGTATAACATCTATAACCCAATTTGGGATAGTAGTAGGCATTATATTTACTAGAGGTGGTTGTAATGGAGGTGCTTAGTTTGAGGTAGAGGATAAATTTTTAGAAGGAATGTGTGGTAATTTTGTCAGGTCTATCTGCCCAAGTGTGCCAAATAGAGTTTTTACAGGGCCCATATTTAGGACAAATGAAGGCATTTTTGGAGGCACACTCACCTTTATAGAAATAACAATATTAAATAGGGATGTAATAAAATATGTATTTAGAAATGTAAATAGTTTTTAAATGGGCCTTCATGGACTTGTAGATGCATGGGAACCAATAGCAAGTGATGCACTAGTTATTATTAGTTGGGAAGGAGTGGAACTAAAGTCTATCTAGAACTAGTGCATTAGGAGCCTAGTCAAGATGTAATATTGGTAGTGGCATGAGAAATTATGTGGGGGATATTAAATCCCAAAAAACCACTAGCTTGGGTTATGATAGTATCAACTAAGGACTAAGTGGTGGTAGTTAAGCTGCTTGTGATACTTAAGGCAATGAAGAAGTGATGTTAGGAGGAATAAATGTAGAAGTAGAAGTAGAAATAGATGTACCTGCTATTCAAAAATAAGGTAGTGGGAAAGAACTTACATTAGGAGCCTATGGTGTGTTAGTGGGAACTAAAATCACTTTAAAAACTGATAGAGGGGTTATTTCTCCTATCATAATGGTCTTGGGCTCCTTCCTTTTGTATACCTTCTCGATGTTCCTCCCAACTAGTGCTTTCACTTCTTCAATGGAAAGCTCAATGCCTTATTACAATTCCTCAAGCTAAATAGAAGTAGGGTTAGGTTGACCTAGCCTTTCTAGAGTGGCTCTCATAAAAAATGTAGATATTACTATGGTCCTTTGGGAGGGATTTGGCTAACTGCTAGATCCTCCTTGCTTAAAGCTTGGAAGTAAGTCCTAAATGATTGAAGTGGAAATTTGTAGAGGTCTATTTGGACTTTTCATAACAAGAGAAATGTTCTATTCATATTCTTAATCTTATCCTTCCTCATAATCATCATATAACATGCTCCCATGTGTTTGTGGTTGCATAGACTTAGAAATATCTTCTTTTCTCTTCTCTCTTTACAGTCTCATCTCTAGTCTAATGTTCTTCTTCAATTCCAGAGCACCACCTCATCATTCATAACATCTATATATCCACTCATGAATTTATTATTGATTATTTTACTCCATTGATACATATTTATTGAATTTGGATAGTTTTTTGGTAATGACATTGTTAGGATCCCATGGTCTAAAGTCATCTTTAGGCAATAGGTATGAATCCTTATGCCTAATAGCTACACTAATATCATGCCATTTGGTAATTTTGGTCCTCCCTATTTTATAAAGAACCTTATAGGGGGCCTTATTTTTATTTTTCTTGAAGACTCCATCAAATCCATATATAATCTAATATTATATTTATTCCTTGGATAAATTTATTAGCACAAACCTTAATAATCTAAGTAGGGTCGCCATCATTCCTATTCTGATGACTATAAAGTCTAGGTATAACCAGTAGCTACCCATGTCTCTCAAGGTTTTCTTGAATTCAAGGGGAACTATTTACATCTTGCATTCAATTATTGAACTATAAACCACTAGGTATCACTCTTTTATAATTAATTTTATATTGTGTCTAAACTGATGAATATGCATTATAGAGAAGAGCTAAGGCACAACATCTTGACACTCAGGAGACCATGAATTATAACCCAGTTGAGAAGTTGAATAGATAAAATATAAAAAGTATATCATCATAAATAAGTGGGAACCATTATTTCAAGTGTTATTCATTGCATACACTAAGTTGTTGATAATTTCCCCAAGTGGGGGAATCTACTAGTCTTCTAGGATGATTCACAATAATGGGATAACCCTTACATACACATACGCAATGTGTGGATTACCAAATATTATATTCAAGAGGGATAATTCAATTATGATATATTTCCTAAATTATTGGATGGGAAATTTTCCTTGGTCATACATAAAAATGTCTCTTGTTAGGTCAGTCACCCATGAAGCCAAGACCTTCTCTAGGGAGTGTACTTTGTACTAGTTATTGATGATGACTTGGTTATAATATATCTATGGTGAGGGAAGGTCATATTAATTCTTTAAAATTGGTCTTAATATGAAATTAATATTTAAACCTTGGGATATTGACTTGAATATCCCATCCTCACACTTGGACCTCCAAAAAATATTGTAAACTAGGTCTGTGCAAGGCATGACCTCTATCTTAGTTGTGGTTGTGTGGAGACTGACTATGTTAATGAAAAAGATATCAAAGCTAGTTAGATTATATAATGCATGGTTTCATTCTCATCAACAACCCTAGTTACTTACACATTGAAATATATGCTACTATAGTGCATGTCACTAAATGTTATGGCCTCAAGAATGAATTTGGTATCTTTAAAGATGACTGAAGTAGCTTTTTTTTTAAAAAGTCATCATTCTCAAAGGAAATGCTCTTACCTAGAGTATAGGCACCTACTTGTTCCATCTCTTATAATACTTGAGGTAGAAATCAAATGTCTTTTGTACCCTTATACAATTTTAAAGCTTTGATGATGGTAGTCGAGAGTGTAATTTGTAAATGGCGTGAGCTTTGTCAGGCTATGCAAGCATAGACAGTCGAGAAAACAAACACGTATAGAAATGAAATGAAAATATAAATATCCTTGATTGTGTATTATTTTTAAATATCACTATGATTATTGTAATGTTGATGGTAATCCTAGTTTGTGTCATATTAATGACAAGCTTCTCAACTTTGTATATATTTGAAATAATCTTTAAACTATTGCTTTTAGAAATTAATTATACCATAGTTTGATTTATCTTTAATTTGACTTTGATTTGTCATCAATTTTAGATTTAAAGATAAATATTTACACCTTTTGACATGTGATTACCACCTTAGATCTAGTTAAGTGATTTCATGGCTTAAATATGGTTAGGCTACCTAGTTGGTAAAAATATGGACACATGGCACATTTTGATTGCCTCTTAGAATCTTGAAATGTTGCCTTGAATGATGAATCATCTATGTATTATAATGTGGCATTTTTTAATATGTATCAAACTCTCAGGTGGTATAGTTAAATTTTGATTGGCCATAGGGATTCCACACATCAATCTTGTAGGCAATCATAGCTATGCATGGTAAGTATCTCTTTTAGAATGTGTTTGGATAACTATCAACAACTTCGCATTGATTAGATGGCTCAGGTACACTTACATGTCTATTTTATGAGCTATCACAAGGTTTTAGATGGATACAACATAGTATGGACATACGGTTACCTCATATAGAAATAACATGGGAATGATAAGAGGTCTCATTACATAGGCCCAAAGGAGAAACACATTATTCTTATAGGTTATTACTTGTTCTTCTACTAGGTATCATTCTTAGAAGGTGCCTCAAATAATTGTATACCATCAAACCTTGATTAGATGACTCAGGTGAAATGAGATCTTTTGAGATTTTGATGGATGAAATGAAACATGGACATGTGGTGGTCTCAAATGAATGTAAGTGGGACACATGTCATCTTAAAAGGATGCTCAGGTCTAACTAGTTGCCATCAAGACATGAAGTGACATCTCATGGGATTATTCACTATGGCAAGATGTGTGAAAGATGTATGGTGGGTTGGACTATATGGGCTCAATCATAAGGGTTATGATCTTGACACATAACCCCATGATTTGAATTCTAATGGCTAGTCTACTTACGATCCCTCTAGATGATGCTACGTAGCTTGTGAACTTAGTAGATTTTATCTAAATATATTACATGGGATGTAATGAATCCTTAAAGTATAATGAGGCTTGGTGAGGTACACACCTATCCCTTATAAGTCAGTCTAAATTTTGATGTCTTACAAGGCATCATAAGCCATAAATTTAATTTTACATCCTACAAAGTCAAGTAAAAAACTAAGTTAGATTTTTGAATACATCATTTCCCATCCTAAGAAAATTTAAATAGGTTTTAAACTAAAAATTTGCAAATAAATGCCTTAAACACAACATAATGTTAATTTAATAAAAATCAGTGAAGCTTGTTGCATTTTTATCTACTAGAGAACCTGGTCATGCTTTCTTAGTAACTCATGTCTACACATCATTGAATCTCCCATGGTTAATAATTAATTTCTAAATAAAACTTGAAGAAGACTTGCAATAATTTTGAATAATTCTGTCAACCCTTATTGTAAAATAAATGATTAACTAAAAAAAAACATAAACACAAGTACTAGTAGATTCAATCAATTCTCCATGTAATCAAAGATTTAATATATTTAACATCTTGGGTACTTTTTTAGATTGAAGAAAGGAAGGTCCCAATTCTAAAAATAGGGGAATTTTAATCAGAAACAAATAGTGACCTCTATGGGGAAACATTGAAAAATGTTAGAATATAGATACTATATTCAAAGATGAATAAAAGAATAGTTATCTCATTATGATATTAAGTTATTACTAAAAATTATTTTTAGAACTAATGAAATTACATACACTTGAAATAGTGTTTAAAATTTATATAAAATCATACTATGTGTGTGATTTGAGGTTCCTTAACCATTACCACTAGGTTTAGAAATGATAACTTTCATGTTTCAAGGCATCAAACATGAAATGACTTAAGCATTACTTAGATTTTATATAATTATACTTTACTTAAATGAGGATGGCTTGGGCATTGTTTTTTTTTACCATCTAGGCATCCATAGCCATGATCGAGATACCTTTGGTTTCAATCTAGGCCTTCCTCTACTACTAGATAGGCATCTATAGCCCTAGTAAAGATTGCCTAAATCACCACTCATGGACTCTATAAGAATTTTATTTTTTCACTTCATTGGTGTATCATTTTTTTATACCTGTATTCATAAACTAGAATGGTTGGGAACCAAAATTAGCTGGCTGTAAGGTTTTGTCTAGACATAGTCTAGATGTAATCCAATTTCAAATATCAAGTTCTACCCTAAAAAATTATTTAGTGAGTTTAAGTGATAGTATCATGGTCCAAAAAAATTAAAAAAATCACTCAATATAATTTTCATTCATCTAAACTATATTAGAGCATTGGAAAGACTTAAGATTTTTGTGAGAAAACTAACTTATAATTAACCATGCCCATATTTTCTAAATTAGAACACTTTTAGAGGCTTCCAAACTTTGGTTGACTAATGTTTAAAACCAATAATCCCTTATTCCCATTTAAGGGACTATATTAACATATATTGAGCCAATGAATTCTTATCTAAAGGACTTATTACTAAGATTCAGCACACAATAAGGAAAGCAAAGCAAGAAAGGTAACTACTCTATGAAAAGCAAAGCAAGAATGTAAACTACTCTAACCTTACCTAATATAACTCTAAACAATCTTATTGTCCTTCTATAGTTTGTGATAGAGTGATAGAGAAATAATGTTTCATGTATTACCCATTAAATGGCAAGGTTAAGTCATTCCCTTGTAGGTATTTGATCCAAAATGCATTTTTGTTTAGTATTTATACCACTTGATATGGTCCAATCTAGAGAGAAGTGAACTTATCATGTTATCCCTTCTTCTTATGGGCCTTGTCTCATAGTAGGACTAAATTTGATATGCAAAATGCTTTAAATTTGGATCATTTATCGAATCATCTCTTTACATGATTACTAAAATTCTTTAATGCTTCATCTGTAGAATATTCCATTTGGATGATGTTCATTATTCTAGATTATACTCTTTCATCATATTCCATATACTTAGACATAAACTCATAGGTGGTTAGCTTCATAATGATGGGAAAGATAGGTTTTTGCCTATAGACTACTAGGAACAAGGATGCCTTGAGTGCCTATTTGTATCTCATTTTATCTACCCATAAAGCATACTTTAGTAGGGACTACCATTCTATGGGTTTATTCTCTGTATATTTCTTGATGGCATTCATCAAGTTTTTGTTGGTAGATTATGCAACTCTATTACCTTGAAGATAATAGTTTAAAGTAGACTTGATGACTATTTGATTATCATATGCCCCCCATAAGGTTCCTTAAAAACTAGGAAGGACCAAAATTACAAAATGGCATGATATTTTTGTAGCTTCTAGGCATAGGGATTCATACTTATAGACTACTAGGAACAAGGATGCCTTGAGTTCCTATTTGTATCTCATTTTATCTACCCATAAAGCATACTTTAGTAGGGACTACCATTCTATGGGTTTATTCTTTGTATATTTATTGATGGCATTCATCAAGTTTTTGTTGGTAGATTATGCAACTCTATTACCTTGAAGATAATAGTTTAAAGTAGACTTGATGACTATTTAATTATCATATGCCCACTTTATGAATTTTATTGATGCAAAGGTTGGGCCATTATAACATACCAAAGATAGGGGTGTCTGAAACAAAGTGATGATATTTTATTTTATAAATTTAATGATGTTAACCACTCTACTATTTTTGGTGTCCACTATTTTAGTTCACCTAGTGTAATAGTCTATGGTAGTGAGTACAAATTTATTCCCAGATAAGGATTTAAGATTGATCACTCCTATGAAGTTGAGGCCCCACTATGCAAATGGCCTCATTTCAATCATTGGTTGCAAAGGCATGGCTACCTTTGACTCTTATCAATCAAACACTTGACATTTATGACACTTTTACATATAAGTGTGGGCATATTTGAATATGGTTGGTTAATAGTAGCATTTTATTAATATATTGTGTATTTTGGTATGGCTTGAAGGGTGATTACTTCTCAGTTTCTAAACATTTTAACAACCTTTACCAGAGTGCAGGCTTGTTTATCTAGAAATAGATAGTTAAGTTTCGCATTCTTTATGTTTGTGCTCATGAATGCTATAGGGTGCTCTTTTTCATCATCCTATATTAATATAGTGGAAATAGTGTGATTAGAAGCAAAATATTATAGATAAAATTCTTTAATAAAATCAAGACTTATCAGAATAGGAGCTTGAACAATAACATCCTTAATGTCTTAAAATGCCTTTTTTGCTTTAGCAGTCCATCCTATCTTCACGTATTTCTTTAGTATCATATTGATTTGTCTCATTATCTCTTCTTGGGTGATTACATGTCCTATAATTTTTCCTTTAGTTACACAAAATATACTTTTCTTGAGGTTTAAAGTAATTCCATACCTCTTGCACTTCTCCAACACTTGTTCCAAATGCATCATGTGATCTCCTCTATTTTTAGAAAAAAATGTTAGATCATCCATGTAAATATTGATGCACTTACCTATCAATCCTAAGAACACATTGTCCATTGATCATTATAAATTTACTCTTGCATTGATTAATCTGAATGACATTCATTTATAAGAAAACCTTCCCCACTTAGTGGTGAAGGTAGTTTTCATTCTATCATTCTTATTCGGTAGGAATTGGTTATAGCTTAAAAACCCATCAAGGAATGACATCATTCCAGACCCACTTACCATCTGAATGACCTCATCTAAGGATAGCAAGGGATAATGAATTGTCTTTCTTTGATGATTTTTTTAAGTTCTTTAAATTAACACAAAGTCTAATTTCTCTGTTCTTCTTTTGAACTAGCACAAGATTCACAACCCATGTCAAATGCCATATGGGGAAATTTATCTTTACATATATTAATTTCTTCACTTCCTTATAAATTTGTTGTTTTAGTACCAAATTCACTAGCCTTTATCTTTGTTTGAAGGGTTTATAGGTCTCTTTCAAGGGGATGGTGTGAGTAATCACACTATTATCAAATATCTTAAGGTCATTATATGACCAGGAAATGACTTATTTGAACTTGGTTAAAATGGCCGTGGCTTCTTTCAACTCTTCATCAGTGTAAACTAAACCAATTTTAACACTTTACTCATTCTTAGGATTTCCTAAGTTAACTTCCTTATAATCTTTTCTACTCACCTTGGGTTATTTAGCTTCAGTTATTTATTTATCCAAGTTAAACATCCTTTCTAAGAAGATCATGCCCTTGGGGATTTAGTTCTCCTTGAGTTAGATTACTCCATCTTCATTATCCTTTGAATTGTTTACATACATTTCATCATATTCATCAATAATGTGGGATTTGAATATACTAAAATTACACATGAAGTCAATTATCTATTTTTCATCATCAAAAACTTGGAAGTGATTGATATTGTTTGGCATAGAGGGGCATGCAATTATTTCCAAAGTAAACTCTTATAAGTTCAAAGGATCTAGAGGCACTAGGTTTACTACTGCTAAATCTAGAGCATCCACTAATTGGTTATGTTCCCTAGGTAGGGAAACAATATTAAATGAGTAAAAATACTCAATAAAATCCCAAGTTCTAAATTTATACTTTTTCAAACATGAAATATTATGTTAATATATACTCATAACCTAATTAACAACTAATTCTAAATCACCATAGACTAACATTTTTTTTACCTTATGTTTTATTATAGATTGAAGTCCTAAAATAAGAGCTTCATATTATGATAAATTATCAATACAAGTGAACTATAATCTACAATAAGATAGATGCTATTTTACTTTGGGATTTGTTAGAATAATTCTAATGCCAGAGCCTTGCTTAGCTCATGCACCATCAAAGTGTAATGTCTAAGGACCTTCACTTTCTTCTTTCACCTTAACATCTAAAAAAACATTAGTGGTTTCCAAAGTGTAAGTACCTAAGTCAGAGGATTAGTAATTTACCTTTTTGTTCTTGGAAATATATTTAGTGATCATGTATTTCATTTTGGGTTCTTAGTCAATCTTGATTTGATTGGTAATCCCATGCCAAGGTAGCCACATGTGAGAATAATTAGTGGACATATATCCATCTATGGATTTAGTCCAATCATGGATCAACAAAAATACATAAGCCTTAGATATGTCAATGACTTGAATGTTGATGAACTATTGGATTAAAGGTTCATGGGTGAGCTACATGTGAATATTTAACAATTCACCCACCACTTTCACTCTTGATTTGTCCAATTACACTAGTATCTTCTCTAATTTGACTAGGTTTAATCCCAAATTTTTTACAAATTCTGAAATACATAATGTTAGCTGAAGCACTAAAATCTAGCAAGAAATTATGAATATTCTTACCAAAAATCCTTATAGTCAAAAAAAATGGTGGAACTTCATGCTTACTCTTGCACATTACCATATTTGCTTGAGACAATTTATCTTTTTTAGAGCTACGCTTTTCACTCAATGATTTTATTATAAAATCATGCTATTTAGTGATTTGAGTGAGTTAATTTAATGTTATGTTTTCCTTAATATTTTTCATAACTTCCACTATGATATATCCACCTTTAGATTTCATGCAGGGAGCTTATATTATTGGTTGACTTTCCTTACCCTTATAGGGTGGAATATTATTGTTTGTCCTATCATCAAGAGGTGTATCTATTTTATTAGGTGGGTTAGAAGTTGTTATAGTTGGGTTCAGACCTTTACTTCTCAAAGAATATTTGTTCCTCTAGTTTTGTTAAAAATCATAGACCTCCTTAACATTGTCTTCATGCTCATTTTCATCTTGACTAGGGAAATCATAGGTCTCAACCATGAGGACTATTTTTGTGGATCTAAAATAATCATTAGTACTATCAGAGATTTTATCATTACTTTGATCAGTGGTATCCATCTTGAACCCCTCTATTTGGCTCTAAATGGCTTCAAATATATTAGAATTTAACATGATCTAGGTCTCCATGTCTAGCAATATTATGCACTTAGCACTAGTTGAGTAATGATAATGTGAAAATGTTGATCTTAGGAAACTTTCTCAAGGGGAGATCACTATTATTTTTATACCTATTGAATGGTTTGTTATATCTCCAAAAGTTGTAATTTTTATTGGAATTCTCACCAGTATTTCCCATTTATTTCTTGAGATCCAAGAAATCATTAGCAATTTTCTAAATGGTTCTCTATATTGAATCTAATTCTCCCTTTGGAAGCTTTAAGTTCTTGTTTTGGGTCATAGTTTGAAGGTTGGTGTTATTTATAGGCACTAGTGTTTGACCAATGTTATTCTAGGGATGTGCTCTAGCATGAACTTAGATGAATAATCCTAGCTATTAGTTGGGTACAGTGTGGCTTAGTGATAATTGGTTAATCATTATAATTTGGTTTAATAAAAGAATGTTATGATTCATTTTGGGTATGGCATTTAGAGTAGGTAGCATTGGGTCATTATTTGGTATAAAAAAGGTAGGGTACCTTTGTAGGTGCATTTTATCATCAATATACATGGATTCAATGTATGTTAAAGGCAATGTGTCAATATTCAAGGCTCTTATTAGGAAGATATCTATCATCAAGTCTAAGGCATTTTTGTATATTTATAAATCCAAATCATCTACTAGCTTATAGGGTGGAGATTTTAGGCTATACATCTTTTGGAACCATACATTAAATGTTTTAATTAGCTATTTTATGTCCCTTTTAAGGGTGATGGGATGTTGATACACAACCCCTATGATTACCACCCTACCAAATTGGGCAATAATATCATTAAACTAATTCCATCCCATGATGGAATCTTTTGGAAAGTTGAGGAACCAATCATAAGCCATGACCCAAAATGTAAAGGGGAAAAGGTGACAAGCCACTTCCTCATAAATTACATTAAGTAACCTCAAAGATGATTTGAATGACTTTATATTCTCTTCAATAGTTACCCTACCAGTAGAAGTGAAGAAAAGTAAATACTTTTTTTAGGTTTATAGGCAAATCATGCATAGTTCTAGGGACATTGATGGATGAGTTATCTAACCATTCCATGATTGGTAAGATGGGTGGTAAATTTTGGTTATATGGGGAATTTGGTTGGGTCTTATAATTTCTACATTTACCTTTGTCTATTATTTCCATCCTATGGTTTTCTATAGATGTTAAAGGGAACATGGGTTCAGATCGATATCTAGTTATAATCCTAAGCAACTCTAAGATGTAGAATAGGTATTAAAGAGAAGAAGAACTTCAAAGGTAGATTCTTAGGTGTCAAATACTATAAATATCAATCAATCTCTTATATAAAATCCTCTACAAACTATATCTAATAGCTTTACCTTTATCTTTGAGGATTCAAAATTTAAAACATCAATTTTTTCATTACCTACATAAATATTGTTAGTTCTAGACATTAGCATACATAGATCAATGTTAGAACAACATTCCAAAGCATTACTATGCCTTATTTAACAATCTGAGAGCATTTGAGTATTTCAAAATATCTTTTAGCATAAATTTATGTAAATATTTATTTAATCATAGATGAATTAGAGAAATTATGATCTTAAATTCCTAGATTCAATACAAGCAAGGTCTCTACAATTGACCTTTGCACAAATTCTCACAAATATCTAGATTATTTATCAAATTTTAGCCAAACCTTTGCAAATATGATAAAAACAACCTTCAATATGCTTAAAGATTGGGGTATTTCACCTATCTTTGCAAAAATTTAGACAAATATTTGGATCATTTACCAAATCTATATGAATGAACACTATTTTTAATGAAACCCTTCAAAGAATGTAAAGATTCATATAAATAATGTATATCTTTAGTGTTCTTTAACAATATTTGTGTAACTTGAAACAATTATGCATATATTTAATGAAGTACACTATAATTTCACTAAGATGCATGAAATTAGTTGTATAGGAGCCCTCCTAGTGATAGCTTTTCCCTTCTTTTTGATGCACTTAATGTGCTCCCTCTATCACTAGGGAATGGGGGGGAAGTAATGAACTCATTTTTTGGTCCTAAAAGACTCAGGACTTGAGTTTTTTATAGTACTATTGGAAATAGAAAAATAACAAAGATATATCCACCACTTGTAAGTCTACAAATAGACCCTACTATATGGACATCAAATTATACATAGTGACACATTTTTTTTTGCTGATCTTTGTGAAATTGTTCTAAACTTTGCCAATTATTTCCTAAACATAAATAAACCATGAATATTTATATAATAAGCTAAACTAGAGTGAGTCATGAGGTAGATACAAAGGTAAGTAGGGTAAGGTAGAAAATAATGTTTACTTAAAATAGTTAAAGATATCAATTCTTTTGACTTTTATGAAAATAATTATTTTATTATTTTTTGGGAAACTAGTGTTTAGTTATTAAATAATAAGGGTTCTGAAGTAAGGGGAAAATCTAGTTTAATATAGTAAAATATAGATTTTTATCAAGTAATTTACATGAGGATAAGAAATAAACTTATCTAAAAATGGATTGAAATGGATGATTTAGGAGCTAGAAATTGATGTGCAGGACTAGGACACTATCATGAATCTAGATTTGGCATTTTTTATAATTAGATAAGAACACTGAAAATGGATAGGAATGGAGCTAATGTTATAGTCCACCTCTACCACTATTATCTTGAGGATTTGGACTTTTTGGGTTTTGTTTGTTATGTATGTATGAGCTTGTGTACAAACTTTTAGAGGCTGAAAGTCAATAGAGCTTGCTATAGGTCCATTTCAATATCCAAACCTTATATCTATCTACACACATGTAAAAACCAAATGCATAAAAATCAAAAGGGGGAAAAACTAGGTTAGGGGAAGAATGATTGCATGATCTAGAACTATTGCTATCCTAATCACTACCTACATTAATCCTCAAGATAGGGTATCAGATCAAATGTAGTTCTCCCTTAGGGAACATGCATAATCAACACATACAATAGATCTAAGAATGAATTTAACCTAGGCCCTTCCTTGATCAAGCCTACAAGTATATGTGTGATTCAAAATGTTGAGCTATACTATTGACTAATGTTTATTATGTAATGTGCCAAAGTAGTAAGTGATAGATATAAAATGCCTTGTGAAATCATTTATATAGTAGACTCTTCATTTTGAATATAGGAGGTTTATTTGCATTTGGTCAACATTAGTAAACTTAAGAATGAAGCTAAGAAAGGTGTTGGGATCTATTGAGCAAAGGAAACTGACCATTAGAGTTCAGAATGACCTTGGATAAGAGAGATAGAAATGGACACTAGTAGCACCTATGCTATAGGCCAACCCTATCACTCCTATCCTATAGTATTGAGACTTATGGGGATGACAAGAGCATAAAAAAATGACTTGGATAAGGTGGAATTACTATTTGAAAGGCTTCAAATGATTGGGAATAGGTAAAAAGTTGTCTATAGCATGTAATAAGATCGAGATGACTAAAATGAAAGACATGGATAAATGTGAACAAAGCTCATATTATCTAGTTAGAGTTTCCTATGAAAGGACTGTGAAAAGACATGTTATGTGTGGTTTCTTGACCAATTTAGGGTGTATACATTTTCCCCCTTTTAATCTAGTGATGTAAAGCAATGAAATACTATAGTAAAAGAAAGAAAATAAAATGAATACTTGAACCTACCTACATGGAGATAAGTGTGCTAAAAAAGAGTCCAACTCACTTCCTATCTAGGGAAGTAGATGGAGAGCCAAATAGTCCCTAGAGAAATAAGGAATCACTAAAATGGATGCCCCTATACTAAACCTAGAAGTGAAATTTATATAACATGGATAAGGAGGGAAATGATTACCCCATGTGTTAAATCTGACTATAAACGAGAAATGATCAGAGGCCCAAAACCAATGTCTACCCTCTATCACACATAAAATAATGTAATTTAGAATGTGTGCCTAGAATATATATGCTATGAAGAGAAAAATATATCATTCCCCCACTATGAATATTTGAACTAGAACTGAGAAATGCTTGAAGGACCAAAACCAATGTCTATCCTCTATCCTGCATGAACTTGTGTAGTTTGGGTCTGGGTAATGCTATGGACCAACTACTACAGATGATCATATAATCCAACTTGGTTACATGTTGGGTATAGTTGGGTATAATCTATAACTCTAGTAAATATGTGAGACAATAATGGCATGTATTTACATTCTAGTCTATATAATCTTGGATGATGAAGAAAATGAACATATGTTCTATATCCCCAAATATGGTATATGAGTGATGCATATGTCCACATGTGATATGACCTATCATTTCATGCCTCATATTTAAAACTAGAGATTAAAAAATTATGCTCTACACTATGTCAATAATATACTATCTAGTCCTATAACTATGTCATGTTATATGAAGTTATATGTGTGAGATGTGTAGTAATGTACATGCCCTGAAATCTAGTATCTGAGTCTAAATATATATCAAAGTCATTGTGAATTCATATAATTTGAATCACTATATCTGACTAGTCTATGTATATATAAACTGATTGTTTATACCTCTAAATGTCCTAAGTAATGCTAAATGACCCAAGTAATTTGAATGACTATTTATTTCAACCATCCTGAGCTAAACCATGTAGTCTAAATCACTATATGTTTTAACCAATCTGAGTTAAATTTAAAAATCTAAATACTAGAGGTGTAAAAACCATGTTAATTACACCATGTAGTCTAAATCACTATATGTTTCAACAAATCTAAGTTGAATCTAAAAATCTAAATACTAGAGGTGTAAGAACTGTGTGCATCTACCTATGAGAGTGGATGGGTATGTTGGGTAAGTGTAGGAATAAAAATAGTAGGAATGATTCCCCCTTTTGGGAATTTGGATGAGATCTCATGATAGATGAGTTTGAGCCAAAAGTGATACTAGTGGCATATGAATAGATGTAAGGTTGGTATAGTTTAGAATGATTTAGAAGTTATTTGATTATTTTAGACTAAGTTTTTTGATAGTTGAATGAGTCTTTGATTATTTAGGACCAAGTTGTATGTTTGGATATAAAATAGGTATAGAGATGTGTGTGACATATTAGGTGGATGATGTAGTAAGAGAGTAAGTCTTACATGATGTCGAAGGTATCGCTATCAGGATCTCATAGAATAAAATGGTATGATCACCAAATATTTTATCATTTTTTAGGAAACTAGTGTTTAGTTCCTAAATAATAAAGGGTCTAGCGTAAGGATAAAATCTAGTTTAATATGGTAAAATATAGATTTTTATCAAGTAACTTACATGAGGAAAATAAATAAACTTATCTAAAAATGGACTAAACTGGATGATTCATGAATTAAAAATTGATGTGTAGGACTAGGACACTATCATGAATCTAGATCTAGACTTCATTTTATGATTGGATAGGAATACCAAAAGAGGATAGAAGTGGCACTAGTGTTGTATTCCACTTCTTCCACTATTGTCTTGAGGATCTAAACTTTTTAGGTTTTGTTCACTATGTCTATATGAGCATGTATACAAAATTTTGGAGGCTAAAAGTCAATAAAGCTTGTTATAGGTCTATTTCAACCTCTAAAACATATATTTATCAACACATATATAAAAAACAAATTCATCAAAAGGAAAAGGAGGAAAATTTGGGTTAGGGGAAAAATTATTGCATGTTATAGAACCCTTGTTATCTTTATCACTACCTACATTAACCCTCAAGCTAGGGTCTCAGATCAAATGTAGTTATCTCGTAGGGAATGTGCATAATCAACATGCATGGTAGATGTAAGAATGAATTTTACTTGGGTCCTTATTTGATCAAGTGTGCAAGTCTATGTGTGATGCAAAATTTTGAGTTATACTATTGATTGATTTTTATTATGTAATGTGCCAAAGTATTAAGTGTTCGATATCAAATGCCTTGTGAAGTCATTTATATAGGAGACTCTTCATTTTGAATTTGGGAGATTTATTTACATTTGGTCAACATTAATAAACTTAAGGTTGAAGCTAGGAAAGGGGATGGGACCTATTGAGCAAAGGAAATTGACTATTGGAGTTCAAAATGACCTTGGACAAGAGTGATAGAAATGGACACTCGTGGCACTATTACTATATTCCAACCCTAGTGCTCATATCCTAGAATCTCAAAACCTAGGGGGATGGAAAGAGGATAGAAAAACTGACTTGGCTAAGGTGGAATGACTATTTTAAAGGATTTGGATGACTAGGAATAGCCAAAAATGTGTCTAGAGCATGTAACAAGACTGAGATGACTAAAATGAAAGACATTGCTAAATGTGAGCAAAGCTCATATTCTCCAGTTAGAGTCTCCTATCAAAGGACTATGAAAAGACATGATATATGTGGTTACTTGACCATTTTAGGATGTATATAATAATGTATAAAACTAGAATTCATCAACCCTAGTGTAATACTCAAAGACAAATGAACATAGTTGGGACTTCAAAGGAAAGGAGATGCATATATTTGAAAGCATACATTGCACTAAAGTTGCATATTCATACTAGATTGAATAAGTACATTAAAATGTAAATATGATGAAACAAAGCACATAAACCAACAAATTTGTTAGCCTATTGTTAAACTCAAACTAATAGATGCATATATTGATATTATTTCTAGATAAGTCAGCAAAAAAGAAACCACTGATTCTCTAAAAGCATGAGAAGCAAAAACTATATAACACACAATAAATCATTCATATAATCTCTTAAATTATTTATCTTTTTTACATTAATCCTATAACAACTATTAATATTTTATAATGATAGTAAATACCCCTATATATAGGCCTCAAGATTGCCTACACAAATTCAAGTGGGCACATTAAAAGATGCCCAAATATATCCAAGTAGATAAAATGACAACTATTACAATGGAATATTCTAAATTTTAATTTAAAAAATAAATTTGAATATTCCTCAAAGCCTTGGAGGAGGTTGATGAATAGCTTATTGTTTTTTCATTTATTTCTCTACCTCTTCCTTTGACCAAAATTTCATGCACACTAATTAATCTTGGTCAATTTGGCCAAAATATAGGATCATAGGCTAGAATAAGTTAGACATTTCTTGGATAAGCTTGCCATGTTCTACAAATATAGGCCTCAGTGACTCTTTAATAACATCAATTCTCTCTATCCTTTGGTTTGAAAAATCCACAATATTCATCACCTTAATGGCAATCTTGGCCTTGGCTATGTCCCACTAGAACTTTGAAACAAATACCTTCATTTGGGCTTTGAATTCCTAGTCATCCATGAAGATGACATCAAGTTTGGTAACCTTGATGACCATAGCATCCTTCAATAAGAAGGCAATCTTGAATTCTACCTTATCTAAGGATACAATTACATCCTTAACATATCCCAACCATCTCTTTAATATCCTCATATTCATCATTATGGTTTGATCTGGCATGATGTCTTTAAGTGGTAATATCTTAAGGTCTAGGAATTTATTGCTTCTTACAACTCTAGCCAAGTTTGCCAACTTGGAATCATATATTTCAAGTTTTTGGTCATATTTAATGACCGCATTATACTATAGAGTCACATCCTCTTTCCTTTTTTCATAAATTTTTAAAAATTGAAGACATTGATGATTGAATTAATTACCTATATTATTGTGTTGTCTAGCACTATAGGTAGTGCTCATTCCCTCAATCACTTCATCTCTTGCTATTATTTTATTTTTTTTAGAATAGTGGAGTTTTATTCCTAATTAATGAATATGTCTCGATTAAAGTAAATAAATAAATAATGTAAAATAATTAAACCACTAATTTATGTAAATAGGTTATATTTTTGCCTTTTCTAAAAATAGTAATAAATGAGAGAAAATATGACTTAGCTTATTCTGAGCTATCCAATTTAAGATAGGATCTAAGAATTTAGGTACAAGACTAAGATAGTGTCAAAAACAAGTTCTTAAAATTCATTTTCTAAATGGATAGGAGAACTAAAAGTGGGACACCCTAATGTTTGGTCTTATGGTCCTTTTCTAGCATTGTTGTCTAGGTGATCTAAGTTTTCTAGGTTCTACTCGGTAGATCTATGTTACCCTATCCATTAAATATCAAATCTCAAAAGTCTAAGGAGCTTTTTGTGAATATATTTTAATCTTAAAAAGCCTTAGGAGCTCTTTGTTCTTGAACTTGAAAAGATAATTTGGGAAAGAGAGAGAATGGGTTAGTGTGTAATAGATACAGTTGACGTACTTCACACCCCATGTATGGGCATGCTGCCTACATACCAATACTACAATGAGGGGTCAAGCTAATGTAGTTATCCCATTGAATTAATTGGTGCAATTATATATGAAAATGCAACTAGATGAAAAATTGGGTGTACTTTAGATGTCTAGGAACTGGTGCAGGGGTTTTAATAGGCTTGGAATAATATTGGAAGATTGTATGTAGAGAATAGGGAAAAGTGCTTGAGTGTACTTGCTTGTATTCTTGCTTCTCTCTTGTAAATGAGTGGAAACCCTTATAAATGAACTTTTAATGGAATTTTATATGAAAATTAATGATCATGGGTTAAATTAATTCACATTAGGTTGACATGAATTAAGATAAGGATTCAGGAAAACATGACTATTTAAACCAAATTTGATCTTGGACAATAGTGCCAGAAATAGGACACCCTGGGTTTCAGTGATGTTGTCTAAGTTGGGTGATATTAATTAGAGTTAATGAGATCTATGGGGATGGATCTAGGCCTAAAACATTTTCTTGGGTCTATAAGGGTTATGTATGGAAGGTTATGGATGATTAGGAATCGGTGAAACAAAATCCTATAAGGGTTGTGTAAGAAATTAGGAGGACCTATGGATTGGGTGTCATTAGCCACACTAAAGTAACCAAAGTTTGAATTTTATATGACTAAAATCCCCCCCTGGCACTTTATTCTATTGATGCATCAAAGTGAAATACTAGGATAAAGGAAAAAAATAGAAAGTGTACCTAAACTTACCTGTAAAGGTGAAGCCTATGAAGCTTGTGTGATGCTGAGTAATGTTGGATAGTGCATAAAGATCACATTGTGAATGTGTAAATATATGAAATTAAATGAATATTATACTATTTATTATTATATTTGATATAAAAATGGAACATATAAAAAATAAGTAAAATAAAAAGGAAGAGAAATGAATGAATGCACCTCACTGAGTACGCAAACCAACATAAAACCTATTGTGATCCTGAGTAAGGTTGAGTGATGTTAGTTGTGATAGATGATGTTGTAACAAAAGTCATATCATGAAAAAATATGAGTGATCAATTCCCTAAAAGGTAACTCAATAATATGAGGCTATCCCTTTGGCTCCATCATCACCTACTGAGTGAAGCTAATGATCATGCATGTGATAATCGATGTTTGGACTATGTGTCTAATCCCTTTAAATATGTGGCTCAATAATACAAAGGTTGGCCCTTTGGATCCATCATTGCCTACTGAGTGAATCTATATGATCATAAATGTGATAATTAATGTTTAGACCATGTATCTAATCTTTTTAAATAGGTGGCTCAAAAATATAAAGGTTGGCCCTTTGGATCCATCATTACCACGTGAAATGAAGTTATAAATTGATACCGATATAGAAAAGATGTCATATGAGATGGATTATGGAGCTCATGGATGTTTTTAAAATATAAAAATATGGTGTGGATAACTTAATGTATGATAGAAACTAGGCCACTCTTAGCCATTCCAAAAGATGGAGATTAAGCCTGTATGAAAGCCACTCTGAAACTGATGTAATATGCTTATGTGAAAATTAAATTGAGAACTTAGGTACTTAGGAAGTTCAAATTATATGAAAGTTCAAATTTAAAATTATGCCAATCACTTGTAGATGGAATAAGTCATACAAGTACTAAGAATACCTAGGTAATAAACTAAAATTGAAAATAAAAGAAGACCAACGTGCCTACACATTGACCCAAATCACTGGTGTTTGGAATATGGATTTTGATCTGGAATTTATGTCAACTATCTAATTTGAAACTAGAAGTGAGATTCATCATATCACACATGATACCCCCTATATCTGGATTCTCTAAGAAAATTTTACTAAAACTATTGATTCTGAATTATTTGGATGTGCAAAAATTGTAGATGAGATTAAAAAAATTCCTATTACTAAAAATAGGGGTGTTTTTATGCCTAGACAAGAACACAAAAATGAAGACACCCTTATGTTTTATGCTACTATCTATTTGTGGTGCTATTTTATTATGCTAAAAATAGTTATTGATCTAGAATAATCACTATTTTTCTATTTTGTTTTGACTAGTTTGACCTCTAGATTTTGAATTGGGTGATCTGAATGCTACTATTTTTACTTCTAGGAGATTTGATCTTTGTGATAAGACCCCAATTTGTTTCCCCCTCTTTTGAGGGTAGGAATGATTAAACCTATAATGACTACCCTTAGAAGAAAAGAGTCCTTCAAGTGTGTTATGTTACATGGATACATGATATAATAATGAAATTTGACAAGATATCTCTATATATTATAAATGTTTGTATTAAGAGATTGTTAGCTAAACAAGGGTATGCCTAGATAGATATAACAATGTAAAATCATTTGAAATATACCGAACTAGAACTGAAAATGTTAGATATTAGTTTTTAGTTGTCAAGGAGGGATGGATCATGATGTCTATCATGGCATCTAGAAAAACAAGGTAAATGCATGATATCGATCATGACATTGTAAACAAAGACAAACAATCAAGAAACAAGCATACAAAGAAAAAAGCAAGAAGCAAGAAGCATATAAGGTTGGCCAATGGGCCACACAAAAAAGGGACATGGGCATATGTCACTCAAACTAGAAAGTAAGCATATAAGGCATGTTCAAATGCCACATAAATATATAATTTAAAACAAGCAAAGATTGGCACAAAGGCCATAAGCACATAGAAGAGTAAAAAAAAGGGACATTGGCAAATGTCCAAAGGTACACACACATGAATAGAAGAAAAGGACATTGATAGATGTCATAATGCATACATAAGAAACAAAACTATAACTAGAAATGCAATCACATAAGCTACGCTAAGCAATAAATGAAAGTAAATAAACTAAAAATACAAATGCATATAACTAATCAAAGCAAGAAGTGAAAGTATGAAAGACATGTTAGTACAATATTAGGTATATGCTAAGAGACACTCAAGTGTTATATACTAGTGAAATATTGATATATTAATTTGTGTAATCTAGTAATTAATGTACAATAATATGATAATTCATAGTGTGTAGTGTAGGATTGACATATCCTAGATAGTTTTGTCATGTAGAAGATGCCCCTAGTGGGTATGTATATTGATGTGTGTCTTGAATGTATAAGTAGGAATTACCCCTAAATGGGTAGAGTGAAGCAATCAATTAGTTATATGTCATTGTACACACTCAAAGGAGATCAAGTGAGCATGGTAATGTAGATAAATTGACATATAATAGCATGAAATAGAAAATGTGCGTACTAGCATGATAGTAGTAATGTAAAGCATGTATGATGCATATAATTGAAATGTTTTTGGTGTTTTTTAATTATTTAAATGTTTTTTTATTTTTAAATTTTGTATTGTTTTTGTAATTTTATATAAGCTATGTACAATCAAGCAAAATAGATTATGTACAAGTAGTCTAGGATATGATGATACTAACATATGAGTCTCATGGGAGACTCCCTATCATGATGTCTTATAACAAGGAGTGAATCATGCATGAATGTGAAGAATGATGAAAAAGTTGAGACTATGGATCTAAAAGCTATATATTCTATAGATGCTCTAAAATCTCTAAAGTAGAAACTAACTATGGGGTCTTGCTATAATTCTAGGAAGTGAATGTAACTATAGGGATATTAGAGACCCATCTAGAAGTAGGAGATGATCTTGAACATGTGCTTTATGTGTAGACCCATGAAATCTCAATGAAACTACTTTGGGTGTGAAAACTATAGCTGGAAGCTATCTACAATCCTAAAGTTATGGAGGTGTATGAACGCTCTGTACTAGTGATGGATGTGTCAATTGTGTCTAAAATGGTACCATAGGAAGAACTGTAACTAGTGGGGAAATTAAAATTGGTGGAGAAGCTAAAACTAGTGATTACAAAGTAGATGACTCTAAAGTGGGTAGTGTTAATTCATATGGAACTCCAACAACTATAATAACCTGATTAGTGTGAATGAATTTCATGCATTTGTTAACTATAGATGGTACTGATCATATTTTTTGAATCATGAATGACCAAGTAACATATCAAAAACTCCTGCACTAGGAACTATAATGAAATATGTGGTCACATGTGTTGGACTAGTCTGTAAAGGAAACATAATCTCACCCAATGAACTCTATATATACCCACTAAATCTATTGATAACTATATCTATTAGGGTGATATTATACCTTGAATATCCCAAATGATGTAATAATGTAATGGTGCACATGTTAACACTAGAACCATTATCACTGAGAACACTATGAATGGGATGATTATGAATATGTGCTTTGATAAAGAGTGTATTATAATATAAATTATCCTCCACAATATCTTGATCTAAGAAGGATATCAAGGATCTAGCTTAAAGTCTAGACTAATACACATTAATCATACCATGTAAATGATGTAACTCAATTGAAGGTACCTAGTATGTAACTAGTGGTGGATGTGCATGATATACATGGTGAACCCCTAATGTGTCCCCTGTATCTTGTTTTAAATGCTATGAAAATGGATTTGAGAATATTTTCAAATATTTATCCTATATTGGTTTTACATGTAGAGGCTCAAATAAAGTGCCAAGATCAAGTAGGTTGTCATTTATCAAGTCATGTATCTTATATCTCAAACTGATGCATCTATTTATAGTGTGGCCTATTTCCTTATGGTAATTTCAAAATGTCTACTAATCATATCCCTTAGAAAGAGGTTTGGTTGGATCAAATTATTGAATAGGAGGGAGAGATATGATATTAAAATCCAAAATCTATTGTAAAACATTGGGTAGAGGAACTGAAATATGTGAGAAAGTACATCAAGGGGGTGATAATAAAACTATATGTCAAGAAGGCTCTAAAGCTACATTTATTGTAGGTTGATTTTGTACTTTTGTATCATTAAACTTGACCTTGTATGGGACTTTGTTGTTACTTTCATTAGTTGTGTTTGGAATGCCTGCATACTTGAGTTTGCCCATTGAAATGAGTTTCAATCATCTTTCCTTTAGTGGATGACATAATTTAGTGAAGGAAGAGAATCACTTGAACATAATTGATTTATGAAGTGTTAGTAGAAGAATTTATTTGAAGAGGTCATGTAACTCTTGATCTACTAAGGGAATAGTTATCTTAACCAAGATGGTCTTATATCAAAGAATATAGTATGTGAGATGCTCATTTGGTCATTGTTTTTTTGAGCAATTTGAGCATATGAAACATTATCACCAATTTTAATGTTGAATTGTGATAATAACATGTCAACTAAAGGATTGAATGCATGAACCAACTAATTAGATAAACTATAAAACCATTGTAAATCATAATCCTTTAGGCTTTATAGAAATAGCTTGGTAAGTAGATAGTCATTAGGTACATAGTCCAATCATGATGCATGAAACGCTCTCAATTATGTCTCTAGATCACCCTTGCCATCGTAAAGAGTAAGCTTGGGTCGAAAAAAAACTTGTGCTAAGGGTATAGAAGCAATATGACATGATAATGGTATATACTAGTAAAGTGAAAGAATCTAATGCATGTATAAGTCTAGTGGTACCTTTATCAAGATGTATCACCTTATATTGAAGAGATCTTATCTCTTACACAAGGGATACCCCATTAGGAGAGAGGGATGTGCTAGTTGTAACTAATGGCATAGAGATAGGTTGGGATGCTATAGGGGGTGGTTGAGACATAGTTGCCCTTGTAGTGTCATTTTCAACTAGTTTCTTGGTTGTTTGAGAAGATTGACCATTGTTCAACTTTTTTTGTTCCTCTTTTAGAATTATAAACATGTTATCTTGCATATTAGGATGTTTTATTAAGAGTTGTTGAAGTTATGTTTTATTAGTTTCATCAAAATTGGTACATTGGGCCATTGTGAAAGTATGAAAACAATTTATAATATGTTTGAATGTTTTGAAATAATTTTTAATGGGAAATGTGATATAGAAGGAAAGTATTGAATATAATAAATGCAAAGTCCTAAAAATATCTAATTAGAATTTGTGTAAAAAAGATATGGAACTCCCAAACATGTAAGATACCGTAAGAAGCAAAATAAGAGCTAGTACATGAAACTAATGATTTTTAAAAAATATTTATGAAAAATACTATGAATATTTTAATTTAAAATTGATTTTATAAGTTTTATATGCAACTAAAAATTCAAAATATTATTATAAAAATAATGGAAAATAACTGGGAGCTAGTTAATGCAACTAGGGATTATTGAATAAATTTTTAAAATTAGTATGATAATTTTTAAAATTTGATATGAATTTATAGAAAATTTGTAGAATTTTTCTTGAAAAATTTAGGAAAAATTAGAAAATATTTATAAAATTAGCAATATATTTTTCGTAGTGTTTGGAATGTTTTGTATGCGAAAAGGACCTAGTATGTGCAAACTACGGTTTTTATAAAATCTATGATAATTTCAAAATTAATTTGTAGATTTATGATTTTTAAATAAATGAGAAATTAGGAAATTATGGAAAACAATTATAAATAATTTACCTTAGGGTTTCTACGTTTTTTGTGCAAAAATTTGAAGTCAGGTATACCAAATGTTTTATTATTTTTTAGAATAATGGAGTTTTATTCCTAATTAATAAATAGGTCTAGATTAAAGAAAATTAGTAAATAATGTGAAATAATTAAACCAATTATTTATTCAAATAGATTGTATTTTTGCATTTTTTTAGAAATAGTAATAAATGAGAGAAAATATGACTTAGCTTATTATAAGCTATCTATTTTGAGACAGGTTTGAAGAATTCAAGTACAGGACTAGGACAATGTTAGAAATAGGTTCTTGAACTTTGTTTTTTGATTGGATAGGAGTGTCAAAAGTAGGACACCCTATTGTTTTGTGATGTATCCCTTTTATAGTGTTTTTGTCTAAGTGATCTAATTTTTTTGTGTTCTGCTCAATAGGTTTGTCTTGCCTTGTCAGTGAAATATCAAATCCCAAAAGTCTACAGAGCTCATTGTGCATATATTTTAATCTTAAAAAGTCTTAGGAGATCTTTGTTCTTGAACTTGAAAGGAAAATTTTGGAAAAAGAGATAAGGGATTAGTGTGTAAAGGATACGCTGGACACACTTTACACCATGTGTGTGGGAACACTACCTACATAGCAATACTTTGAGGAGGGATCAAGCTAATGTATCTCTCCCATTGAAGCATTTGGTGTAATTATGTATGAAAATTCAACTAGATGAAAAACTAGGTGTACTTTAGATGGCTAGGGATTGGTGCAAGGGTTTGAATAGGTTTGGAATAATATATGGAAGGTTGTATACGGAGAATAGGGAAAAGTTCTTGAGTGTACTTGCTTGTATTCTTGCTTCTCAAATGTAAATGAATGCCAACCCTTATAAATGGGATTTGAATGGCCTTTTATAGAAAAAATAATGATCAAGGTTTAAATAAATTCACATTAGGCTGACATGAATTAGGATAAGGATTTGGGAAAATATGACCATTTGAACCAAATTTGCACTTGGACAATAGCACCAGAAATAGGACACCTTAGGTTTCAATGCTCCTATCTAATTTGGGCACTATTTTTAGATGGAATCAGACTTGGGGATATGGATATGGGCCTAAAATAACTACTTGGGTCTATAATGATTAAGTCTGAAAGGCTATGGATGATTGGGAATAGATGAAAGAAAATCTTATAAGGGTTGTGCAAGCAAGTAAGAGGACCTATGGATTAGGTGTCATTAGCCACACTAAAGTAACCAAAATTTTAATTTTATATGACCATATTTGTATACATTTAATTATGGCCACTATGGATTTTGCATTAGCTTGGGCCTCAAACACAAGGTACTCTACACACTCATCTACTTCACCTAGCCCAACCTTCCTCTTCTTTATTAAAGTGAAGAGGGAATCTTCACTTTCATGGGTCAAAATAAAGATAGAATAGGTTTTCTTAACATTACTCCTCACCACTTTTTTCATTATTCTTATGGTATCATCAATTCACATGCTAATCTATAATGTAAAGAGGACTACCCAAGGTCTCTCTTATCTGGATGCTAGTATAATATCTCTGACCTAGTTTAGGATAATAATAAGAATTATATTTGTTAGAGGTGGATACAATATAGGTTCTTGGGTTGAGGTAGATGCTAAATATATAATAATAATGTGCATCAAGTTTTTTGGTTCTATCTACCCAAGTGTGCTAAATATAGTTTTTACAGGGCCCATAATTAGGATAAATGAAGGTAATTTTGGAGGTACACTCACCTTTGAAACCATAGCAATATTGAATTGGAATAAAATATATTTTTTTTTGGAAAGGTGATTAATTTTTAAATTTTCCTTAAGGGTCTTGTAGATACATGAAAACCATTGGTAGGTGATGCACTAGTTTTTACTGGTTGGTAAGGAGTGAAAGTAGCATCATGTCTATCACTAGTGCATTAGGAGATTAATTAAGATGAAATATTGGTAGTGTCATGATAAATGAAGTAGGGGATAGTAAATGCAAAGGAACCAATAGCTAGGTCCAATCTAGTATCAACAAAGGTCTGATTGGTGGTATTTTTAGTTGTTGGTGATACTAAAGGCAATGAGGAAGCAATGGTTGGAGGAAAACATGTAGAAGCAAAAGAAGTAGATGTACTTACTATTGTAAAATAAGGTAGTGGGAAGAAACATACATTGGGAACCTTTAGTGTGTTAGTGGGATTTTTAGTCACTTAAAAATCTAATGGAGGGGTTATTACTCCTCTCACAATGGTCTTGGGATCCTTCTTCATTTTTTAGACCTTCTCAATGTTCCTCCTACCTAGTACTTGCACTTCTTCCATGGAGAGCTCAATGCCTTACTACAATTCCTCAAGTTCAATAGAAGTAGGGTTAGGTTGACATAGGCTTTCTTGAGTAGATCCCATAGTAGATACAAAGATTAATATGGGCATTTGGGAGGGGTTAGGTTGACTGCTAGATCCTCTTTGCTCAAAGCTTAGATGTAAGTCATGAATGCTTGAAATGGAGAGTTATGGAGGTCTATTTGGCATGTTTTTAACAAGAGGAAAATTGTATTCATCTTATTATATTGTCCTTCCTCATAATCAACATCAAAAATAATCCCATGTGTTGGTGGTGGTTGAGACTTAGCAACATCTTCCTTTTACTTCTCTATATAGTCTCATCTCTAGTTCAATGTTCTTCTTTGTAGTATTTTGGAGCACCACCTCATCATTTAGATAATCTATGTATATCTACTCATGAAATTCTTGATGCTTGTAATCCATTACTACAACTTTCTTAAATTTGAATAGATGTTTGGAAATGACATTGTTAGGATCCCATGGTTTGAAGTCATCTTTAGGAAATAAGTATGAATCCCTATGCCTAGAAGCTACAAAAATATCATGCCATTTTTTAATTTTGGTCCTTCCTAGTTTTTAAGGAACCTTATGGGGGTTATCTTCTTCTTGTTCTTGAAGACTACATCAACTACATGAAGAAGTTGATAGGCCATTTCTTCCTGGACTAGATTCATTGGCATAAACCTTAGTAATCTAAGTGGGGACACTATAAATCCTTATATTATGATGACTATGTAGTCTAGTTATAATTAGTAGCGACCCATGTATCTCAAGGTTTTCTTTACTTCAGTAGGAACCTTCTGTATCTTGCATTCAATGATCATCCTATAAACTAGGTAGAACTCTCATGAAATTAATTTTATATTTCATCTAAACTAATGAATATGCATTGTATAAAAGAGCTGAGGAACAATCTATTAATGCTTAGGAGATCATGAATTCTTACCCAATTAAGTAGTTTTGTAAATAACATCTAACAATTAACTCATCATAAATAAGGGGGAACTATTTTTGTAACTGTAATTCATTATATACACTAAGTTTTTATTAATAATTTCCCCAAGTGGGGGAATCTGTTGATCTTCTAGGATGATTTGTAGCAATGAGATAACCCTTATATAAGAGAATAAATGGGAAAAATTAACTATTCTCAAGTACTAAGTATGAAATTAGATAATATTATCAAATCACATACCTTAGCCTAAAATTTTTAAATCATATATTTTCAATATGGTAGCTTAAAAAAATAGCATAAAATTATCTTATTAAATTCTTAACATGGACTATTTCCTTTAGGATCAAATCCTCATGTATACTTGACTAGTTTGAATATGGCTACCCATGCCACTTTGATGATTCTCCAATCTGAGTCCCACTTTGTCCTCTAATAATTGTGGCTTGATTATTCTCATGGAATTATATAAAATTAAAATTTTAAAAAGAAAATTAAGATAGGTAAATATTTAATAAAGGTTTTAGTTGTATAGTCAATATTTATTAAAATTGTTTATAATCATATTTTGTCTTACAGGCTTAATTCCTTAGCTTCTCTTCACTTTTATTTTTTATTGAATAAAGTATTCGATTTGATGATAAAATGGTGTGACATAAACATTGAGAGTCTTTATTTGATGGTTTGAGGCACTTTTTACTATTGGCATCATCAAATTTCCAAAAAATAATTCATGTCATTGTATAGTTGATGATTAAACAGATTGAAATCCCTATTCATAAATAGAAATATCTCATGTCATTCATAGTTTTTAGATCAAACCACTTAATAAGTTACAATAAGCCTTTAACACATTATTTGAAAATATAACATGTGTTTTTTACCTTATATATCGTTTGTGGGAACCAAGACATGAATATTTAAAGATGAGATTGAATTTAAATTCAAAAGGAGATTGGGAAGCTTGAGATCAAATTAAAATCCTTTTATTTGATTTCATGAGGGTTTTTTCCTTGTTGATGGCATAACCATTATTAAAAATAGATCATGTCAACTTATTTAGATCATATGGCTTGAGATATTTTCTCAAACTTAAAATTTCTCACACTGTTAGCTCTTTGATGATTAAACATATTGATATCCCACTAGTATTTATTATACTTAGTTTTTTTAAAGTATTTTATTAAATTGACTAAGGAAATGAGCTATGTCATGACTCATACTTGAATTATTATGCCATAAAATAGAATAAAATCCTTCCATCATAAGTCAAGCATAAGAATTAATGTATAAATAAGGAAGATGTAGATATTTAAAAAAATTACACAAAATGGAAGGACACATCATTAGTTTATCAAGAATCTTGTAAAAATATGAACAAGAAAAAAAAGATCCATTAAAATCCATTTTTTATCAAGGAACTATTAAATAGATTATGTATATTTTATTTGTGATAAAAATAATCCATTCTCATTTCACCTTGTATATTTCATGAAAGGTGTTTTGACACATAAGCCTCAAATTAAAACTACATAATGTATAATTTAATTCCACACTTACACTTATTATTTATAATCCTTAGCTTAGGTATCCCTTGGTTACAACCTCTAATTTATATACCCCTTTTTTATTAGATTAGTTAAAATTTGGTTAAAGGGACCCATTCCTATACAAAAGATACCAAAAGATAGGCATGATTAATCAAAAAAATAAAGGGAAAAAAGTAAAACCAATAGTAAAACACCCTTCAGCCAAAAACACACTAAAAATCAGAAAAAATCCTATAGAAACAAAAGAACATAAAGAAGAAAGTAGCTAGACAAATTTAGGGTAGATGAACAGTTTTTTTGCCACCAAACTTTACCCTTTAATGCTCACTTTCCCTCTAGTATGGTTTCCCATGTACTATTACTTATCAAAACCATTCCTCTTACATTTTAGGCTGGTCTTGAGCTCCCTACTATCTTCCACTACTTCACTCTAATTGGTATTATTTCCCTATGGGATGAGATCCTCAGTTCTTGTAGGATCTTTGCCAACTTGTGAGTCCCCAACCTGATACCCAACATTCCCTTGACATTATCAAATTCCTCCACAATCTTGTTATAGAGTAGCTTATGCATTACAATCTTAGTAAAAAACTTGTCTATTGAAAGATCAATAGCCTCCTTGTTTCTAGGATTTGGAATCCCCTGACCCCTACTAGAAATTGGGGAAACATAAATGGGGTTTCCCCTATTGATGCCTCTCAACTTGGAGTCCCCATGGGAAGACTCACCTCTAGCTCCCATAAACTATTCCTTACCATCTTTTTTGGTGTCAGACTTGGTAAGAAAATCCTCTTCTTCATCCAAATCCTCCTATTCATTGATAAATTGGTTACCTCTAAGATGGTTTTAGACCACAATGGTTCCCAATTT
Source organism: Torreya grandis (assembly GCA_037957365.1). Classification (NCBI taxonomy): domain Eukaryota; kingdom Viridiplantae; phylum Streptophyta; class Pinopsida; order Cupressales; family Taxaceae; genus Torreya; species Torreya grandis. The sequence goes on from JARHVA010002027.1 coordinate 137,842, forward strand.
TTGACCAAAAGAATAATAAAACCTTGATGTATGATATCCACTAATGGGTTATCCTTGAAATTCATCATTGTATCTTCTAGTGATTTTATTAGAAAAAATGGGAGACTGATAGTGTGCCCTTTGAAATGATTAAGCAATAGGAAGTGATGGGAGAATATAACCATCTATTCACCCTCCAATGTGAGATACTGTATGATTTGAAGGTACAAATTAGGCCATTTCCTTGGAATCTCTATCCTTTTGAACCCTTTTTGGGACACTATCATAGGTTTTTTCTTTTTCTTGTTGAAGAAGTATTAATGAGCTCTTCCTTCTGCTTTTTGTCCTTAAATGCTTTGACACCAAAATAATCCATACATATTATATCTCCAATCGGATCTTTTGTTATCAATATTATTAGTACTTGCATACAAACCTCCTTATCTTTCCAACCCTGGGTGAAGTCCTTAGACAACCATGTGTCATGGTTGACTAGTCACTCCATGAAGGTCGCCAATCCACCTTTGATCATTTTATGCCAAATGTACTCATATACTTTGATGTAATAATAGGATATGGGATAAAAATAGTCATGATTACCACCCATGGTTTTTTTCTACAATCTTATTCCATAATCATCAAAATTGAAATTTTTAAGGATATGATGCGTGTTAGAATTAGGCCCAAATATTTTATTGTTGTGTGAAGCCAAGTTGGATTGAGTGTGAAAAATCTTAAGAGAGGAATATATAATGATATCCTTGCATATTTTACCATATATTACCTTAAAATATATTTAATTCATCATTAAATAGGTCATCATTACTTTTTATTGTATATCTTCTATCTAATTCAATTAAGGGAGTGGCATCAACTAGGAAATTACTACCATGCTAGCTATAAAAGGAACTAGAATGAACCTCAATATTATCCATATTATTTATAGTTTTATTCCCTTATCTATACACACATGAAAATGACACCCCTTTAAATTTAGACATCAAATATTTAGCATTGTTTATGATCCCAACAATGTTTCATGATGAGTTAGTCAAACCTTTAATGCAATTTATGATTTTCATAGAATCACCCTCAATTTTAAGAAACTCCATGCCCAATGTGATAATGAGGTTGATGCCCCAAAGGGATGTTTATGATTCTACAACATGGTTTATTTGGGTTCCTAAGGGGGCAATGTAATCAACCCTAATATTCATGTAAGAACCCTTAATGATGTCTCCTACACCTAGTGGGCTCAAGTTACCTTTTTTAGCCCCATCAAAATTTAGTTTAAGATAATTATGTGGAGGGGGTGAGACCACTTGAATTTAGATCTATAAATTCCATATTTATGGGAGGTAAATAGAATAAATAGATTCATATGACCAAGAATCTAGGAGAAAAGAGACAAATTAGTCTTATCAAAAGAGGAAACATAGGTTATCCAATTTTCTTTCACAAAGGCCATGGTTTTATTAAAGTGTGAGGAGGGAGTAGGCATATAGTTATCAAATATAATTGAGTTTATAGATAAAAAATTCACAAAAAAATGGGGTAGGGCCAGGTTTTAACAAAATTTCAAAAGGGGGGAATCCCAAGTAGGCTTCCATTAGGTGATAAGATCCTTGACAGTTCCTGGGCTAACCCAAGAGAAGTTGGAAAGCCTGAATAAGGAGAGATAAATGGAGGAGGAAAAAGTTTAGGAGAGGAATAAATGTTCTAAGGATTAAATCTCATATTTTTAGAGCACACACCAATTAGGGATAGGGATTCCCCTCATCAAATTTTCTAACATGAGGATCTTATTCTGGGTAGCTAGCTAGAAGAAGACATTGATTTTAGGGATGAGAATTTTAATCCAAAGGGCATTCCAATTTTCATAAAAATACTCTTGATCTTGGAGAGAAAGATAGCTATATTTGAATGAGTAGAGGTTTTTGGGGTCAATTTTCCAAATTATGTCATCCTCTTTTAGGAATATGTTAATACAAATGTTCTAGAGAGTTAAATTTAAATCTTGGAGAAAGAGAGTTTGGTGTTGATTGGCATCATATTTGTGTAAAATTTTCCATCTTTTTATGCCTTATATAACCTCCCAGTAATCACATACGTTGTGACTAGACAAGATAAGGATTAAATCTCATATTTGTAGAGCACACACCAATTAAGGATATGGATTCCCCTCATCAAATTTTCTAACATGAGGATCTTGTTCTAGGTAGCTAGCCAGAAGAAGACATTGATTTTAGGGATGAGATTTTTAATCTAAAGGGAATTCCAATTTTCCTAAAACTAATCTTGATTTTGGAGAGAAAGATAGCTATATTTGACTAAGTAGAGGTTTCTGGGGTCAATTTTCCAAATTATGTCATCCTCTTTTAAGAATATGCTAATACAAATGTTCTAGAGAGTTAAATTTAAATATTGGAGAAAGAGAGTTTGGTGCTGATTGGAATCATATTTGTGTAAAATTTTCCATCTTTTTATGCCTTCTATAACCTCCCAGTAATCACATACCTTATGACTGATGGTATCCCTGAATAAATTGACCAGCTCCAAGTCTTAGAAGGTGGAGACCAGACAAGATTGGATCTAGTAATCATGCTAGAAGTCAACTTTATTTATTTTTCCCATGTTTTATTTAACTCCCTTTTTGAGAATCCTTTCTTGATCTTAGTGCCTAACAAAAATATGAATCGTTACCTAAACCTTCATTAATTAGGAAGGAATGACCTTCCTCAGAATTTAGGTATTTGGACTTGGTAATTTTAGTCTAAAAGTTAGCTTCCTTTATCACCCTCTATCCATATTTTGTTACAAGTGCTTGTTTCATGGATCTCACCCTTCTCAGCCCCAGACCTCCTTTCAAGGTTATAATACAAGCCTTATTCCAAGAAATAAGGATAAATCTAAATCTATCCTCAGATCCTCTCCAAATAATTTTTTTTAAAATTTTTTCAATCTAGTCTACCACTTTTATATGAATGAAAAATAAGGACATGAAATAAATTGGAATGATTTTTGGGGAGCTCTTTAAAAGTTACAATTTATCAGCTTGTGATAGGAGGTTTCCTCTCCACCTAGATAACTTCCTCTGAATCTATCAATGAGGGGATTCCAAAATTCATATTTTATGCGACCATAAAAAAGAGGAATGTTGAGATATGAAAAGGGAAGGTTTTTAATAACACAACATAAAATCCTAGATATATTTTCTTGTAGGTCTATTAGAGTGTTAATGAAAAATAATGCCCTCTTAAAGAAGTTTACACTCTATCTAGAAACAATCTAATAGATTTCTAGTATTTTTCTAAATCACTTGGCTTCAGAAATTGAGGCTTCCCCCATCATCAATGTGTCATGTGTGAAGTACTGATGAGTGATTATTCTAGTTTTAGGGGCCATAGTTATCCCTTTAATGATGTTATAAGATCTATCCCTGTTGATGACCCTACTCAAAGATTTAGCCATGATGATGAAAAGATATGGGGAAAGAGGATCTCCTTGTTTGAGCCCTCTTCCAGCTAGAAAGAAACCCCTAGGGATACCATTAATGATAATCAAGAACATGGGAGTAGATATGCAGGAGGATATCAAATTTTGGATAGATTGATTAAAACTGAACCTCCCTTGGTTACAATCATTAGTTTAGATATCTCTTTGTTACTACCTAGTGACAATTATCTCTCTTTAGCGTATCCCTTTTAAATCATATATATAGGTGAGTATATATTCATCATTTACTTACATAAACTTCTTAATTATATCCATGATATAATATTTATCAAAAAATCTAGCTAATAAACCCATCTCACTTTTTGTCATGATAAATTGTATGTATGTTGGATCTCATATGGTTTTCTATGTTTTCCTATTTTTAATGATATTTATATTGTTGATCATACATACCTACGTTAATTATTCTTGACCCAACATGAATATTTACATACCACTATATCAGGTCATTTTCATTTTTTTGTTTCTTTTTAATATGCTTAGAATTATACATTTCTCAAGTATTTTTCACTTTCCTATTTTCTTTTTTCCTAGCTTCTTAGCTATCCCAATTTTTCAAACATACCTCATTTTATAGATTCATTTTTATTTAGAATCCATAAAGGTTATCACTTCATTACTTCAATATAATTCCTTAACACCAACCAAGATGAAGCTAAATAAGACTTTAGTGGTTCCCAAGGATTCAATACTACTAATCCTCATGTTGTTTCCATGACCAACATTATAATAAATTATCAAACTCTTTTTGTCTAACATTTTTAATCTCTCAAGAACATCATTCTAATGATTTTAATATGGATGTGACTAAAAATAACACATTAATCCTAAACCTAATTTCAACACAAGATATATAGATATAAATCTACCCCATAAATCATTGTATAATGAGGGTGAAACATAAGACTATAGTGAATACACTCTCTAAATGAAATTATATTTATATGACCATCTTAAAAACTTAGGAAAATACAAATAAACCATATATATTATTATTATTTCCCATTTTATTGGGAATCATTCCAAGTATATCTTTTATAAAGGACTTGTAATTCAATTCATAACTTACTTTGATTCTTCATCTACCATGCCTAACATAGCTACAAGTATGGCTAGTGAAACCTTTAGTGCTCCAACTCACAACATTAACCAAAATATAAACCCAACATTTATTGAAACTAAATCTTGTCATTTTATTCAACATTCCACTCAATAATCTCAAACCAATCAAAATGAAACTGATGCATATATTTTTATAGAAGAAACATATAATATTTAAACTACTAGCTCTAACAAATTCTTACAAATGAAAAATAGAATTTTCTACATGCCTAACCAACCTCAATAAAATTAATGGGTAAATGTAAATAAATGTCACCCCAAACTTCACCACCCTTAAGGATCATATCAAGAACCTAATCATACAACCTCTTATTTATTATAAGGTCATCAATCATCTCAAAAAATATCCCTTAAATCCTCATCTTAGAAGCATGAATATTAGAGGCATTACTTCTACCATCACTTATTATGGATCTAATAATCTCAATTTTCATTTTAAATCTTTTGAGAATCTCTACAATAATTGGCTTAAGTGATTCTCTAAAATGATATAATCAACTCAAGCCAATAAATATCACTGAATTATAACACTTAGTGAATGTGTTAGTTTGAAAATTACAATATCATGACTTAATTTTAAATAACTTAGGTAACTTAATTACTTTCAAACAATTAGATAATAAACTTGTTCATGATTTCATCATGTAATGTAAATTATTATCCAATAAAGTTAATCATATCATGTCCAAATAAAACCTATTCAATCATTGTAAAACTACTTTAGAAACAAAAAAGCAATACAAATTTAGGTCACTATATCCTAAATCATTATAGGAGTCCTTTGATCAAGCTAAAATATAAAATAATCTCATGAGATATTTTGGCATACCTCAACCCAATAAATACACATTAATTATTATGGAATGTAATAGAAATACACACATTATCAATGATGTTTCTAGAGACAACTATGATCAATGTTTTGACTCTATCATGACTATTCACTAAATCATGTTAGGTGATTAATAAAATGTGAATATTTTTCAACCAATTAATGGGATCCATTTTTATATAAATTCTCTCTCAAATAATAATAACAATAAATTTCAACTTATTTTATTTAAGGAAATTATGAGGAAGCATTATAGACCTCAACAAAAATTATTGGATTCATCATAAAAAAATTTCAATGGTATAATACCCAAAAAAAAATGGTTTCATTCTCATTTTTATCATTCTCATGATAAATTTCATTCTTTCACTTTAGAATATGATTTCCTACATGGTCATAATTTTGGCCATGATGTTATGGCACACTAATGTTATCAAACATTTTTGAAAGTTTCATAAAATCGTGAATTTCATGTCAATAATGATGAACTTAACCAATATAATTTTGACCTTAATATCTATAAAAATGCTATTATGGATCATTCTAAAATAATTAACACTTAACCTTAATAACATCATAATTCTTTACAACTTGAAATTAATAAATTTCAACATTAGCTTCAAATTCAATAAACACTGTTTAACCCTAATTATTCAAATCACATAGAAACCTTAGTTAACTTAAATGGCATGAAAATTAAAATATCTCACATCGAATCTAATATAAATAATACAAATTAGCCTTTAACCACTTGAAAATTATAAAATATTACTCATGTTCATCCTATAGGTCATACTTACATCTTAGCTCTTCCAGACACATCAAACTCGTTAAAAAATATAACATATTTTTCTCATATGATAAGTTCAATACTGTTCATGTTCCTAAAAAAATACCCATGCCACACCAAATGAGTTTACTATGTCTAGTTTAAATGCCTTAGCCATGCTTAAATAATTGTTTATGTATGTAGGATTTTTTAACATAAAAGAAAGGTGTAAATGATAACTATATAAAGTCTAGCCTTACCAAATAAAAATAACACATATCAAAATACATGAAATAGAGGATTATACCATCTTTGGAAACATTTTAAGGTTCAAAACTTCATGATAACATAAGGAACAATGTATGAATAAGATGCATGCCCTACAAGACATGACATTAGGTTATAAATGTATCTTATTAGTACTTATACCATAGTATTGTAAAATATTTAATTAGTATAATTCATATGCAATAAGAGATTACCAGGGGAATATACTAGATAAAAATTATATTGATAAAGAGTGTGGATGTATATATTAAAAATATCTACAGAATGTAAAAGATGTTTTATACATATATATGAATAAAGAGAGTTAGAATAGGAAATATATGTGCACTATATACTATGTATGTAAATAAATAGTTAATATTAAACATGCTTAAAAATTTAATGAATTCAAATAATAATTAAAGATGAATTCTTGAAACTATCTTTTCATGTGTAACATTAGCTCTAACTGAAGTCATACCAAATTGCATAAACCTTTTCACCCAAGTAACACATTTTATGTCAAGCTTTAATGGTGTCACATGAACTTTTGTTATACAATGTCCAAAGAGATGTATCAAATGTATTTATGGAAACCTAAATTAATAATAATTTAATATTGGTGGGATAAAATAGTTAAATAAGTCAATCTAAAATAAGAAGAATTGGTGAATCACTACCAGAGGTAAAAGTAGACTTCTTCATGCAATAAGATGAAATTTTTTTGTTTTGATTTTTATAATTATTATGGCTTTGGATTATAAGACACATGAAAAAATTCAAAAGGTTATATATTTTATATCATAAACCCAATCAAGTGGAACATGGAGAAGTTAGATATTATTGTAGAGATTGGTGAACTTTAGACTTAGGCAAATGATTACTGGTTTGAGATCACACTTAATTTTTTATCATTTAGGACCTTCAAGGTTTGAAAATATTTAATGTAAATAAAAATATATGTTTGGATGGATCACGTGGTTTTTTTTATAATATTATTAATTTTTATCCGTAAGTTATTTATAAATAATGGGTTGGTCAAGGAAGGAAAATAGTTCCTTTAAGAGTTAGGCACCTAATGGATGGAATGCAAAAATTAGGTGAAACTTGAAAATATGTGACTTATCAGAATATCTCATCTAAGGTTTTTGGGAGGGTAAATAGGATGTAGGTGGAAATATAAATGAATATAATATTAGGTAGATATTATTTAAGTATGATAAAAGAGGATTACTAAAATAGTTAAGTTGAAAGGTTGATAGAAAAATAAGGAAATAACTTGAGGGATACATACTTATAACTGAAGCTAAAAGGAGTCACAAATGAAATAAATATAAAATATAATGCATTAAGTAAATATAAATATAGAAGATATTAGTAAATCATCCACTAGTTAAGAACCTTATATTTAAAATATAAACACTACTAATTTAATTAAAATAGATTAGTTAACATTAATACCACTACAATAAATAGAGTAAAAAAGATAAAAGAATAAAATAAAGTAAATTTATTAATTTACACCATAAAATTTCTTAAATTACATTCATAATGGAATTTTATATTTAGTTACACTCATGGGGACACTGAAACTATTTAGAACCCTAGGAAAAGAAGCTCATATAGTGGATATGAGTACTTACCAAAGTGGAAAATACCTGAGGTAAAGAAATGAAGTAGAAAAATAAGTTAGGATAAATGATAATATAAAATTTTATATAGAATAATATGAAATTAGGTAGATACAAGAAAGTAAAAAACAAGTAGGATAAAATATTTTAACCCTTGACAAAGATGAAACAATTGAGTTGATAGAGATGAGGCAACAAAAAGATCTATAAAAAAATGATAAATAATTTATATTACAAATGTATAACTAAGTAAAAACATATTATAATGAATATAATAAATATTTTAAGTTCTAAATATTGAGCAAGGTGCCTCTAAACCAACACAAGCCTTGGATTTTTTGCTCTACTTTATACACCATTAGAATGTCATATTACTTCTACACCCTTGCCACCAAGTTTTGTTTAACCCAATCTCATTTTATATGATGGCAAGGGTCATATAGAGACACACTTGAGATATTTTCATGTAGCATGCTTGGACTATATGCCAAATGACTAGTTATTGACCAAGATATTTCCATGGAGTTTAAAGGATTATGCTCTACAATGGTTCTATAGTCTACCAAATCAGTAAATTAATGTATTCAATAATCTAGCTAACATGTTCCTAGCTCATTTTAGCATGAAAATAGGTGAAAAGGTTTCTTATGCCCAATTTCCACAATAGAAACAAAGGTTAAATGAGCATCTCATGGATTATTTTCTTCGATATAAGACTATCTTGGCTAAAATGACTAGCCCTGTGGTCGATCAAGAATTACAAGATCTCTTTAAATAGAGTATTCTATAGTTTTACATGAGTCAATAATGTTCAAATGATTCTCTTCCTTCACTGAGTTATGTCATACACTAAAGGAAAGGGAATTCAAATAAATTTCAATGGGCAAACTCAAGTACACAAGCATATCAGAAACAACAAATAAGAGTAACAGTAAAGGCAAAATAAAAATCAACCTAAAGGTCAATGATAATAGAAGTCAAAATTAACCTATAGTTAATGCAACTTCATAGCCTCCTCAGTTAGTCATTTTATTAGCACCTCCTTGGTGAAATTTTACCAATCTACCAATATCTCTAGCTAGAGTCTTACAATAGTTATTGGAATGTAATATCAAATCTCTCCCTCTTATTCAAGAAGTTAATACAGAAAATCCTCTTCCATGGATATATGATCATAATGCATTTTGAAATTTTCAAGGGCACCAAGACACACAACAAACATATGCATCAATTTGAAACATAAGATATAGGACTTGATATACGGAAACATTATTTATCTTGGCACTTTATTTGAGCCTCCTCAGGCAAACAACCATAGGACAAAGCTTTGGAAATATTTTTAGATCCTTTTACACAACATTATAAATAAGAGATAGGGGATACATTAGGTGTTTACCATGCATATCATGCACATCCTCCAATAGCTACATACTAGGCACCTTTGGTTAAGACACATCCTTTGAACAACATGATTAGTGTGTATAATTATAGAGTTCTAGCTAGAAATTTGATCTCCTTTTTAGAATAGGAGATACTTGAGGATGATTCAGATTACCATTCACTCTTTATTAGAGATTACATTAATCATCACCCCATTCATAGTGTTCTCATAGATAATGGATCTAGTGTGAACATGTGCACTATGATATTACTAAAGTATTTAGGATATTCAGAGAAAGATATATCCCTAACATACATAGTTATCAATAGATTTAGTGGGAACATATAGAGTTTATTGGGTGAGATTTTAATTCCTCTATAAGTTAGTCCAACACATGTGGCCACACCATTTAATATTGTTCCTAATGTAGGAGTCTTTGATATGTTGCTTGGTCGACCATGGATTTATAAACTTCATGTAGTAACTTCTATAGTTCATAGATGCATGAAATTCATTCATGTTAATTAGGTTGTTATAGTTGGTGGAGTGCCATATGAGCTACCACTCCCCAAATCAGATCCATCTACTAATCTATAGTCACAAATTTCAATTTCTCCACCATTTATAGTTCTTCCTCTAGTTCAGATTTAGACATAGTTTAGGATTTTTTCACCAACATAGAGAGTTCATACAGTTACACAAAGGCTTTTTTTATATCAGCCATAGTTTCATGACTGTAGATAGTTTCTAGCTATAGTGTTCACACCTAGGGTAGTATCATTAAGGTCTCATACTTCTACACACAAAGCACATGTTCAAAGGGATTCTCTTACTACTAAATGGGTCCCTAAGAGATCTACAATTGCATCCAATTCTCAAAATTATAGGGGGGGCCATATTTAGTTTCCACTATAGATATTTCAAAGCATTTATAACATACATAGCTTTCAAAGCCACAGTCTCAGCCCTTCCATTATGATTCACAATCACACATGATCCCTCTCCTTGATATACTACACCATGATAGGGAGTCTCTCATGAGACTCATCAGTTAGTATCATTTCTTCTCAGTCTTTCTTGTACATAAATTATTTTCAATTTCTTGTACATAATCTCCTCAACATTTATTGTACATATCTTATATAAAAAATCCAAAAACATTCAAATAACTCAAAATACCAAAAATAATACAAAAATTCAAAATCCAAAAACATTCAAATAATTTAAAAACACAAAAACATTTCAAAGGTATGCATTATCCATGTTTTACATTTCTACTACCATGCTAGACTTACATTTTTATTTTAAGCTATTTTTTTTTGATTTATCTACATTACCATGCTTCACATGATCTTCTTTGAGTATGTGTAGTGAAATCCAAATCTTTGATCACTCCACTCTACCCATTGAAGGGGAATCATACTTCTACATTTGAGATATACATTTATATATCTACCCACTAGGGCCATCTTCTACATGACTACACCATTCAGGTTATGTCATCCCTATACCACACACTCTATTTATCATATTGATGTACATTACTTACTAGCTTACATAGATTACTCTATCGATACTCACTAGTATATAGCACTTGTGTATTTCTTAGCATCTACCTAATCTTATACTCCATGTTTTGCATACTTTTACCTCTTTATTTGATTATTTAGATGTGATTGTATTTATATAATTTACATGATTTCCTTCCTCACTTTGCATAGCTAGATGTGATTGAATTTATCAATTCCTATTTTATATATTATGTGTGACTTAGGATATCTTCCAGTCTCATTTACTTTCTCTTCTTGTGTGTGACTTAGGACATTTTCCAATGTCTTTTGGTTGTACTCTTCTATTTACCTTTGGACGTCATGCCAACCTTGATTAATTTTAATTATATTTGTATGTGGCATTTGAACATTCCTTGTATGCTTGCTTTCCTAGTTTGAGTGACATGTGCCCATGTCCCTTGTTTGCTTATCCCCTTACCCACTCTTGTATGATTCTTACTTCTTGACTTGTGTTCTTATTTATTTTTTAATTCTCACTATTTTTAATGCCATGATCCACATCATGAATTATCTCACTTTCTTTGATGCCATGATGGAAATCATGTTCCATCCTTCCTTAACAACTAACAACTAACCATATTTTTTAGTTTTAGTTAAATAAATTAAAATTATATTACATTGTTACATCTATTTAGGTATAACCCTATTGATCTAAAAATATCTAATACCAAATATGCTATATCTTGTGACATCTTTTTTATTATCATTACTATATCATGTATTTGATAGCATAACACACTTACAGGGATCTTTATTTTGAGGGTAGCCATTATAGGGTCTTCATTCCTACCATCAAAAGAGGGGGTAATAAATAGGGGTTTTGTCATAGATATCAAAGCCTCTACTAGTCAAAAATCAATTTTCAAAACACTCAAAATAGTAATCAAAGATCAAACTAGGAAGAACATACTAGAAAAATAGTGATAATTATAGAACAATGATCAGATTTAGCAAAGAATAAGAGCATCAAAATTAGACAACACTGAATAATAAGGTGTCCTATTTTAGGCACTATTATCCAAATAACAAAAAACCTGCTTTTCTAGAAATAGGCAAAAAGGTAAGTTTAGTTATAGTTTTGTCAGCAACAGTTCAATTCAGAATCAACTATTTCATTATAATTTTTCTTAGAGAATATAGATATAGGAGGCATCATGTGTGGCATGATGTCTCTCACTTTGAGTTTTAGATAGGGTATTTGGTATAACTTTTATATTAGAATCCATGTTATAGACACCAATGATTTGGGGTAATGTGCATGACACATTGGATTTCTTTTCTTTTCAAGTTTAGTATATTACCCATGTAGTCTTAGAAATTACATGCCTTACTCCATCTATAGGTGGTTGGCATCATTCTCAAGTGGTTTCAACATAAGCCTAGGTCCCAGTTTTAGAGTGGCTTTCATACAAGCTTCATCTCTACCTTTTAGAATGGACAAGATTGGCCTAGTTTCTAGTACACACTCGACTATCCATGCCACATTATTATATTTTAGAGCATTAATGGGATTTAAGAACCATCTCATATGATACACATTCATATTGGTATTAATTTATAGCTTCACTTAGTGGGTAATGATGGATCCAAAGGATTAGATAGCCTTTGTATTCTTAAGCCACCTACTTAGAGGGATTGGACACACAGTCCAAACATTGATTAACACATGCATGATCACATAACTTCACTTAGTGGGTGATGATGGAGCCAAAGGAATAAAATTTGAATTCTTGAGCCACTCTCAAGGAATTGAGCAGTCAACTACATTCATGATATTAATTTTGGTACAACACATATCCACATCACTCAACATCACTCAACAACACAATAAGTTTTGTATTGGTCCAGGTACTTGATGAGGTGTATTTATTCCTTTCTCTATCTCTCTCTCTTATCTATCTTTTGTATATTATTATTTTAGATATAGTGTATCTATTAAGAACTAATCTACTCTTTATTTTTATCTTAAAAATTTACACTTCATAATGTTCTCTCTATGCACACTCAACATCACATAGTTTCATGAGCTTCACCTTTGTAGGTAAGTTTAGGTATGCTTTCTACATTTCCTTTATCCTAGTATTTTACTTTGCTACATAACTATAATAAATGAGGTGCAAATGTAGTCATATAAAATGCCCAAATTAGTATCTTGAGTGTGGATTATGACACCCATTCCATAGGACCTTCTTGCATACTCTCATGACCATTCTAAACACCTTTTTGCTTATTCTCAGTCATCTATAGCCTTCTAAATGATCATTATAGCTTAGCCAAGCTCTATTTCCTAAGCCAATTCTATTCCCCTAGGTCCTAAGCTTGTAGGATAGGAACACCGTACCTAGACTATAACACCAAATCATAGGGTATTCCATTTTTAGTGCTCTTGTCTAATCACATTTTGAGCCCAAAAAATCATTTCCATTCAATTCTTATCCTTCATATATATGGCCTATCATGAATACATATAACCCATGATCAATATTTCCTTATAAAATTCTATCCAAAGGTCATTTACAAGGGAGGTGATAAATATTACAAATCAAGCAAGAATACAAACAAACCACTAAGGAAAATTTTCCTATTCTCTACATACAGTGACCCAACACAGCGGTAAACATATTCAAACCCTCACACCAATCCCTGACCACCTCAAGCACTCTTAATTTAGCATTTTTGCATCCTCATTACACTATTTCATAAAGCACATCAAGTGGGAGAACTATATATGGCTTGATCTCTATTTAGATTATTGTTATGTAGATAGTGTGCCCACATAAGGGGTGTGGATACATGTTCAGTACATCTTACACACACTAAACCCCCCTCTTTCTCAAGTTTTATTAAATCATAATGAAGGTCTAGGATTTGAAGATTAAATTATTGATATAAGGAGATTTATCGACATTCAAAACTTAAAATTTCATAGGGAGACTCAAACAGGGACAACAAACAAAACCCAAAAAAACCAGATCTATGTGTCTAGTTTGGACAATAGTGGTAGGAGTGGACTATATCACCAAACCTTGAAGTGTCCTATTTTTAGTGCTTTTGTCCTTTCACTAAACAAAATATAAGTTCTAATTTGTGACACAGTCCTAGTCCTGCACAACCATTTTTAACCTTTGTCTCAGCCATCTTAGTCTAGTTTTAAGCTAAGTTGCATTTTTCCTTATTTATTGCTATTTTTAGAAAGGTTTAAAATAAAAAATAAATTTTTCAAATTAGGACTGTAATTATTGAAATATTATTTATTTTTTTATTATTTTAGACCCATAATTAAATTAGGAATAAGACTCCAATATTCCTAAAAATCTTAAATCAATTACCATGCCAAATTCATAAGCTAATCAACCAAGCCAAGGTGCCAAAGAGAGAAGGATCCAAAGGATCTTCATTTATAAAAATGTTTTGATGCACAAAATGATCAAGACACTTCAACAAGACATTTTAAGCTCCAAGGAAGGTAAAAGAATGATTTATTTTGTGCTCTAGTTATGTTTTCATATGCATACTTATTATCTATGCTCTCCCTAATGTCTAGGCTAGAGGTGTTATGATTTTAGTGTGTTATTTTGATATGGTTTTATTGGATTAACACCATACTAACCTCCCCTCTACATATTCCTTGCTCACATGAATAAAAAAATTTACCCCAAGGAGTGATAAATGTAGCCTTTTCTTGATTAGTGGGGTTAATTTTGATTTAGTTATATCTTGTGAATCCTTCCATAAATTAAAATGTCTCATATCCAATTATATAATCTACAATCATGTTGATATTAGGTAATGGGAAATCATTTTTAGCATAAGCCTTATTTAAATCATGGTAATTAGTGCAACAATTAATGTCACCATTAGGTTTTTTGATAGGGAAAATTTTGGATACCCAATCAAAATGTGCAATGGATATTATAAATCCATCATCTAAGAGCTTTTAAATATCATCTTTTACTAATTATGCCACTTTAGAATGCATTTTTTGAATTTTTTATTTTACTGGTTTTACATATAAGTATAATAATATGTTATGCATTACCAACTATGGATCAATCCCAAGCATATCCAAATAAAACCAAGTAAATAATTAAATAAAATCATGGGGGACCCATCAATAGGCTTGGATTTCATATTCCTACATCATGATATCAAGTAAAACTATATGAGGATCCTTATCTATCCTAAAGTTATACTTGATTGTTTCTTCATTTAACAAAGTAGACTTATATACAATGTACAATGTGGTAGGAATAACATTTGATGCATCATGTTAAACATTAGTATCATCTCTCTCACCAAAGTAAGCATGAGTAGAGGTGGTGTGAGAAAACATGTTCTTATGATAAAAGGAAGGGAGATCCTCACATACCCCTAAGTACCCTAGTAATGATTCATCATTGGAAAACTCATGTAGTTTAAATTTTTTTTATGAAGCATACTCATTGATTAGATGACAATTGAAAATTTTGAGTTTAGTTATGGAGATATGTAGGCATTCCATTATGGCCTTTGTAAAATAAATTATACTACAAGAGATATGTTTGTCTTGTAGATTTTTCTAAAAAACCCAAACCTTACCACTTTGTATTATTAGAAGTAATACATTGAACTATGGCTTAATAATTTTTACTCAAACCTTGTCCCTTTTACCCATATTTGAGAAAATATTGAAAACCAAAATCAATATTATAGGATTATGATCTAGTATTATTGGGTTATTATACCATTGAATAATGTTTTAAATGATTAGTATCCATTATGCATGTGTAAATTAATCCCTGATGACTAAATCTTAAACATGCACATAATGTAGAGGGAACCACCTAAATATAGTGTATCTAAGGCCATCCTAAGAGAATGTTATACTTCAAATCATTTGTCATAACTTGGCACAAAGTGGGCAATGTATAGGGATCCATGATAATATTCAATGTTATTTTCCCAAATACTTGTCTTGAAATATTATCAAATACATTAATGATAATATTATATGGTTTCAACTCTGAATTTATGATGATAATTAAGGAAATAAAGGATATGTAGCAAGTGTCAAGTCTTGAACCATTATTCATAAGAAATCATTTGATCATTTTGTTGCAAATGTGTACCTAGATGTAGAGTGGAAAATAACTATTTATAAGGTTTTGAGGTGATAAATCCTCCTTTTCAAAAGATATATTTTACTTAGTCCTTTTTATGGAATTTAATATAGAGGTCACATAATGTGGTTCAACATTACAAGGGAGTAGGGTCATATGCAATGCATCCAAAAGGATATCCTTGTAATAGGTTAAATGGTGAAACAAGTTTAAGAGTGATTTTTTGGTAGTATTTATTGATGCCTCTATGCATACCATATATGTCCTTATTATTTAAATAACACTTATTTTATAATTTTGGGAATTTATAGCATGAGTAGCAGGTTTTGGAAACTTATGTTACCTGTGGTGAAATAGCAATAGAGCAATGTTTAACTATTCCATAAAATTTATATCAGTTGGTGGTTAGGAGCCACCATGGACCAAGTCTTTTCAAAGTGTAAGTATATATTCTAATAATAGTTAATTATGATCAAAGCTTAAACTATAGACTAATCTAAATGAATATTTATAAAGATTTCTAAACTAAAGTGATCTAGTTAGAAAATAAGCAAAAGAGAAGGGTAAGGCAAAAAGAAAATGAGTGATTATTGATCTTAGCCTCAAAAATTATGAAAAAGTTTCAATTACAATTTCATATGGATTTAACCAATATCTAGTGCAACATAGCATAATATTAAATCTCACTACACACTAGGCAAACCTGAAGGATGATATAAAGAATTACAAGTAAGAACTAAATTTTATTTAATGATTTGATACCACACTCAAATAACATTAACACATCTGAATAAAAAACAAATGAAATGAATAAAATTCAAGATCCTTCAACTAATCTAGCATAAAAACAAATTAGTAAACTCCTAATCAAAGATGTAACTTAGAATTCATAGAAACTATTAAAATTTAAGACTTAGCTAGAAACTGAGAGAAAAGCATATAAAAATTGATAGAAAGAAACTTAGATAATCTTCTTAGAATTTATTGATTGTATTACCTACTTAAAGTATAAAATTTTTTCTCAAAATTCCCATCCTTTTATAATATGGTAGTACTACCTTTTATAGGAGAACTAGGTAGTATACTAGTTAGTTACAAGATACAAATGTACAAAAAGTAAGGACAACTATCCTTTTTTATAAAGTTATAAAATACACTTGCTTTTCCAAACTATACTGACCTTGATAAAAATATGCTAATTAACTATCATATGAATTTACAAAATAATATTCCTTTTCCAATTATTATAAAGTTTTTACAAAGAGGAATATTAGTTAGTTGGTGGGCCCATTATTTAAGTGTTCTTCTATTGCTCTTGTAGAAGCTCCATAGCTCTTTGATGTTGTTCTTTGAGAAGATCTAAATCTACAACTATATTTAAGAGACATACATACTCCTGATCAACTAAGTCATCAAAGTCTCTATCATCCCTTTTCATAGATTCTTTGATGCTCCTAGCTTCTACAATATTTTCTTTAGTAGTGAAGATCATGCCCATAATTATATTGTTATCACTACCAGATTGACCCTAGCTTTTGATTTTCACTTCCTACATCACCAAAGTGACTATGTGCTTATATTAATCATCATCAATAATGACCAAGGATGTATAATTCATAGGATTAGTCAACATGGTGTCAAAAAGTTGCTTAATCTCGGTAATCATCTCTTCATCATCCCTCGGGAGTCTATCCAAGCCTACTAACCAAGAACTTAAACTCTAGCTCTTATCCACCACTATCCCTAATATACCATTTAAGTGGGCTAGGCTAATGATTTTTAATTTAGGAATTCTATTCCTAATAAATATATTGATTAGATCCCTTATTTTAGCCTCTACATCTTGCCACTCTATCATCAATACTTGGGCCACCTCACTCTACTAGCTTAATGCATCCTATCTCAGTTTCATTGACTTTAAGGAGTAAAACATGTTGAAAAAGGATGCTTCAAACATATTTATTATGGAATCAAGAATTGATAAGGTAGCTTGGGTATCTAAAATCTCCTTTTCCCTTTCCAAGTTATGTATCTTTTTTTTCATCCCCATGATGCCATCTCTAACTTGAGCTGAATGAGCCTTAGCTAAGATTTTAACATCTTCTTCATGGATGGGTAGTTCACCAAGTTTTTATCCCCAGACTAGAGTTAAACTATAAAATGGCTCAAACCTTTAGAATGTGAACTCTTAAATCCCCACCATGGATTTTCTTGTTGTCACCCTTTTTATTCTAATTATCTCTGGATTGAATTGCATAATAGTAGTTAATTCAATATACTTTGAAGGTTTAAGATCCTCCATCTGGGTACTACTTGATGCTCTTAGAGCATCTATTTTCTTACTACTTGACCCTACAATGGTTAATATTCTTCTCTCTTCCTCCTCCTTCATCAACTCCTTTATCCATGGATTGATGTTCTCATTCACATTAATATTAATAGTTTATGTCAAGGTTTAAGAGTGAGAAAAAGTGGGAATCTTATACATTTTTCCATAGATGAACTAATTAAATATGATTGGTCCATTAATATGGTATTCCTCATTAAATAAGTTGATTTCACTTATAAGGTGAGTGAAATTTAACTTTGGCCTCTTTGATCCAACTAGAACTAAGGCTAGTTCTGCATTTCTTTTCTATGGGGGTGCTATTGGAACTGAATCCAAAGCAACCTCTTTTCCTTTGTCTTTCCTAGGTTATTTTAATTAAGCCTAGGATTATTTAACTTATGCTTCCTCTTTATCAGATCCATATGCTTTAACAAGGACCTTGAGGGCATCCTCCACTATTTCATTAGGTTTTAGGGCAATCATGTCTAGGTACTCAATGCAAGATGTTTTTTGAGGTAGAGATGAGGATGAAGGTCCCTCACTAGGCCTCTCTTCCAACTTATCCTTGCTAAGGCCTTATGAAATTTGTACTTGGGATGCATTTATATTTATGGTTGATTCTAGAAGGTCTAAGTATCAAATGATATTGAAGAGATCCCATTTTCCATATATTCCCTAGTGGATTTTCGTTAATAGTCAATCTATGTTTAAGTCTAACATTATGTTTCTTAAACTTAGCTCATACTTCTTCAAAATTACTAGCATTGATGTGTAGAGGATCATAGGACTAGGTTGATGCACATAAATTGGCTTGGGTATCTATTTTCTCTTTAAATGCTTTCCCACCCTATCATAAGGATCTTAATGCCTCAGATCATCTAGATGATAAAATAATTCCTATCCTTGGCAATGGTGTCTACATGTTTCCAATATTTCAAAATAGTTTTGCTAATTATTAAAGAGAAGGGATAGAGGATGCCTTTCCTTTTATCCTTGAACATTCCATTGACACCATGGATAAGTTGACATGAAATTTGTTGTTTTACTAATTTTTGGGGAACATAAATAGGTAGCTTGTAAGGTTGAGTCAGAATCCCTTCAATTTTGATCATTGTATAATATAGATACAACTAGATGTCTCCCATTAGTTCTAAATACTTATTTATTATATGGCTTACCCTAGGCATTAGGATCCCTATGATGGCTTCTACTAAATTATCATAGACATAGTCATAAATGAACTACATGTGGTGTCTATATTTGAAGATTTGTAGCTTTGAATAATAGTGAGAGATTATGAATCTGCCTTTAGGTGACCAATTTTTGATGTGAGGGATCCTGGTGGGGGATAGAAGGGTGTCCAAAAGATAGGACATCATAAATAATTGTCTACTAGTCTTTTTATTAATGGCTATACATTATATCCCTAGGTGGATGTTGATCATATCTCCAATTATGGGAGTGCACCCTTTTTCTACCATGAAGTAGACATAAGATACCCAATTTTTATTGATAAATTTGGTTCAAGGGGCCCTATATATTTTATTCAATAGGGTCATAATTAACCTAATTGTTTCTTTAAATTGGGCAACTAGGATGTTGTCAGTAGGGTCTCAGATTACAATATTTCTTTGGAGCAACCAAGGCCTAAGGATGGTGTCAAGATCATTCTTACCAGATCATTCCTTAATAGTGGGTAGGTCCATATGGGGTTTTGGAAGATTTTAATATCTCTAAAAATATAGTGGGGAAATATATATAACTCTCCTAGATCTCCCCTCATGAATGATCTAGTCATTTTCAATTCTACAATCTAAAAAAATGAGAGCAAGTATGTCAGTGCAATGGAGTGCCTTTGGTTTAGTAGTGGTATGATAAAGACTTGCCATTTAAAGTAAAACTAGGTCTTAATACCTCCTACTGACTTTGGTAATACTTTGTTCTTCCTTGGTGATGGATTTCATCTCCTTAATGATATAAAAGAGCTTAGACCAATTCTTAGTGCCAGTGTTCAAGGCCACAATATCTAGGTCAGTATCTTTGAAAACCCTTCCCTAACTATCTAATGATATATAATATTCAATCTCATCCCTAAATTATTTCCTTTGAGCTTCCATGGCTTCAACACTTATAAATTCCTCATTATTAGATTGCAAATGATCTCTAGATTAGTTCTTGCATGCTTAAAGTATAATTGAAATTATTTTAGATTTGTTGCAATCAATCTGAGTTCACTTAGGACCTTTTATGAAAGTTTTATGGCTTTGTATCTTTAATGGTGATAGCTTATTTAAACCTAGGATCATACGTTCCTTAGATTCAATTTTGACCTTTACCTTTATACATTTGAATTTTGAGTACAAAAGATCTACTATTTTGTCATTTTATGCTTATATGGCACTTATTTGGTTTTTATCTGGCACTTTTCTTGGAATTTTTCAAAAATGACTCTAAGCACTAGCCATTGCTTTTTTAAATCTTCCCTTTGGTTTCAAGCCATTAGATCAAGATCTAAAAATTATCACAGACTATTTATTATGATCTAGGCCCTCACTTGTTATTAGTCCCTTTTGGTATCGATCCCCATGGTTGTGCAACTTAGCACCTCCATAGGTTTTCAAATCTCTAAGAACCATGTTAGTCACATATTTAACACACATCCTCCATGTGTTGAGCCTATGGGCTCTTAGAGCTTCATTCAAAATTTATTGGTGATTTCATGCCATTAGATCATCCTTCATGATGAAGTGCAAGCTATCAGATCCTGCAAGATGCATGGGATTTAATCAATGCATAGCTATATAAGGACTTTAGTTAAAATGATTTTACCTAAGTCTATTACATATTATAAACATGAAAATACATAGGTTAAAGTATTTTTTGTTAATTTTTAAAGCATAAATGACCCCTAGAATGGTATAAATCATGCCCTTTTTGACTAAGTAAAAATGTTATATGAGATTAATTTTGATGGCCTTATGGATGTCAATGGTAGCCTTATGGATGTTCAAATGACATTTATGAGGACTTAAATTTAATCTCATGAAGTTCCTAATTTTGGTGGGCTTAAATTTGATGATCATACAAACATCAATGATGGTCTTGTAGATGTCAAATGATGGTTGTGTGAACATCAAATTTAAGCTCATCAAGTTATTATGTTCTAATGTGAGAGTGTCATGTTTCAAATCCATGGAGATTCTTGGGATCTTGGATTTAATTTACTCTATCTAATCAAAATTCACTATGAAGTGAGAACCATCTGATCATGCTCTGAGTAGTCACACACCATTGGTTATATTTAATTTTTTGGACCCTTAGCTATTAAATATCAAATGTGAGAGTGTTGTGTGGTGAATTTATAGAGCTTCATGAGTCTTTGTAATTTTCAATGTTGACTTTTCTCTATCTAATCATTGATCTTGAGGAAGTGCAAGCCATTGATTATGATCTAGATGCTCAAACATGATTGGTCTAAAGGAATAAGTTCTCAATTTTTTTGGGTTTTCTTCATGACATTTGATTAAAAGTTGAAATGAAGTGCAGACCATCAAATCCTATAAGAAGCAAAATATTTAAGTCAAGGCTTGAGTTGAAAATAAAAACTTAAGCTAAAGCATTAAGGTTAAGGTTTCATTTGTGTTGATAAACATGAATGGGGCCTTAGAATTAAAAATTTAGGTTAAATAGATAATAATAAAGGGGACCATGCTAAGAAAATAAAAGGACCCTACTAGCATAACATTGGACATGATTGGAAATATAAATAACAAAAGGGGAAAATAAAGGAGTTTAAGCATAATTTTTAGGCTAAGGTTTGGTTGTGTTAAAAAATATGACCAAGCCTTAACATAAAAATTAGGCTTAAGTTAAAAATAAATTAAAAATATTCCCACAAAATTCTCTCACCAAATACAATTTTGAACTAAGGATTTATGCCACGGTTTTTTTAAGGAGGGCTTTTAGAACATGAATTCAAATTAAAAAATTCATAAACCCTAAAGCTAGTGAAAACTTGAATAAAGTCAATATGTAAACTCTAAGCATGATTTCTTCAATAGGGCCCCATGAAAACTACTACTATAAGACACGAAGAGAAATTATTAGAAACATTAGGTAGTTTCAAAGCAAAACCATAAATTAGTAAACCAACTTTATAAAAGTGGATGATCTTCAAATTCTAACAATGATCAAAACATTCCCTATTTTTAGGGTTAAGTTTTAAAATATCCTAAAGGTCCTAGTTTTCAAAAAAAAATGGGGTATGTTGACCTCAATATTATTATCCTTAGACAGGGTGGTTACATGGCCTAGGGAGGATGAGTGTTTCATGCACTCCATTTGGATCTTTTTAATGATGGGTAAAAGCTCATTGTAAACATTAGATTAAGGAGTATGCAAGAACACATGTTTAGAATCCCATATAGATCAGATAGATTTAAAAAGGCATGAAATATAATAGGTATTAACCATTATAAGGTATTGGACCATGAAATAATTAATAGAGACATCCATAGAAAACATGATTGTAAAATTATAAAAATTAGGGATCACCAATAGAAAAATATAAAATCCTAATGTATCCTAGTGTTTGATTATTGATGTTCAAAGATCAAGTTCACCAAATATTTAACCCTAAAATGGATGTGTATCTTAATTTGGAGTATATATGGTTAATAGTATAGAAATTATACTATACAAGGATGATAATAATATTTATAATAAGCCAACTGGGTGGTAAACTTAGATATAAACATACACTAAATTTCATATGCTGAGAATAGGCTAAACATAAAAAGTACAGCTAAGATATGTATGGAAATGATAAAGAAGTAATAGACTGAGTTGGTTATGATGATAACACATTATTGTATCTATAACATGTAAAAATTAGACTAGAAGATGATTTTAGAACAATTGTTAGATTTTGGATCTAACACTTTTGGAGTTTTAGACACTAATATCAACCTGGGATGGTTGTGTTGACACTACCATTTGGGTTAAATGCAAGTGTCCTATACATAATACCTAATAGAAAAGGATTTGACCACCTAGATGCTTTTGGGTTTAAATTCATCTTAACTCTAGTACATTTAAATCTAGTCCATGCACTATCACTCACGAATTTGCAAAGCCCTAGTTTTTCATATTCATAGTGATCTTTGGGAAAAATGGGTTGGGTGTAAGATGGTTTTGATATGAAAATAAAGACCCCTCTATTAATGAGCATTGCCTACATATAATATACTTCAAATAGTGACTCAGACTAATGTATTTCTCCCCTATGTGTTAGCTTGTGTGTGAATCACATAATATGTGAAAATCAAGTACAACAGTGACCTGACTTATTACTTGGTAAATGAGGCTCTTGGGTTACACCTTTAGTACTTCAGACTTGTAGATGTGATGTTCCTATGAATGGTATGGAAATTGGGAATCTTTGTTCAATTGAATGATCTTTTCTTAATTTAAAAATGGAAGATATATTCCTATGATTGGTATGGAAAAGGTATAAAATTTAGAGGAATAACTAAGGTCTGAGTTTTCTAAGTGTATAAGATCGAGGTGTTATATAATAAATAAATATCATCTACAAAATCTATATCAAGATAGATGACATATTTACTAATACTAATTAACTTTATTAGGTTGGATGATACAATTAGGCTTAAATATATATGATACCTTTTTACAATGTCACTAAGAGACTAAAAACAAACATGAAACATATCAAACCAAATTTGGAATAATGTAAAAATATCACTCGCTTCATCACTTAAATATGTGTATTTTTTATTACACTTCTAGGCATTCTACAATGGCATCTAGGGGTGGTGGGATGTAATGGAGTGAGTGTGTTCACTATTCATTATAACCTTAAATTTGAAATCTATTTGACTATCACCTAAAAAAATCCATTTATAAAAATTGGGGAAATTTATTATAGTAAAAAATCATTATGCCATTATTATACCATAATAAATTAAAAAAAACCAATTTGACATTATATCAATATTAATTTTTTTTTATACAATACAATCTATATATTATATATAAAATTTTAACTACACTATCAATAATCCCATCCTTAATACATGGCTTCACAGGGTTTTTTTATTACAAGTAATAAATATTGTTTTGAGGTTTATAGGGGTCGATTTGTGACCAAAATAGGATTTATAATAAAATATATATGAATCCTCACATGCCACTTATTTTTATCTATAGGAAGATCACAATGATGATGAGGGTGACCCATTCAAATCCCTCAGTCATTATCAATGAATCTTAGATAAATATTTAAGAAAAAATAAATCATTAAATTATGTAGATTTCCATGATGATTCTAGTTTGAAGAAACTTTTGGATTCATCATGTTGAGATTATTTAAAAACAATGTTTTGGACATAATATGTGTGTCCATCTTCAGGGTATGAGATCAAATAACATAAAGCATACTTGAATATTCATGTTTTAAAAATAACTTAGATTGTAGTTCAAAGGTAATTACCAAGCCCTCCTCAACAAATGACTATTCAATTCCTTCTAAAAATATTATTTTATAGTAAATTACTCAATATCTTAAGTATCAATACATGAAATTGTTATTCAATAAATTAATTACATGGAAGGAGTGAATGTTTTTACTCACAATAGAATTACAAATGAAAATTTAGGTGAGAAGCCATTTATTTGGAAGGAGGTCATCACATGACACATTTTGAAATAACATGGTGGTTAGAATTGGAAAGGGATTGAAATAATGCCACAATATGTTTGGGACCATCTTTTTGGTAAATGCATTCAATGGGATTTTAGCCCCATAATAATTGGGGATAATGTATGCTTTATAAAAATTACAAGTAAAAATGTGGTGATGTGGTTAGTATGTACTCTATGACATTAGTCATGATATGTTTGGAATAATTACCTCCTTATTATGAGAAATCACAATAATCAACTCTTAGAGTTTTATCATGTATGAATTGAACTCTAAATTGTTCAAATTTTGGTTAAATTTATTAGTTTGAATGTTAAATTTTGTTTTTATTGATTTTTTTTCAAGATTATGTAATGACAATTATTTGTTTGTTTTTTTTCTTAAATATATATTTTTTAATTTATTTACTAGGAATCAAGTTTAACTATAATATATAGCTTGGATAAATATATGTAAAATACACACACATATGTGTGTGTGTGTGTTTATTCTACTTATATCACTAAAAGTCAAAACAAAATTTGTTGAAGCATTTCTCACAAATTAACATATTTGAAGAGGTCTATGTCTATAGAAAAACACCCATGTGACTTTGTTGAAAAGGATTGACACATGTAAAAGGTAGGAATATATTTTTAATAAAGAGAATAAATACATAATAAAGGCATGAATTGAAGAACCTCGTAAATAAAATGAGCACATGAAAATGGCATAATGGCCTCTACCCAAATTGAATTGATATTATATTTTTGTAATACACATGCTTTAGTTTTTATTATAATACACATACTTCAATATTAATATATCTTATATAAATCTATTATATTTTTGACATAAGTGGATTAAGCATTTTGATAATGAAATCTCTTGGTGTCTTTTACATAGATTTATCTAAGATATGTATGCTAGTTTATTTATTATTAAGTACAATCATTCATTAAAATATCTATAGAATAATGTTACAATTTACAAATCATGTAAATCTATGTTTATCATTTTGGAATAGTAAACATAAATCAATTATATAATTCTAAATTAATCCACTGATTAAACATACCACAATATTTTATTTTCTTTCCCAAAAGCTGGGTTAGATGGTGCAAAAAATGTAATGTATATACAAAGTTACAAAAAATATAGCAATGTAGGCCTAAAAATCAATAATGTTCAATAAAAAAAATTACATTATAACTTCAAATAAATATATCAATCATTTATATAATAGCCATGATTATGTATCATGATAGGTTCATATGCAGTTGTAGAGAGGGAGAGCATCATTTGTGCACTTTTCCTCCAACCACAAACCAATGGTCTTTTGCACACCTCCCTAATAGGAATGGATCTTCCCTTAATGAAATGGAAGATAATGATGATGTAATTAATAACAACCATTCAAGAATCACAAGTGTATTAAAATTACTATTATAGTAACTAATAAAATAGAACCTTGGTGAACCTCTATCTATTATGACTTCAAACAAACATATAAACTAGAAATAATTGTGGAATTAAAATGTATACATGTATAACATTATTTTATATTAAAAAAAATTATAAAATTATTAGATTCAAAGATTTGGGTCATATTCCACATGATTCATATTGTATACACTCAATATTTTTAATCTTTAATACTTACTAACACTTTCTCTCTTGTAGGAACCTATTGAGTTTCAATCTCTCTAAGTGCATGACTTAAAGGGTGCACCAAAAAAAGGGTGGGAATATCATTGGTGATTATAAATATTATTTTTCCCTATACCACAACTTACAACCAACATAAATCTTTCTTATAAGTTTTCCTAAGCTTTGACACCTACATTACAAATTCTTCCAATAAATTCACCACCTCATATAGACCCTACCTAAGCCAAAAAATATTTTTGTCACCCACCAAAAATATTTGATTGGGTTGACCTTATTATAATAAATGAGAATATTATAGGACTAATCTATCCCAATCAACTTAGTCTGAGACCTAATTACTGTATTTCTTAAATAACTATTCGATTGGGATAACTGTGTTGGATAAAACTTTGAAAGGGTTTAGGGTTAGATCTGGCTATATAAACACATCATTTTTCACCATTTTCATGAGAAAGAGATATAGATAATCATTCATTTGCACATTTGATTATCCACCATTCTACTTAAGGAGTCATTGCTTAGGGGTTCATACTTCATTTAGAGAGAATAATCTTATCTTGTGGGAAAAGTTTTTTTAATGTGTATGAGAAGTTGTGTAGCCTAGATTTGACTTATCATTATTATCCTTACAAACCAAAAAAACCTCTTGCAAAGAACCACTGGCCAAGGGAGAGATTGAGGCTTGATGGGTTTGTCTTCAAGGTAAGTATTCCTAACTCTTTCTCCTATTTTATTAGTATATAAATTTACATATGTTGGCTTATGAATATATTTCTCTCTCCATGAATTAGAATTAAATCTACATTGGATTGATTAGAGTTATTATTTGAAAGTTTACTAATATTTTTATTATCTCCATTTTTTCCACATGCTTTGAAGAGCACGAGATTAGATTTACTTTACTTTGTCATTTACTTTTTATAAAACATAGGTCCTAGCTAGGGTTATTGTATGTTATTTCTGAACTAGAGGCTTTATAACTCTCTCTAGTGATATTATGTGGTAATATAACCCTTATTTAGGTCTAGCATATCCATATTGATCATGACCCCAATTGTTTAAATGTACCAATAAGAAAAAGGACTAGTGTGATTTATCTTCTTCAAGCTAGGATTGATTTATAGATAGTGTTTATTTTCCCTTGTGCATACATTCTAGTGAACTCAGTGTGAACTAACCCTTGTAATATTTTTTACATGCATTCATTTATTATTGTTTATTATTCATTTTTTTACATCACTGGAATGAATCTATCGACTCAGTATAACATTATGTGTGTAGGTTTAAAATAATTAATCTGATTGACTCTATTTTACTTTTTGTAGGTTATCTTCAACCATAGGTAACTAGATTGATCTACTTGACTTAGTTCTCTTCTCCAAATACAAGGTTTTAGACTCAATCAACCTAATTAAATTTGTTAGTAGGTTAAAAATATTCATCTAGATAACACAATATAAAAAAGGAAAATTTAACTTCTTTAAAAAGCATCAAGTTCATTCTCACTAGCTCAGTCATCTATTTTCGTTTACTTCATTCCTATTTTTCATAGTTTTCTATCTATAAAATTGTAACCCTATAGTGAACTATGTCGATTGGATCAACTTAGTTCTATAGTTGATTCTTTCTTGAGAGACTTAGTTGATTTGTTTGACTGTGTTTCTTTGGCCCTTACTTTAATAGATATAATTGACCTAGTCAATTTTATTTTATACTATTTCCACACTCAATGAACTGAATCAACCATGTACTCTTAAAGAAAAGGAATTAACTTATTGTTATTAATTAATTTATCTTTCTTTTTTCTATTTTTTTGCTTAGAATAACACACATAAACTAAATAGGAATGTTTAATTTATCTATTTAGTCACACTACTTTTTATTTTTTCACATAATTCCAAACCACATAATATCAAAAAACATTAAACAAATTCTACCCAAGGTTTACCTACTTATATTTCATCACCAAGGGAGAATCCAACTCAATTTTTTGACTGAGTATAAATACATCATTGATGGTATATATTAGCAAAGTACCTGACACCATTATTACTATGGGATTATGAAGCGAGGGGGTAGGCCCCAATACCAAACTAGTACCATCACCAATATAGATCCCTTTCAGCCTTAACAACTTGAAACCATCCTTTGATTGCCTTTCTAGTTCCTTTTTAAATCCAACTCCTTATCACATTTATTTCTAAAAATTATAATCTAAAGCATTTAGGAATGACTGCATAGATTAACATTTCTATTCTTGTTTCTTGATATTTGATAATTATATGCTATAATTCAAAACTTGTATTGGCTAGTACTAGGACAAAGTTTATGTTGTGCCATAAAATGGATCAATTGGTTCAACCTAGATACCCATGTGTTCCAATTTATATGTTAATTCACACTAGATCATATAGATTCATAATTTTTAAAACTTATCTTTACCCTCAAAACATGATCAACCCATTTGATTGTGTCTCTTAAATTTTCCTTTACACAAAACACAGTCATTTTATTCGACCTAGTCCCTCACAAGCTAGTCAATTTTCCCTTCTGTAGAACATAGTTGACTTTATTTCCCACCAACTATTCTACTTATCTTATTTTATAATGTAGTTGATCAATTTGACCCTATACCATTTGGATGACTTAGTTCATTAAACTAATAAACTCATAATTATGTCTTCTTGTCAACTTTCAATTATTCAAAAAAACTACATAATCAAGGATTTAGATGAGAATCTCACTTTCATTAGTAATGAAAATGAAACTGTTGAAGTAATTTCTTCATGCCTTTTTAACCCCAAAATAAATACTACACAATATAATATAGTTGAGGTTATTCATCCTATTCCTCCTCCTACTACTAATGTTGGGAACCCGCCACCCAACAATCCCTCCACTACTACCAATATAGGGAATGTTACTCATACCAACACTAACACTCCACCTCCTACCATTAATAATCAAAATCTTCCCATTAATACAAATCAAATTATTTCTCAAATAATTCAATAAATTAATGTTATGAAAATAAATAACCATTTCCAAATGATGCAAATGTAATCTCATATCTTACAAATGACTAGTTAACCACCTCACATCATCATTTCTCAACCAAATCAAAATTTTATCCCTCCTCCTTTTAGAGATGTCAATGGTAATCTCATCCATGAACCCTCTTTATACAAAAAAATGCTTCAAAATATTTTAAATTACCTTTAAATCCATTCATTACATCCATAGACATTGGAAACATCTCTCCAACTATCACATATGATGGAACTAAAGATCCCACTACTTTTCTTAAATATTTTAGTAATGTTCATAAGGAATGGATCCAAACTAACACCTTTGATACCACCAAGTTCTTAGCCAAAACCTTTTTTGGTGATGCATGTAAATGGTAAAATAAACTTCCTTAACATTAGTTTACATAACTAGAGGATTTAGTCAATATTTTAGTGAATAAATTCCAACATAATAACCTTCCTAAAAATTTCCTTAGGCACTTCATCAGTTCCAAACAAACTCCTAATGAATCTGCTTACACTTTCATCAAATGATGGAAGTCTCTATCTCATAAAGTGGACAATAACATGAATGATGAGGCTTTTTTAAAACTATGTTTTACTAATCTTAATTATCCTCTTCAATACAAAGTTTGAATCTTTTCCCCTAAAACTCTAGAAGCCTTAAACCAAGTCAAAAGGAAAGACTTTCTTATGACTTAATTTGAATAACTTCAAGCAACTACTAAGGAATCTTTACAATCATTTTATCTTAACATTGATTCTTATAAGCCTCCCCAAACTCAAAAGGGAGCATCCAATTCAAACAATTTTAATCCCACCCACCTTCCCTTGAGTCTAGAACAACTTAAGAAGAAATTGCCACCTTCTAAACCCATGAACTTTGATCCTTCCAAAAATCCTCCAAAATGGTACAATCCTGATAAGTTTTGTTGGTGGCATGTTATTATAGGTCATTATCATGAGGATTATCATGATATTCACAATTTTTTTCTTGCTTCCTTTCTTGGTACACATTTTAATCTTGATACTATAACAAAACAACATTATCAAGAATATCTTAAAGCATCACAAATATAATCTAAATAATCACATCAACATCACCCAACTAATGATCAATAAAAATTACCCCATACCTCCACCTCATCTACTAATGTTGTCCAAATCATAGTTGATCCTTCTTCCTACACCAATAAGTAAAGGATAACTAATATAAACAACTTCAAATAGGTAGTTGCATTGTCAATTTTCAACCTCTTATGTCACACGAACCCAAATAACACTGAGTTAAAATTCCTACCCCAAAGCACATAATAAATGGGCCTTATTTACCTTATAGACCTATTCATACCTCTCCTACACATCCTATTTTAATTTCAACATCCTAAAATTCTAACATATCAACACATTTACCTATCTCCAACTGCATCAAAAAAACCCCATGTAGTTCCTTCTAATGGTTCAATTTTACCTCATTTCATATTATAGGATGGAATACAAACAGGATCAACTATAATCTTATTCATGAAAAATCACAAAATAATGCATAAGAATTGACAATCTAAGGCAACCTATACATGCAAGGTTTGTAAATGATAATGAAGGACAAATGAAAGAAATCAATAAACTTTTACCTTACCAAGTGCTTCCATAATCCAAGAGTAGTTCCAAGCATGTTTTCCCCTTGATCTAGAGCTCTTATCTTTGTTAACAATGGCTTCTTTTCTCCTCCATTGCCTCAAGAACTCTATACATAACCTAGGCTTAAAACTAGAAGGAATGTCTAATCTAACCTATCAAATGAAGCTTACCCAAATGAAAACAACACAATAATCAAAACACATATTACGTTTATAGAGATTTTAGAATTATAAGTCTACACAATTTAAGATTAAGAAATGATGTTTTATGCCTTCTTATTTATATATTTTCCAAATAAGTTAGAATCAACCATGACCATCCATCTCAAGATTGAGACGTGTCACCATAGTTAATCTAATATTTGGAATTAAATAAATAAATATCATCATAATGATTTGGGGGGAAGGGGAATTAATTAGGCATGGGTGCCTATAATTTAGATATTTTATGCATTTATGGCTTATGGATGCCACCCCATAGATGATGTCATTATGACAATTTAGTTAATAGGAATTAATTTCCATAAATAAATATCCAATAAACTCCATGGAAAATACATTTAATCTCTTGATTTGAATTAATTAGCCTTAAATAAGATTAATAAATATTTGTGTAATTATTTGGAAATTGGCCCTAAATTAATCTAAATAGTTAGAAAGTCATATTACTAGGTTACAATTTCAATCAAGAAGAATTAGAAGGTGGTGTTCAATGCATTGGAACCATATTACCATTTAGGATGTTGACAATAAAAAATAACAATGGTACATGACATGTACTAACAAATTAAAAGAAAAGAGTGTCATAGAGCACAAAGAGGAAAAATCATCATTTTGACTCAAAATGAATTAATAAAAGTTAGGTATCACATAAAACACATTACCCCATTTAGGGATACATTAGCCTAAATAGGCACTTTTTTATGATAAGATTGAAACATTTAACATGTTTTTAGTGATTTGAACCTAAATTGGGCATTTGAGTGTAATTTGAGTAATATTGACAATTTCAACACAAATGGTGTTAAGAATTGGATGTCTAAATTTTACCCCTATTTGAGAAGGCATAGCAAGGCATTCAGATGAAGCAACATCTTTTCAAATAAAAGAGTTATCAAGAAGAAATTGGAAATGACCCATGATGCCCCACTCAAGAGGACATACTAAGATGAAAGAGAAGGATGGACTCTCAAAAAGAGAGGGAAAGTGAGAGATTAAACCATGGAATAACTCACATATAAATGAGCTAATGATTTCACACATGGTTACCATCAATGAAAAAAATATAATTAGAGATATAATGGGCCCCAAATATGGAAGGAATGGGAAGGAATCAATCCAAACATATAAGCAACACATTTTGAATGCACCCAATTTGAGAGTGTAAATTTCACACTTATGACATTGATAAATCTTGAGACATGTTGCACACTAAAACATTTCCATCTTGGGAAAAAGTGTGGAGAGCTTATAATTAGAGGAAAAAGAGAACATGGTATCCAAAGAGATGATAATAAGAGGTGGCCCGATAGGGTATATATGATCATGATAAGATAGTTATGACCCAATAGAGAAAATTATGATCAATGATAAAGAATAAATAATGGCTTGCCCTTGTAGGGCTGATGTATATTTGTTAACTAGTTCAAATGTTGTGCCCCAATATGGGAAAATTGGAAAGAAATTAACTCAAGGATAGAACCTATTGCATAGATTAAAGTGAGTGGGCACAAACATAGATACAATGGTGTAATGACTTTTAAAAAGACACAAAAATCCAAGAATACAAGAATACACAAAGTGATGAAAGAGATTAAAATAATAATGAATATGGCTGAGCTAACCCAAGATACATTATGTATCTAAGCACTGCCTACATAGTCAAAATGGACCTCAAGCTAATGTAGTTCACCCAGAAGTAGGAGAGAATGGAATGAGGGATGATGAAAACTAACCAAATATTTGATTAGATTCATGATTTATGTGAATAAATGCACACCTAAGCATAGAGTCAAGTGATAGACCTATTAAACCTAGTTTATGCATAGTGATCTTGAGATCTGTTCATTGAATATATGTTAATGTTAAGACTTGATTATAGATCACAAAGTGCTTTCTATAGAAAAAAAAATTAGGTATCATAAGTATTAATAAACATAATGACATGGAATTTCACATGCATATAGATGGTTTAAATGTGAATACCTATAATAAGGATAATGGTAAAATAATGACCAAAACTAGAGTTACAATTATTTACATTTAAACAAAAAAAGAAAAGATAAATAGAAAGATAAACATAAATGAACCTAACTTCGAATCAAGATATGAAAGATCAAGACCTAAGTAGGAATAAGAATGTTGAAAAAAAAGAAATAATATCATAATAACATGAGTCTAAATATGAATAATCACGATCTATGTCAACCACCAAGATGTAGCTGGAAAAGGAAACAAAGAAGCGAGACCAAATAGTAAAACAAAAGACCAAACAAAACCAATAGTAATCAAATAAACAAAATGTTTTTAGAATTTTCTAAGTATCTCAACTCGATTAAGGATAAAGAGACACAAAATGGTCCAACTCATGAAATGATGAGAGCACACCAACTTAAAATGCTCACAATACAATGAGAGCATAATGAAAGGGGGATTGAGTTGACCTCAACATGAATTGAGCATAACCTACGTAGTCCCATTAGGACCTCCAACCATAGTAATTATACCTATAAAAGGTGATGAAAATTTGACCTGGTCATAACAAGTTCAAAAAATAAAGGTGAACAACAAAGAAAATGATAATAGTAATAACCAAATGATGTGGCAATACATGATAAAAAGGCATTGTACCTAATTAGCCCATAGGTAGTTATAATTAAGAAATAATGTCATAATTATAATTTACCTAAAGGTGATTATAATCAAGGGTATAAAATATAAAACAAATTTTCCCATATGTAGTTATAATCAGTAAATACTAGATAAAATGATGAATGAAAGATAACTTCCTAGACCAAATATCACACTACTTCCATAGATTATCATTCAACATGACATTATAAAATTATTGAATCTAGATTATAATCCCCTAATATAAATTAAAGGATAAACCAAAGGAACAAAGATCATAATGGTATAATAAGGATGACTAAAAGCAAACCTTGGTAAATAATAAAGAAATGGTATAATAAAGATGATATAAGGAAAATGATCAAAAGACAATTGGCTATAGTGGAAACAAAGTTGCCCCCAAGCAAGAATTAGATTAGTTTTTTTTCAAAATGGTGAGAGAATGGATTAGGTTTCTCACAAAATGGGGAGAGAGTTCAAGCTTAATAATTTCTCATAAAATTGTGAGAGCATGGTGAAGGGGTGCCCGAGCTAACCTCAATAGAAATTGAGCATTGCCTACATAGTCCTGAAGGACCTCAAGTCAATGTAGTTAAAACAACATGAGAAAAATAGAACATAATGGTATAATAATTCCTATAATGAAATGGTTTATAGGGTTTCCCCCATGAGATAAGGCATGGTAATGATAAATGGAAAAATGAAAAATGGGTTCTGTTGTTCCTGTTGATGTGGAGATGCACATCCTAGTCAACATATGAGACAACATAAATAATCAATTATAAAAATTTATTTTCAACATCTCATTAGTAACGTTGCTTTGTTAATAACTTGTTGTTTTAGATTATGGTAAAAACAAGTTTTGAAGGGACCCCGAAACCCTTTACAACAAAAAAGATAAACCTTAAAGCCCAAAGAAGTTCAAAAAACACCAAAATAGGTACAAACCAACCAGGTTAAACAGGAACCTGAAAACAACAGAAAAGACCAGATGTATCCGCTGACACTACACAGAACAGACCGTCAACAGATAGGAACCGCTTCCTACAACCTTCAAAAAATATTAAATTACCTTTTACATGAACGAAGATTCATATCTAGAGGGGGGACCAAAGGCTTAGACTTTTTCCTCTTCACAGCAGTCCATCCATCCTCTACCTTAGCTGCCTCTGTCATCCATACCTCAGAAGATGGTGATCCATTAAGCCCATGGGATACAAATGACTCAAAACTATCCTTAAGAACACCAACCAAATTCTGGCTACTAGGTGGATCCTCCAAAATAGGGGGAGAAACCAAAGCCTCCACAACAACTGGCTTTGAAAGATCATTAATCCCAGTCTCCACAAGACCATCTATGGAATATTTCACCTGTGACTCCTCCTCAATCATCGGCTCGGACTGGATGCTATCTTCATTCTCAGAATCAGCTAGATCTTCCATAGGTTGTTTAGCTATATAATGTTCGGAGGAAGCATCGGCCCACCAAGAAGGTGGTCTTCTGGACTTTGAAGACCCAGCCAAACAACGAGCAACCAAATGACCCATCTGGTGACATCTTCTGCACCGAAAAGGTACACCCTCAAAATCCAACATTTGTGTCCAAGTTCCCCTTGGGGAGTCCAGGCAAATCACCTCTAGTAGGCCCTTTGAAACATCTATCTCAACCATAAAGCGAGCACAGGTCGAATGGTAACCAACCAAAGTATTTTTATCCACAAACAAAAAGTCTCCTATAGCATTCCCGATGGTTTCAAAAACCAATTCGTGCCAAAGATGTATCGGTAGATTTGGGAGCCGAACCCAGATCAAAAACTTGTTAAAGGTTTCTGTAAGTGGATTAAAATCCTTATGCCACCGTTTGGCCATGAGAGGATATTTACCCTGCCATAAAAAATCACTGTTGCTCAAGATTATCCTTCTGTCCTCAGGGCTTTGGAAGACAGCAATAAAGAATCCTTTTATTCAGGGGAAGATTTCAACACTGTCTTCAGTAAGTGGCAACCAATTCTTGGATATCCATCCATGTATATCAATCAGAGAGGGCAAAAAACCTCTAAAAATAAAAATAGCAGCTTGAGAGGAAAAAATTTCTACCCTTTCAAAGATTTTGTCTACTATTTCCAGATCTAGATTTACCTTAGTGTGTTTTAGAGCACTTACTGGTAGTGCATGGGATGGCCCAGATAATGCATGAGGCATAGCTTCATGTAGATTCACTTTGAATGCAACCACATCCACGAAAGATCTTCCCCCTGCTTTAAACCCTGATCCAGTAGCATTGGCAAAACGCCCAACTAGAAACTTTCCTCCACCTGCAAGAGCAGTCTCTTTAGGGTCATTCAGATCCCTCCCCTTGCGTGCTGATTTAGAAGGTGTAGCTTTTTTAGAAGCTGTAGCCGCTTCGACCACCAGACAGTCATTCCCCGATTTCAAATTTTTTGGCAGCGCACGCATTGGAGACGGCATTGCGTTGAAGACTGTTAATAACTTGTTGTTGATATAGTTCTTAATAATGTGTTTGTGATCTTCCTAGGTTGTTGACTTTGATTCCTTGAAATTTTGAGACAAGATATCCTTGTAGACCCTATAAAGGAAAGTGTTCCCAATGATGGTAAATAATGTTAGGATAAATGATATAAGTGGGTAATGAATAAGTGGATGATAATGAAATGTATAATTAATGGGAAACAAATGGAGATTGGGAATTTTAGTCACATGTAATGTTTTTAATACTAGATTCAACATAATTTTGGTTATGATAGAGTTGGAGACCTCTGAAGATGCTCTCAATAGGTCCACTAGATTATTCTATTATTTGATCCTGAGAGTAGTTTCCATTTGATTATGCTATAGATGAGAATTTATAATGATTTGATCTTGAATAATGTCTTCATTTTGTAGTGAATAATTTTTGTGTTCAGTTATTGGTGCTTGAATGAGGTTTTCACCATTGAATTTGTCTTGATTACCCCTTATCACCTCTGAGAAGGTTATATGAAGAGATATTAACATTTGACTTTGATTATCTTCTAGCACCTTTGAAAAGGTTTCACTAAAAGATGCTAAGTTTGAACTTTGATCATCCCATAATGCCTTTCAAAAAGGTTTCATTAGGAGTGTATTCTTATTTTACATAAATTTGGTCTTGGTCCCCCTAATATTCCCCAAATGGTATGTCACCATGGATGCAATTCAATAAAGTGTGATTCTATCATGGGAGGTGAAATGTCAATAAAATGGCTATGATGGGGATTATAATGGGATGATGAAAGGTAGCACAATCCTCATAGAAGATACTAGGATAACCTATGTTGATGTTGAAGTAATCATCCTCAATAACCATAAAAGGATCATAAATATATTCAAATTGATCTACAAGGCAATTGTAACCAATGTTGTAACAACCAATACTATATTATGTTTTTGAATCTTATTACCATACAAGAGACTCTAAATCTGATGTCACAATTGATGTTGATTTTAGTTCTAATGCTAAATTCAATGTTATTTCAAAAATAGAACCTGATTTTAATGTTGTTTCTTCTTATTATATGGTTGTTTCTTTAATGTTCTTTTGAATGCTAAATTTTGAATAAGTAATGGCATGTGATGGCATAATGGGCTCAATAAAAAGTGATTCATCTAAGAAAAGTTTAACATAGACTGGATCATCTAATATAAGCCCATCAAAGAGAGGGAACTACTTGATGGATGACTCAATAAAGTCTTATTTGTCAAAAGGAGAATCACCAATGAGTGGGAAAAGATCAAGAGACAACTCTATAGAGACTGGCTTGTCAAGGAGATGAGGCTCTTTAAAAATAGGTAAATTATTAATAGGTGATTCATCATAGGTTGAATCATCACAAATGGGTGTTTCAATAATAAAATCATGATCTTGGTTCACAATTGGTTACAAAATATCAATTTTGAAAACATTTTGTTCCTCGAAAGATGGCTCTTGAAGAGGTAATGGTTCATGTTTTGGCTCAAAGATTAGCATAGAATTTCTAAAGTGGGGAAAATTTAGTTTATAAATAATAATTATTTATGGTTTAATAATTTAATATCCAAAAATTATACCATTGAATAAGGTATCAAAATAATATGGTTCATCAAATGGGTGTTCTTCAATATTAGGCTCAATAAGTATGGGTGATGGGCCTAGAATGGTAATAACGAGACACTGATTAGTTTTTTTTCTTATTCAAACCAAATAAGGAGGTCATAAAATGATAACCTTCATGCATTTTGGATATGTATTGATCACATAATTTTAAGGAGAATATCCTAAAATGGTAACATTTGCACATTGTAGAGATATATCATTCACATAAACTGAAGGGGTATAACCTAGAATGGAAACCTTTGAGAGTGGTGCACAATTTAAAGGAGAATATCCCAAAATGGTAACCTTTGAGCATGGTTTATAAATTTATTGGGAAGGATGGGGATGACAGACAATAATCAGCATGGATTGGAATGGTTTTCATCAAATAGGCTTAAAGAGGGTGACATACTTAAATAAGACAAAATACTCATATCCACCATAACAATGCTTTACCTCGTAACTAAGGCCACAAGATACCCCATTATGAGTGTAACTTAGTGTCATGTTTATAAATTTTGTTCTACACATTTTTAAATATTTGGATAATGTTTTGAAAATATTTAAACAAGGTATGGATTGTGATCTTTCTTCCAAATAAATGACTAAGGCATTGAAGAGACTATAAAAAGAGGATGGCTTGAAACCACACATAATTATAAGAATGTGTTCATAAATTTACTCAACCTTTAGGTAAATTTTAAATCATATAAATCAAAATAGGGTATGATAACTCAAAAATACAAGGTGAAAACTAATACACCAAAGCCTAGATTTTTGTGATGCATCAATACCATAAAATCTAGTTTAACTTCGTTGAGTTGCTACTATAAACTAGAAGAAAGCCATTAATATTAGGAAGGAGACAAAGTGAACCAAGAAACTCAATATGTGAAAACATATGATAATTCTTACGTATAAATCTAAAACCAAATAGGTAACACAATGTTGTCTCATGGTAATAAGAATGGTAGTATAAAATGTGTTTTAGGATTCAAAGCATGAGTGATATGTAAGATGACTTAAGTCCACCAATAATGGCAGTGTGATAATGAGTCTATAAATGGAATTTAATCCAAATTGGAAATTGAACCCAAGTTCCCTCAAGTCAAGTGAAAATGGTGAAACCAATTTAACACATCAATCTTACAAAACTAGAAAAGTATAATTTTGAATTTAAACTATCAATGAAGGACTTAATAAGAATTTAGTAGACTCAAATGGGAAACATAACTGCACCAAATAGATGAAATAACATAATGTTTTAGATGAAAATTTTGAATAAGGAAAAGATTGATTTTTACTTAGATAGTGTAACACCTCCTTGTTCAATAAATTGGTGGATAATGTGTTTGGATTTTTATGTTTGTTCACAAGAAAATTTTGACTCAAATCAAGACCAAGTAATCTAAGACCAA
The DNA here is from genome assembly GCA_037957365.1 of Torreya grandis. NCBI lineage: Eukaryota > Viridiplantae > Streptophyta > Pinopsida > Cupressales > Taxaceae > Torreya > Torreya grandis. Next base: position 177,757 of record JARHVA010002027.1, read on the forward strand.
AAGATAAATACAACAAAGTAATCATCCTAAATCCTATCAAGGTATAACAAAGTGGGGTTGACTAAAACTATAAATTTTTCACATTTATATATGGATCACATGTTTACCAACTTTCATGTTGTACACACAAGGTAAACAGCACATCAATTGGGTCTACATCAAATGGCTTATTATGAAAAGATCTAGTCTTTTTCATAACTACTACATCTATTGCTTACTCAGTGTAGTGTGATGTCTAATATGATCATACATCTTAGGCTTAGCCTCTACTAATGTAAATTATTTAAACACTCAAATCATCATCCTAATGAGGGGATCCTAATTTATATACCCCCCCCCCATGAAGAGGGATTGAAGATGATGTTGGGAGATGAAGCCTCAGGTTAAATCTTCCTTATAGAACTTATGAAAGGTAATGAAGCCCCCCTCATAAGACAAAATTCATGAAATTAAAACCAAGTAAAAAGGTTATATGTTTGTTTCTAGATCACCCAAGCCATGTGGGTCTTGGAGAGAGCCTTCACAATATCCTTTTTATGACTTTGGACTAAGGCAACATTTTTCAATGAAGATGATGCTTTTGATCCCACAAGTTTCCCATAGGGGATAAGAGAAGAGCATACACTCACAACTTCCTTTTTGCACAAAAAAATATAAATAATAAAATGATAAATAACTTGCATAAAATAAAAACTTGGAAGTGAGTTCAATTTTAAAGCACTAAAATGAAATATTTGGTGTTCTTTGGCCCTTTGGCCTTAATTTGTAAAAACTTTGAAAGAAAAACTACATAATGATTCAAGTAAATACCCTAAATTTTTATTTAAACATCAAATATAAATTCTTTTTTCTTTTTAATCATCTAAAATAGGTTTAAAGGTACTTATTTAAGCATATTTTGATCACTTTCCAAGTAGGTCCTATAAGAAAATTATTAAAATTTTGTTTATCTTAGAAGCTCTTTTTCAAATGAGACAAGCCACTTTAGTTTAAGTGCTCTCAGGGTTGTGTTTTAGAAAACATAATGACCATTTAAAATCACATTTAACCATTAGTTATTTACTTCCTAACCATTACTGGTCAATGTTTTACTAATCGTGGTTGGTCAAAACCTGATCGCTAATGGTTACCTATCAACCTGAAGGCATCAACATTCTTGTCAAAAGTTACTTGTTAACTATTAGAACAAAAAATATCTCAAATAAAAATCTTCTAAATCATGAAATAAAACTATAATAGAGACTTAAATTTTTAGATTTGCAAATATAACCTTGAAAACAAGTTTAAAATGTTTAGGTAAGAAAGGATTTTTATCAAAAAAATTACTTAGCCTAAGATAGAATAATAACTCTAAAAACAAGCTCTTAGATTGTGATTTGGTTCAGACTAGAGACTTAATAAATTTAATTTATTAGTAAAATATTGAATAAAATATTAAAAATTTAAAACTTTAAATGTATTTCCCTTGAAACCAAACCATGGGTGGTTAGTCTTAACCATCAGTGATCACTAAGAATTGTTGGTGGTCACTAGGTAACCTATGAGTGCAAAAAACATGGGTAAACAAGCATAAAATGTTGTTAAAGGACTATTTAATGACTAAAATTTAAAATTAAAATCACCATAGTGGCTTCCTTGCTATAATAGACTCCAATGCATCTCATTGGGCATGCTAAAATGTAGGATGGAATACAAAGAGGATCAACTCAAATATTAGTCATGAAAACTCAAAAGATTACATAAGAATTGATAATATAAGGCAAACTATTCATGTGGGATTTTCAAATGATAATGAATGACAAATTAAAGAAAGTAATAAACCTTTATCTTCCCAAGTTATTCCACCATCCAAGAGTGGCTCCAATCATGTTCTCCCCTTGATCTAGAGCTATTGTCTTTGTCAACAATGGCTTCTTTGCTCCTCCATTACCTCAATAGCTCTATGCATAACCTGGGCTCAAAATTAGAAGGAATATATAACCTAACCTATTAAATAAATCTTACCCAAATACAAATAACACAATAATCAAAACATAAATTACTTATGGAGATATTTTAGCATTATAAGTCTACACAATTTAAGCTTACGAAATGATGTTTTATACCCTTTTATTTATAGATTTTCCAAATGGGTTAGAATCAACCATGACTATCTATCTCAATATTGAGATGTGTGGCCATGAATCAATCTAATATTTGGAATTAAATCAATAAATATAATCATAATGATTTGGGGGGAAGGGGCATTAATTAGGCATGGATACCCATAATTTATATATTTTATGCATTTATGGCTTGTGGATGCCACCCCATAGATTGTCATTATGATGATATAGTTAATAGGAATATATTTCCAAAAATAAATATCCAATAACCTCCATGGAAAAGCTACTTAATCTTTTAATTTGAATTAATTAGCCTTAAACAAGATTAATCAATATTGGTGCAATTCTTTGGAAATTGGCCCTTAATTAATCAAAATGGTTAGAAAGTCATATTATTGGGTCATAATTTTACTTAGAAAGAATTAGAAGGTAGTGTTAGATGAATTGGAACCATATTCCCATTTAATATGTTACCAATACAAAATAACAATGGTAAATGATGTATAACATATATGAATTTTGTTACAGGACTGCTTGAAAAAATTTGCAACTAGTTTTTTCCCACCTTATAGGGCCCTCTGAGTGTGACCAGAGTGCTCATAGATCCAATGGAGGCTATTGCCTTTGGAAGTTCCTCTAGGGACCTAAAATTAAATATGATAGAGGACATTCCCTCTAATGGATGGAAGAAAGCGTTAATAGGTGAAAAGATGTGTTCCACTAAAAACATGTCGAGCCTTCCTGTCAAAAATGATTCCACTGAGGGTACAGCCCTAACTATCCTAGATGATCTAGTTGAGGAAATCATGGTGACCATGGACCTTGCATTGGTAGGTAAGTTTTTCTCCTTCTGTCCTAATATTGAGATGGTTAGGAAATGGGTAATGTCTCGGTGGAGAATTAAAGGTAGTGTTTCAATCACTGCTATGGCAAGAGGCTTATTTGTATTCAAATTTATGAATACAGAGGATATGATAGCTATTATTGCTAGAGGACCATGGATGTATGGTCCACATTCATTTTCTTTGTGCTCATGGAAACTGGGATTTGACCCCAACTCAGACCTTAACAAGTCGGCTCCTACTTGGGTAAGATTACCAGGGTTCCCATTGGAATTTTGGGATGAAAAAATATTTATGGCTATTGGAAACTATATTGGCCAATACATCACTATATACCATAACATAAGAATGTAATCTAGATGTGTGTATGCTTGATTGTGTGTCAATGTAGAGATTAATTAGACCCTCCCCACATCTATAGAGCTAAACTCTAAATATGGGCTTGGACTCAGTCGATCATATATGAAAATGCTACCACTTTCTATAAAATATGTAGAAAAAAGGGACATATAATGACCCAATTTAAGGCGAAGCAAATGGGAAGGAAAGATGATTCCCCAGTTGAAGGTGAGGATCAGTCTCACAAATCCAAAAACTCTGGCAGTCAGGGAATGAGGGGTAATGCAGAAAACCCTAATAATACTAAAAAGGTTAGAGAAAAATTTGGTTAGGAGGAGGTGCCTGGTAATGAGGAAAAATCTATCCTAGAGGAAAATAATAAGAAGGTTAGAAGGTTATAATAGACACAATTAACTCTTTGGATCAACAGACCAATATATCTGAGGAAGGAGAAATATTTGCCCAATCAATAGATGGGGATGATGTAGAAGGCAAAGTGTTAAGAGATATTTAGGTGGAACTACCTCCAAAAATAGTAGATACTGAGAGAGAAGTAGCCTTACATTCAAACACAGATATCTTACATGCTTTGGAAATAGGTGACCAATTAGGCAATTATTTAGTAACAGGTGAAATAGGACAAAATGGTAGTAGCAATGAAAAATAATAATGGGTTACCCCAAATAAAAAGAACTGCAAAGGTAAAAAATCTACAGATGTTGGCACTGATCCCAAACAAGGGAGACCAACCCTAAGAGAATCAAGAAAAAGAGAGATTGCCAGGAAGATTGCCAGTGGTAAACAGAAAACACTGGAGACCCATTTCCTCAAATCTTCTAAATGAGAATTTTATCTTGGAACTTGAGGGGCTTTAACAGTCCTTCCAAATAGTTTGAGGTTAAAAACTACATTCTAGATAATAAATTAGATATTTTATTACTCTAAGAGGTCAAGATGAATGAGGAGAGTTTTAAGAAAATAGCTAACTACATATGGCCTAAGCCTGCTTTTTGCATTAGTCCAGCTGAAGGGGCTTCAGGTGGGATTGTAACTATGTGGAATAGTGCTAAAATTTAGGGATCTCTTTTTGCTTATAATAAACATTTTTTGATTATCAACTTCTCTTTGTCCTCCTTGAATTGGTCATTGATCAATGTCTATGGCCTGAATAACAGAGCACCGAGGCAAAAATTTTGGACATATTTGAGTAGCTTCAGGACTAATACCTAGCACACTAGATAGATGCTAGCTAGAGACTTTAACACTCTGTTATACCCTTCTAAAAAATAGGGTGCGATTATTGATTACTTTGATAACATGTTTGACTCTGATGAATTTATAAATGATTGGGGACTTTTGGATATTGAATTGCAAAATCAAAATTTCACCTAGTCTAACAGAAGAAGAAGAGACCAAATGATTCAAGTCAAGTTAGATATATTTCTTATCTCTAGCAACTGGAATGATTATCATAATATGCATGTGTAGGGTTTTCCTAGAACCATGTTCGATCATTGCCCAATCTTCCTCAGTTGGAAAGATCAGGGAAAACATGGTCCTTTCCCCTTCTATTTTGAAGCTATGTGGATCAAACTTAAATATTTTAGACAATTGGTGGCAAATTCCTATCTAGGGCACTCCTATGTTTAGATTAGTCAAAAAACTTTAGCATATCAAATAAGAAGTCTATGGATTGAATAGATATAGATTTGGTCAGGTCTTTCATCAAAAGAAAAACATAGCTAGAAAAATTGTATATATTTAGCAGCAGATGGCTCAAGTTGATGATTTAAAAGACACTTCTAAAGAAGAGAATGTCTTGATTTCTAACTAGAAGAATTTTATGGATAGAGAAGTTTTTTGGAAATAGAAATCTAGAGGTTAGTGGCTCAAAGAAGGGGATAGGAACATGGCCTTCTTTCATCTCTCAGTCATGAAACATAGGAAAGCTAACTCCATAACAAAGTTATGTTTGGATAATGGCAACATTATAACTAAAGATAATGAGATAGGGGAACAAGCCAAGGTATTCTTTTAGAATTTGCTCACTAAATAAAATAATGATGATGGGAGTGATGGAACTATTAACCAATTCATTGATAAAATCCCCTATTTGATAATTGAGGAAGATAATTTGGAGATGTTAAGGCCTATATCTGAGGCAAAAGTTCATGCTATTCTATTTTCTATGGGTTCGTTCAAAGCCCCAGGTCTTGATGGCTTCCCTCCTACATTCTTCCAAGAATATTGGGATATAGTGGGAATGGATCTTACTGCTACTATATGTGACTTCTTCATATTAGGTAAAATTTTGAAACAAGCTAATAATAATTTTATATTACTTATTCCAAAAAAGTCACAACCCACACACCTTATGGATTTTAGACCTATTAGTCTATGTAAAATTGTTTATAAGCTCTACACTAAAGTGCTAGTTATGAGATTCAACCTTTTTTAGACAAAGTTATTTCCCCTACCCAAAAAGGCTTTGTCCTAGGTTGGCAAATTCTTTATGTTGTGATCTCCACTCATGAGACTATTCATTCCATGGACAAGAGTAGAATCCCTGGTATGGCTCTTAAGTTAGACATTTCTAAAGCATATGATAGGGTCTCATGGAATTTTTTGTTCCAAGTCATCAGGAAATTTGGTTTTAATGATAAAATGTCTCACCTAATGTGGAATGTTGTCTCTTCTACAAAATGTTTAGTTCTAGTCAATGGAGTCCCTAGAGGTTTCTTCTCTTCCTTGAGAGGAATCTGCCAGGGGGACCCTCTCTCCCCTTATTCATCATAATGGCAGAGGCATTGGCAAGATACATACAAGCCAATATAGTCTCTAAACATTTAGTGGGAATCAAACCTACTTCCTCCCTTTCTCTTATGGCAGTGCAGTAGTTTGCAGATGATACCATTCTTTTTGGCATCTCCTCAGTGATTGAAGCTAGGAGATGGAAGAATATTTTAAATAAATATGACATAGAGTCTAGGAAAAGCATAAATCTCTAAAAAATCAAAGTGTACTTCTTCAATACTCCTAATGACCTTAAACAAAAAATCATTGACATCTTTGAATGTGCTGAAGATGTCCTACCTGCTACCTATTTGGGCCTTCCCCTCATGGTAAAAGAAGTATCTCCTAGTTTTTGAAGTAGAATTTTGGAAATAACTCAGAAGAAGCTTCTTGATTGGAAAGTGAAACTTCTCAGTAGTGTAGGCAAATTGTAGCTTCTTCAGTCCTCTCTTCAAGGGATTCCTACCTACTTCCTATCTCTCTTTAAAATACTTGCATATTTTGCTGATAAATTAGAATAGATTCAAATAAAATTCTTATGGATGGGACTAGAAGATAAATAGAGAATGTCTTTGGTCAAATGGGAAAAGTGTGTTTTCTGAAATCACTTGGTGGCCTCAATATTAGATCTATCAAGAACATGAACAAAGCCCTTGTCTCCAAAATTAACTAAAACCTGATTCATAAAAATAATGATTGGAGGGAAATAATATATGCCAAATATATGCATAGTATTGATGGTTCCAACTTTCTTCAGTAGGTAGGGTTACCCTAGGGATCTATGATATGGAATAAAATGCTAAAAAGTAGAAGCCTTCTTAAGCAAGGAATCAGATGGGAATTGGGAAATGGATGGTATATTAAATTTTGGAATGACATTTGGGTAAAGGATAAGGCTCATCACATAGGGAAACTATGGAGAGATTGCTGACATTGTTACTCAGTTTTTTGGTGATAAAGTCAGTGATTACATGGATAATAACAATGGCATAAGGAGCTAGAAAAATCTATCAAATTATTGTGCTCATCGACTTGAGCTCTTCCCTAGAGTTCTAGAGATTTAGTAGTTGATTCAGGGGATTAGAATCCCTCTCTTCCCATGTGAAGATGAACAGTACTGGTGGCCAGATAAGAATGGATGGTTCTCTATCAAGTCTACTTATCAATTTCTGATTCTTGAGGCTCAGAATAAAGAGATATGGAAAAATGTTTGGAACTATAAACTTATACCAAAAATCAACATGTTTTGGTGGGATGTTGTTCATAACAAAATCTTAACTCAAGATAACCTTTAAAAGAGAGGGTTTACCCTGGTCAATAGATGTTTTTTTTGATTTTCAAAAGAGGAAATAGTTTCTCACCTTTTCATACACTATGATTTTGCCCAAGAACTTTGGGGCATAATCCTAAATAATTTTGGTATTGAGTGGGTCTGTAAATCTGACCATAAGGAAGTCATTATTAGCTAGAATCCTACCTTTTCTCATCCTTGGCTCATGGAATTATGGAATCAAACTCTACCCTGTTTGAGTTGGATTTTATGGAAAGAGTGCAACCACAAAATTTTTAGGGACACTGCTAGAAATGCCTCTCAGGTGTTTCATTCTTTTGTTAAGATTCTTTTGGAAAGTGTCACTATTGCTCATATTTTTATTAGGGAGAAACACCTAACTCAAGAATAAGAAAAAATTACGGATAAATGGAAGGTTCTAAACCATATTCTTGCTTATAATAATTCCAAAATTCTACAGAGACTTAATACTAAATGGATTCCCCCAAAGCCTAACTGGATGAAACTTAACTTTGATTGGGCCTCATAGTTTGATGGTAAAGCCAGTGGAGGAGGGATTATAAGAAATGACAAAGGGTGGATGATTGATACCTATGATATTAGAATAGGCTACCAGAGTAATAACTATGCTGAAGCAATGGCTCTCCTATGGGGGATAAAATTGGCTATATCCCTAGGTATAAGGAATTTGAGTATCCATGGGGACTCTAAAATGGTAATCGATGTAGTTAATAAAGAATCAAATGTGGGCATTAATTTAAAATATATCATTATGGATATTCAATTTATTCTTCAGAAGCTTACCAGAGTTGATATTTCACATATTTATAAAGAGGGAAATAGTGTTGTTAATCCATGTAACAATCTCGGCCAACAATTTTCAAATTGGTGATGTTGGCACCAAATAGATCATATCCCTTTAAACATTAGGGATATTATATAAAATAAAATGACTTACTAAGGATGAGTTAGACATATGAGAAGGAAACTCTATTAGTCGGTCCATTTTGAGGGTGCCGATGTGGATCTCAAAGTTTGGTGTCTATTGTAATCTTTTGATAATCATTTTCGATTTATTATACCAATGTGTTAAGGTGAGTGGAATTCATTATGGAGATCACCAATAAATTATTTTTAATCACGGGAGAAGTAAATATCATCTCTACATGATACTCTAAATTATGTGCTACCACATTATCATTATGCATATTCAAGAACAAGGTCTAGTCTACTCTGAATTATGTGCTACCACATTATCATTATCATTCTCCTGGTCTAGTCTGTAAATCCAAAATGGGGGTGAAAGAATTTGAATTAAACTAGTCTCTTGCTATGAGTTCAAAGATAACCCATTGGTCTAGCATTACTGTAAAGAGGGTGAAATTAGTCCCTACCTGGAGAGGCTCAATGGGTTTGATGAAAACCTGTCTGAGTAATTCGTGAGGTCTTGGTTAAACCAGGGAGTCACTATTGGAGGAATTAGCTTTGAGATTTATGAAAAGTTGATAGATATGGCTACAAACATGTCCATGTAGGGGATGAAGCTAAAAAGGAAAAAAAAATCCTGGACCTCTCTAGCCAAAAGTTGTTTCTAGGAGAAGGCGAAGAACTTACTCCTTACCAAGGAGGATTTAATAGAGATAAATTACTTGAGACATGGGATGGAGAGTGCTTCATCCTCATGAAGTATTTCATGCTAGAAGGATGATTCACTCATTTCTATAATTATCATCTCCCCCTTTTAAATCATTTCAGGCATAATTCTCTCATTAATTTTCCCTTTTATCTGCTCTCCTCCCTAGAACATTCTATCTTTAGGGTGAGAGTAAAATTAGCAAAAAAACCTAATATGAATCATATCCCCCTCCATTAGGGCCTCATTTTATATTTTTATAATTTCCATCATGTGCTTGAGCCATCCAAGACTATTAGAATTGATAGCGAGGATATTTCTTCTAACCCTTTGGATAGTGATGCTGTCAATGAGCCCTGTCTTTCCCCTATCTCTACCAAAACTAAAAAAGTCTCATTTTTTACTCCTAATGAGACCCCCGTTGACACCCCTAACTCCTTTGTGAGCATAAAGGGAAAGAAAAGGAAGTTTTATGCTAGTGAAGAGAGTATTGGAGGGACCACTATGGGGACCCATAAAAATCTTGGTAGGACCACTGGGGGTCAAGTTGGTAAATCCCATATGTCTACTAAGGTTAGTAAGGAGGGCCTCTCCTCAAGAGTTTAATGGTTAGGGAAGATTTTTGTAAAAACCACTCCTAAGGCTAGGCTTATTGACTATTTAGAGAGCACCTCAAAGGAAGCCACCCAAGAGGAAGAGTACAAGGAATTAGAAGTTCTAGAAATCTCTGAGGATATTGAAGGTAAGCACGAGATAAGAGATTTTGAGGCTACTGTGGAGGATGGTGTTGACATTGTGGAAAATATAGATAAAGAGGGAAAAATGTATGTGGAGGAAGCTGACAAGGAAAATAAAATTGAGATTGGTTTGAAAGCTAAAATTGTTGCCCTGAGGGGTCACATCCAAAAATTGGAGCAGAACTTTACCGCTGGGCTCCATAATTCTATTCTCTTAAACATGTCTATGCTACAGGAATTAGGTAATACTACTTCTACTATCAATGTGGAGAATACTAATAAATTGAATGATCTCATCAAATCTATGGTTATGTAAAGAGAGATTTCTCTGTCTCTCATTTTTCCTATTCTTGTTTTATTGTACTTTGTTGTGTCTATTGGTATACTGATAGTGTTGTTCCTATCATAAGGTATCTTTTATGTTGATTGCCTTCATGGTTCCTCTACTTATATAAGGGTTTAGCCCCTAGTCAGCATGCTACCTTATATAATAAAAAATAATGGTAAATGATGTGTACTAATGAATTATAAGAAAAGAGTTTCCTAGAACACAAAAAGGCAAAATCATCATTTTGAATCAAAATGAAATAATTAAAGTTAGGTATCACATAAAATGTATTGCCCCATTTAGGGATACATTGGCCTAAATCAAAAAATGTTATGATAAGCTTAAACCATTTAGCATGTTTTTAGTGATTTTGACCTAAATTGGGCATTTGACTGTAATTTGAGTAAGATTGATAATTTAAACACAAATGGTGTTAGGAATTAGATGTCTACACATATCACATATTGGGGCATCTTGCAATACCCATCCACATGTCACTATAATTTAGGGAATCTTGTGATGTCAATATCTACATCCAATTACCCTTTGGTGCATGCTAAAATGACCAATCTTATTCTACATTACATAATAACAAACAAATTCAGCTTCAAGAAACATTATGAGACATATAAACTTATGTTTCACATGCTCATCTTTGATATAGATGTTATAATATATCTATCTTGTTATATTTATCTCATATTTATTTATTTTTATGAACTTTACTTCATTTAGTTTCACTTTATTATACCATTATTTATTTTAGGTTTTTTGGTTTTATTTTACTTTATAGTTTATGAGTTACATTGTAATACCTTGGATAGGACTAGGTCTTCCTCACAAACCACTTTAATAGAAACATTGTTTCCTTTGAGTCATGTGGTTTTATTTAACTTAACTAGAACCATTGTGTCCCTTTGGGTTCTTTGGTTTTATTAAAAATTAATTTTGTCTTTTATTTCAATGTGGGTTATTAGATATCTCTTTCATTATTACCATTTATTATCTTTTTATGTTATTATTTACCTTAGTATCTTTATGATAATTTGACCCTTATTTAATTTCTCTCTCTTTTTGGGATGAATACTAATTTCATTGGGGCTTATGTTAGATCCTTTATAGGTTAGTATGACTTCTTTAGTGACATGAATACCATGACAAGTTTCATCCCTTTCATAGCACCAGTTTACCTCATTTTATTAGCTATAATCATATTCAACATTTTATCACTTATTACATGGATGGGTATCTCATGATACCCATCATTCCCTCATTTACTTTCATGTTAGGCACACATCGATCAGTTTTGAGATTACACACTTACTTATGGGAAAGTCTAGGAGTCTTTAGACACGTTGGTCTTTAGGTCCTTTTTTATAGTGACCAAGTGTAATATATTTTTGTTTTGTCACCTATTTCACTAATGTAGGAGGAGAAATAAAAAAATACAAAAGAGTTAAAATAAAAATCATAAAATAATTAAAAGGCAATGATTAAAAGGTAAAAATAATATTAAAATTAAGATGACACCAAAAGACATGATATATATTTGGCACATTTCCTATTATAATCAAAGCTCAAACTCCATAATTGGCCTTATGATAGAGTTAAGGTCCATTAGGATATAGTAGGCTAGTAGACTGGGGTATGAGGTTTCATTACATCATATACTTATAGTGGCACCTACTTTATCACATAAGTACACATTCTTTACATTAGATCGACAAATTTATAAGGGATCTTGAGGAATGGGAAAATTTTTATGGGAAGGTACATCCATTTTAATTTTCATGCATATAGACTTCATGGGATTATTTATGTAAATCATTTATTATCCCAAACTTTGTGTTCATTAGTCAAAGTGTCCTATGTCTTTATTGTTGATAGTTCTTGTCTTTGCTCACTTTCCTAGTGTGTCTCATTCTTCCTAAGGATGTTCACATCAGCCATGTGGCACCTCACATTCCCTATTTACATCATATTTTCCTTATATTAACCTTGTTAGATATTTATTTTAGCTGATCACATCTTTTATCACATTCTCATTATTATACCTCTTGGTGTATAGTTTTTGAGTTGTATTATAATACATTGGATAGGATTAGGCTTTCCTCATAAACACATTTACACCATTTTCTTACCACAACATCTGATTATCATCTTAGTTATGTCATTATTTAGTTGTGATTTATTACACTACTTAGAATAAGAACTAAGTTTGAGTACTCATTCATTTATAGCTTTTGATTTACATCTATATATCATGTTCTTGTTTGATATTTATGGAATTAACTTATCTTACATAGGAAATTTTACATTCTTATATTCTTTCTTCATATTCCTTTGAAATATTTATATTACTTCTTGATTTAAATTTCATTTTCATTCATTTGTGCTTTCTTTATGTTTTATTTGACATGGTTATCTTACATGGGGTTACTTTTCACTTGCTTTAAATATTTGTTATAGTTTTTTCCATTGATATTTCATTTATCATTTATGGTTTACATACTTCCAAAAGTGATTTAGTGTGCTCACGCATTCATCTATCATCATTTTATCATTTACGTGCTTGAACTTTTGGTTCTAACCTAGCCTTAATAATCTTAGTTTGCCACTTTTTCTAATTAGTTTAATTATTTTTTCAGATTATTCATTATTACTTTGACAATCCTACATATGCACACCTTACTTATATTTTTATTCTTGTATCCCTATGGTTTTTCAAATGTAGGCAATGTGCCCTCCATGATTAATACTAGAATATTTGCATTCAGTCTTTCAATGGAAAGGTATGTCAAGGTATGTATATGGTACTTTTAGTTAATTTTATCTCATTTCAAAATTAATTTTAGTATTTAATTTTTATTTAGGTCATTTTATTATGTTTTTATGTTCCTTATCAAACCACTATCCCATGATACACTTTTGTGACATGTGATGAGATTCGAATGGGGCATATGTATACACATAATATTTTCAATACTTAATACTTACTAACACTATCTCTCTTGTAATAAACTATTGATTTTTAATCTCTCTAAGTGCATGCCTTAAAGGGTACACCAATAAAGGGGTGAGAAGACCATTGGTGCTTAACAAGATTTTTATTCCCTATACTACCACTTACAATCAACACAAACCTATCTTATACATTTCCCTAATTTTTGACCCATTACACACTCCTCTAATCAATTCACTACCTCAAATATCCCCTACCTAATCTAAAACATATTTTTTAACCCACCAAAAATAGTCTAATGACCCAAACTTGTTATTATAAATGGGAACATTAAGAGACTAGGCTAACCCAACTGACTTAGTCTAAGACCTAACTACTTTATTTCCTAAAGAACTAGTTTAACTAAGTCAAATGTGTTGGATAAGACTTTATAAGGGTTTAGGGTTAGATATTAATATATAAACACATCTTTTTATACATTTTCATGATAGAGATAACCATTCATTTGTGTATCTTCATATCCACCATTAGACTTGAGGATTCATTGCTTAGGGTTTCATAATTCCTTTGGAGATAAGAATACTATCTTGTGGGAAAAGTATTTTGGATGCATAGGAGAAGTTGTATATCCTAGATATGACCTATATTTTTTATCCTTATGAACCATGACAACCTCTTGAAAAGCACCATTGGCATAACTAGAGGTTGAGGCTCGACATGTTCATATTAAAAGTAAGTATTCCTAACTCTTGCTCTTATTTTATTAGTAGATATATTTTTGTATGTTGGATTATGAATATATTTCTCTCTCCATGAATTATGATTACATATATATTGGCTTGAGTATATTTATTATTTTCATTTTTACTTTTATGTTTATTATCCTCATTTATGCCACATGCTTTAGAGAGCACTAGATTAGATTTTATTTACTTTGTCATTTGCTTTGTTAAGAAACATAGGTCATAACTAGGGTTATTATATGGTATTAATTAAATGGATGATTTATAACCCTCTCTAGTGATATTGTGTGGTAGTATACCCCTTAGTTCCATATTGGTTATTATCCCAATTATCTAAATATACCAACAAGTAGAAGTACTAGTGTGATTTATCTTCTCTAAGCTAGGATTGATTTATAGATCAGCTTTACTTCCCTTTTCATACAAATAATCTCTCATAATAAATATTTTTACCTTTTCCTTGGCTTGTTAACTGATGGTAAGTGATTAAAATAGGCTTCTTACCCACCACTTATCATCCATTAACAAGAGAGGAAACTAAAAAATAAAAATCATACCAACTCAACCCTAAGTGGCTAAAAGAAATCACAAACATAATACATGTAATTATTAAATATTAGAATTATTCCTAACATCAAATAACATCATGAAAAATGAAAACATCATTTGACATGCATATACTACAAGTTTTCATTCGTAAGACCTCTAAGGATTAATTTAAGTTTTAAGTAAATTATATTATTATAACCCTTGTCATATACACATATCACATCAAATACTAGTATATAATAAAACCAAAAAACATATAAATATCAGTTATAATACCAACCATTTATGAGACCAATGTAGACACATAAATTAACATTGAATCTAAAATAATATACTTGGGACCACTCCTTTACATGCTTAGCTCTAGACCTATCCTAGGTCATTTTGATCACCTTTAACAACCTTATGCATGCATAAATCACTCTTATAAGATGATTTTTGATCCTATAACACACCTATAAATCATTTTATTATATATAATAATCATTTAATCTATGTTACACCCTTAACACCATTAATTTTCCACATTGGACAAAAATGCCCTATTTGACAAGAGCACCCCACTCTGTTGTCTAATCCTCCTACCAAACCCCATTAAAAATAATTTAAAATATATAACTATATAATGATATTTCAAACCATTTTTCACACAAGAGGCTTCCACACTGAAAAAACAATAGAATTCTAATTGCATATTGAGAGAAAATGGCTTATTTCTATAAATTATATATATAGATATAGTAACCTAAATATAAAGTTTTAATATATATCTAAGGTCACAAATCATATTTAAGACACTAAATCACACTAGTATTTCACCAATATATATCACTTTACACTAATTATTCACACACCACCTAGCATGGGAGAATTAAATGAATTTTTACCCCACTTCAGAGTATTGGTATGTATATAACAATCAACACATGGGGTATTGAGTTCATGACCAACTTCAGCCACTGGCCTCTTTTTCTCCCATTTATTTGTATTGGTATTCACATGTGAAGGAGATTTGATTTTGAAGGAAAAATAGTCATATAATGGTCTCCATAGCTAATCAAGAGCTCCTACATAGAATATAAAATATATAAATGAAGGTAAACAAAACCCATAAATCTCATATATTTAATGCATATTGGATAGGACTAACCTCACAAAGAATAAGATCACCCCTTCTCTTATCTAGCTTATGGCACTATTGTTTAGGGCTCATTTCAGCTATACATCTAGTTTTATAGTCACTGTATCTAGTCACCCTACTAGTTTTAGATTTTGATTCCTCTTTGAACATTATTTTCCAATTAAGTCTTAGTTTTATATTGCACTTTCCTTATTTAGTAAGTATATAGATTTATCAAGTTTCAAATTAATGAATGTTTGAAATTTACAATTTTATTATTCCTAATTTTTCATAGTAGTTTGTCACTTAGGCTAATCTACATATTGATAGGTTTTTTAAACTTAATAAAACATATTAGTGAACCTATGTTTTATCTAATTTTAATTAAAAAACCTATCTTAGGGTTTATTTATATTTCCCCCTTCTATTAGGGTTCTATATCTCATTTTATCACTACTCCAAGGGGTAAGGTTTCCCATCCTATAGTTTAAAATTAAGGTAACCAACCTATCCTTCCTCAACCCCCTCCACCTCCCACATCTCATCTTTATGGTGTGTGTATACATGTTAAATAAAAAACATATAAGGTTTGTGTTTTTGAGGCCCTAAACGATCAAATCATCATTATGATCATCCTAATAACAAATTTTAAAAGTCAAAAATAGTGTTTTAGTGTAATAATCACATCATTGGAAAATATGATCACATATGCAAAACATCAAGAGGATGCTAGTGCTAATCATGTATTTTCATATTCATCTATTAATGTTGTGCCTAAAAATATTTTATATCAAAATTAAAAACTAAAATAAAATACATCTACAATAAGTGATTCAAAAATTATGCAAATGGATAATATGAGTTCAAGTGAGATTCTAAATGAAATGATTCAAAAAAATTAATCAAATTACCTCCTCTACATCATCTAAGGAGATAAAAATACTATTGTGAATATCATAAAATTCATGGGAATCATTTAGATCATTTTTTATATTTAAAAAAAAAATAAAACATATAATTGATAATGGTGATCTTACAATTTATACCTCAATCAAGCAACCCATAGTGGAACAAGTGTTAAAAAGGTTAAAAAGGAAAAATTAGAGAAATAAAGAGTAAAAAAATATCAAGATGAAAAATAAAAATTAAAAAAGGCACAAGATTCAAATTTAATGTTACAAAAATAACAAGAGCATAAGTTACAAAATCAAATATATTCTAAGCAAAAGTGGATTCTTAAAAGAAGTTTTCTAATAAAATAAAGTCACAAACATGAAATACCTACAAAATATATAGTTTAAAATGTGGATACAAATGGGAAAACTATAATCCTTTCCTAATATTAAGACACATTCATTATCACTACTCACATAGATGGAAAGCAATTTACATATGTCAAGGTTTAAAAATATCAAGAAATCAATTTTTATTTTATATCATTTATTAAATATTTTGGAAATAAGCATCAACACTTGGATAAAACTAGTGATTATGTAAAATATATGGGATTTATCAAGTTAAGAGTTTATTGTTCTTCAAAAGAGTGTTATCTTACTTTTCATGTTATTTAAAATTTAATTGCCTACAATGTTGTGCTTGGAGAATCATGGTTGAAATAAATAGGAGAAATGATTGATAAAATAGAAAGTTTCATATCATTTGATCATGAAGGTAAGCTATCATAATTTTACAGATAAGGAACATATGTAGAGAGAAACATATAAAATACATCATACTTTCACCTATCATGTAGATAAATAAAAGTAATAACCTACTAGTAGAGGTACAACATAATACATATTAAAAAATAAAAATTGAGAAAATCAATGCCACAATATGGGGTAGTTAGTTTTACACATTTAGATACAATAGAATACAAGTGTGGAATTTCACAAGTTCCAAATCTAGATGATGATGATTCTAACAATATAGATTGGTATGATCTTGATTATATAGAATATGAATATGGGAATGATACAAAACATATATAATTACATGATCTTCTTCATTCACTAGAGATCATCATTCCTTTATTAAATATAATATCTATTGATGGTAATAATCTTAAAGAAGTCATCTATTAGTATCCTTATCTCTCTATATAATAGGTATATGTTCATCATAATTCACAAGGAATAAAATTATTTCATTGTTTAATTACTCAGTGTGGGATATAATTTAGATTTGATCATGAATGTTGCTAGTGTCAAGGAGATATATCATTAATACATTACTGGTGAGACTTCTTGAACTTATTTTTGCTATAACACGTGATGGTAGGCATAATGATAGAACACCATGAGGACTTGGTCTAAATATGCATAAGGACTAACTCATAAGATCTAATACTTAATGGAAAATAATGCACCAATGATAAAGAACATGATGACAATGTTGATGGTTGAATATGGATGGATGCATGAATAATGTGAAAATAATCACCCAAATAACACACATAGAATGAATCGATGCATAGTAATGAAAGTAAACAAATAGCCACACAAATAAACAAACAAAACACATAAAAATAAAGAAATAAAATAAAATAAACAAACAAACAAACAATAGACAATCATAATGTTAGTACAAACAATGAGACATAAACAACATGATGAACATTACCCCTATAAAATAGGTGACAACTTAAAAAACAAACAAAATAGGGAATAGAAGAAAAGGAAGGGGGTGGTCAAGCTAGCTCCATATGTATTAGGTATGTGGAAACTACCTACATAGTTCCATAGATGTAATATCCAACAAAAAATTTAGGTTGAAT
Source organism: Torreya grandis (assembly GCA_037957365.1). NCBI lineage: Eukaryota > Viridiplantae > Streptophyta > Pinopsida > Cupressales > Taxaceae > Torreya > Torreya grandis. The sequence goes on from JARHVA010002027.1 coordinate 195,975, forward strand.
GTAGTTCTCCCAGGAAATTGGATAGAATAAAATGATGAGAAAAAAACATGATAAATGTGATATAAAAAAAGGAATGAGCTCACAAATGGAGAGAGTGTGGGATAAGAGGGCTAATAAGGATGGGGAAACTAAATGACAAGTGGTTTCCTATGACTTAGTAAGGGTTCCTAGAATCCTTAAGGTAAATAAGTGGTCAAATGTTTTTAGAATTTTTGATGTATCTCAACTCAATCGAGAATGACAAGACACTAAATGGTCTAAGCTCATAAAATGGCTAGAGCATTCAAACTTAAAATTTCTCATAAAATGGTGAGAACATAATTAAAGATGAATAAGCTAACCTTAAAAAGTATTGAGTGCTACCTACATAGTCCCAAGATGGTACCTCAAGTCACTATAGTTATGCCTTATAGCAAATGAATCTGACTAGTGTAGTAGCCAATTCAAACAAAATAGGAAAAGTTAGCATAATGTCATAATACAACATAGGAATGGAAAGCTGGTATGTTAAGGTGTAATAAACAAGTGTTGACCCTAGTTTACCCAAAGGTAGTTATAAGTAGGATTCAATTTCATATATCAATGATACTAATTTTCCCATCGGTGGTTATAATTAGTAGCAAGATTAGTGAGACATTGATTTGCCCAAAGGTAGTTATAATCAAGTCCAAAAAAATAAGGTATGATATATAATGAAATAATAAATTAATGATGTAACTACCAAAATTTCTATCATATTACATCAAAATATGGCCTTTAGCTAGAATACTTGAAACAACTATTGAAAATGATCTGATCTTTGTGTTTAAAGTGGAACCAATGGATGAACCAAGGTTAAATGAGCTAGGTAGGGAGGATCAGAACATGGTGGTTGATAGAAAAGGTATAGTGGAATAGAATGGTAAAATGGTAAGGTGATAGGATGGTAGAATGGTATGGTCTAACAATAATTTTGATAATATGGTACAACTTGAAGTGGTCCTCATAGACAATACACCAAACTACTCAAGTGAAGTAATGTTTGAGGTGTATAATGTTCATTAGCTCATCAAGTTTATCCCCATCTAGTGTGGTGATCCTGTATCCTCCAATTCCATAGTTTGTAACAATGATGAAAGGACCCACCTAGTTTGGTTTAAACTTTCCTTTATGTTTCTTCTTGACCATGGTGTTCTTTTAGTTTTATTTAAGAACAAGATCATGAAGCTCAAATTATCTATGTTTTCCATGTTAATTTTAGTGGACATGGAGTAAATTCTCATATGTTTTTAGATTGTTAACCATGTCCATGCATTTATCATCAAGTAACTCTAGCTATTTTAGGTGAGCTACTTGATAGTCATCATTATATATAGCATGATTCAAAGAGATGCATAATAAAGGTAACTCAACCTCAATGGGAAAAATAGATTCGATACCATAAACAAGTTAGTATGAACTGGATCCTATTGGAGTATGGTGATTTGTATAGTATGCCCATAAGGCATGGAATATTTGAAGGTGCCAATCATGGCTGACATCATTAACAATATTTTAAATAATGTTGATAATGCTTTTATTTGATGTTTTTACCTGGTCATTACCTTGAGGGTAATATACCATGGAAAAATTTTATTTGATCTTGTACTTGGCACATAGAGATTTGACATGTTTTCTCTTCAATGATCTACCATTATCAAATATAATGTTGGAAGGGATACCATAACATAAAATGAGATGGTTAATATGAATTTGGAAATTTGTGTTACATTCATGTTAGGGGTATAGCTTCAACCCACTTAGTAAAATATTATCTAGTGGTAAGGATATGTTTATGGCCATCTATTGAGGTGGGGTTTATCTTCCCAAGGATATCAAGGCCTCATTTAGTAAATATCCATTGTGCCAACATTAGTTTCAAAGTTTTGGCCAAGGCATGAATTAGATTGGCATGTTATTGGCATTTGTCACATCATTTGACATATACAACTATATTTACATCCATTATTGGCCAATAGTATCTAGCACACAAGATATTTTTGTAGAAGACATCCTCAAAGGTGTGGGCTCTACATACTCCATGAACTTCTCATAATGCTAATGTATATTATATTAAATTTAAATAATGAAGCAAAGTTCCATCAAAACTATAATGGTATATCATTTGTCTAAGTAAGGTATAATGATGGGAATTATGGATGAAGGATTTATATTGTTTATGGGATTGATCTAGTGGTAGTATTTGGTCATGAAGATAGGCATATAGGTCTAAATACCAAGTAGAGATACGAATAATAATATCACAAATCATTACAACAATTGATGGTTCATGAGCTGGCACTATTAGATTTTCAATGGGAAACTAGTATTCTTTGTTAGTGTCTGCATGTCAAATCAAATATCTAATGGTATCCATTACATTTGATATTTTATTACTATCCCTTGGTATATGTTTAAAAAGTACATAATCAATCTTATGTTTGAGAGTGTCGTCATTACCTTATACGGGACCACCTTATCATCCCTGGTCTAAAAATGGTCTATAACTTGATTGATGATTAACTGAGAATCACCATAAACCTTTATATTATGTATGTTCCATTGTAATTGCTATCAAATACCTATGATGAGTGCTTCATATTTTACCATGTTTTTGGTACAAAGAAAACTAATTCTAAATGACTTAGGGATTATATCCCCCTATGGAGTAATAAACAAAATGTCTTGCCCTGATCCATGTGCTATGAATGATCCATCAAAATATAGATTCCAATATTTCTCCTCGAGAGGCATTTCAATGATGGTCATAAAGGATTCATCAAGAAATTGGAATGTTAGTAGATCTATGTCTATAATAGGTGCTTCAACAAGCTGATCTATAAGAACTTACCCCTTAATTGCTTTTTGGTTCATATACTCTATCTCAAACTCATTGAGTAGCATGATCCATTTAGCCATGCAGCCTATTGACGCTAGAGATTGCACTCGGTGGCAGGAAAATAGGTTCCTGCCCTCTCCCCACAACATGGAAACTCCTCTCTCACCTGTGGGACATCGAAGCAGGAGAAGAGAGTCTCTAGGTATGGGCTAGTTCCCTTTGATGTATCTTGTTTGTTTTAGCGAGCAAAATTTATGTACAGGCATATATATATATATATATATATATATATATATATATATATATAGCTATAAATTGGGGGGAAGAAAAGGGAAGAAAGATATAGGAAAATAAACAACCTACTCTAATGAGGTGATACACCAAAATAAAGGTCAACCCTCCCACATCCACACTTAGAATCAAGGCAAACAATATGACATGCACTTCAGGCTTGGCAAAGAAACTAGTTTACAAAAAAAGGCAAGAAAAGGTCCTTAGAAAATAGAAATAGAGACTCACCAAGGTGTTGTACTACACACACTGTAAGTGACTTCCCTTGTTTTTCTTCTCAAAAGAACTCTTCTTCTGTGAGCTACGAACTAGAGCCTTATAGATGGCTGGTCTATTGGCATTAACCTGTGAAAGCATCAAAGATAATGACTAAACACAAATAAAACTCAGGACACAAAAAATCTATTCAAGATGGAGGCAAAAAACTGTATTTTATTGATTTAGGTGGAAAATTTGCAGAGCTGCACTCTCTACAAAAATGGAGAAGATCCCTTTTTAATGACCAAGTCTGCCAATTTATATGGAAAAGCCAAGAGGAGATTCATTGGTGCTTTACTTACAAGTGGCTGCTCGAGTCTTTATTAGGAAAGGGAAAAACACTATAGCTGACGTTATAAATTCTATCAAGACCATGCTTGCTGCCTTGTTTTGCATGTGGCCTGTTCCTCTACCAGCTAGTTGGGTTTTTTTGTTTTGTGGGCTTTTTTCCCTGCAGACTGTTTACGACAATTTTGCCACTCCATGTTGTTCATGGCAATTTTGCCACTCCATGCTTCTGTGGACTATCATGCGTGGTGATTTTCCCACAACTGCCTATTGTTCCGTGCTTTACATTGGCCGCATTGGATCCGTGCTAGCTTCCACAATTTGCTTGTATGTGCCATGGGATTTGTAAGCCCCACAGGTTTTGTTCAGGCTTGGCTTGGTCTACGGGCTCTTCACAGGCTGCTATCAGCTCCATAATTTCTTCATGGCCTACTATTGCTCATGCTCTCATGGGCCTTTTTCCTCTACTCATTATTGTTTATGGCAATTTCACTGCTGACTACTATGTTGACTGCCATGCACGACAATTTCACCTCCGTCAGCCGTGTTGACTACCGTGCATGGTAATTTCACTACCATCAGCTATGTTTACAGTCTCCTTTTCTCTACTTGTCTATCATGCGTGGCAATTTTGCCACTGACTGCTATGTTGACTACTGTGCATGGTAACTTTGCTGCTAACTGCCATGTATTGCTGTGTGCAGCAATTTCACCACCGTTGGTCATGTTTGTAGTCTCCTTTTCTCTACTTGTCTGTCATGCATGGCAATTTTGCCATCGACTGCTGTGTTGACTGTTGTGCATGGAAACTTTGCTGTTGACTGTCGTGGATTGCCATGCATGGCAACTTTGTTTTTTCCATAGAGTTTTGAAAGCCCCAAAGACTTTGTGCGGGCTTGGTATTTTGGTTAACCCACAGACTTTGTCTGCGGGCATTTCCCATAGACTAAAAGTCCACAAAAATTCTACCTGGGTCTTTTTCCTTAGTTTTTTGAAACGTGGGCTTTACCTTAGCCAGATTTGAATTAGACCTGATTACTTACCTTCGAATGCTGGAGCACCTTTGCTTAGTGTGACCCGGCCCCATTTGCTTTTGTTGTGTTGTTTTTTGACCCGGCCCAGCACAATGCATTTACGTTAAGCCATGCTCGAAGGAATTCGAGACTTGGTTAAAAATTTGTTAAACTCATTTGAACTTGGACTCCCCTTCAGCCAAGGACAATGAATGTTGAATCAGACCTGCTGATGAACTACGCTGAACTAATGATCTAGGGGCATAACTGAACTTCAAAAAAGATGAACCGAGTGCTAATGAAACAAGGGGCCTTGAAGATTGAACTGAGACTTAAACCAGGCTGAAGAAAAACATGCCATTAAACCTAAGCAACTCAAAAAGATTAGATTTTTATAGCAAAGGGAGAAGGTGAACGATTTTGGCCTTTAAGCAAAAAATTGGTTAACAAATTGGCGACTCATAAGGGAAGCATGCCTGCTATGCTTAGAACCTAGTTGTCTTACATTACATTAGGTGCAGAGTCAGGTGTAGCCATAATGAAAGTTAGCAATAGCCCCAAAATATTCAAGAATCAAATATAAAGCCTTCTACCCTAAGTAAAGGGAAACACACAAGGCTAAAAAACACTACCTTTGCAACTACACTTTGGGAAAACAGGAAAGAGAACAAGGGAAACTATGTACATCCAAACCAAAAATTATTAGCAATGCTTCAGATGTATCCCATTAACTGGGATATGCAATTTTTTTCCATCTGACCTAAAAATTTGGAATGCAATATGTTGCTTGCATTGAGTGATTATGTAAGGACCACTCCACAGGGCATCAAATTTTGCATGCTTTCCAAGTTTAGCTCTGTCTTCATCCCATTTCAAAATAATATCTCCTTTAGAGAAATATTTTGACAAAGATTTCTTGTCAAAGTGTCCTTTTATTTGTTGCTAGTGACTAGACATAACAACCATGGCATGGTCCCTTATCTCTTGGAGCTCCATTAGCTCACACAGCCTGACTTCCATGCTGGTTCCTTCTTCTAACTATAGCCGATGGGAGAGATCCAGTGATGGCAGTTCAAGTGAGATGGGAAGCCTAGCTTCCCTTCCATACACAAGTGTATATGGAGAATTTTTGATTGCTCTCTTCAGAGTGATTCGATTGGCCCATAGAGCTGTCTTTAACTTGGCATGCCAAGTTTTTTGATTTTCTTCCATGGTCCTCTTTATAATCCTGATCAGATTTTTGTTGGTGGACTCAGCCAGCCCATTCCCCTGTGGGTAGTAATTTGACAAAGTTCTGAGGTATATACCATACCTTAGCGCCCATTCACTAGTTTTGGTTCCGAAAAAACCCAAGGTGTTATATGAGATTATGGTGGCTGAGATGCCAAAACGTGTCACTAGGTCTTCATAAAAATCCAAGACTACACTTTTATTTGCTTCCTTCAAAGCAATGGCTTCCACCCACCTGGTGAAATAATTCATAGTAGTCAAGACCCATTTGTGTCTGGCATTGGAGGGAGGATTGATCATTCCTATGAAATCTAGGCCCCACTGCATGAATGGTTGTTCAACTTGAATGGGTTGTAGGGGCATGGCAGCCAATCGTTATTTTCCATCAAAAAGTGCACACTTCTGGCACTTCCTTACCGAGGCATAGGTATCCTTGAAAAGAGTGGGCCAGAAATAGCTAGCTCTCATTATTTTTGCTGCTGTGGTCTTAGGGGTGAAATGGCCACCTGTTGGCCCATCGTGAAACTCAGTCAATACCTTGTCAGCCTGACTGGGGTCAATGCATCTTAAGAGAACTCTAGAGAGGTCCTTCCTAAATAATACTCCATCAATCAAAACATAAGGAAGGGACTGAAGTTTAAAATACCTTCTTCTAGCCCTACTGAGACCTTGTGGACATTCACCCATAAGAAGGAAGCGCCTCATGTCCAGCATCTAATCTCTTATGAAAGTTGGTTCTTTTGTAGTGGCTGTGTCATGGATCAGCAAGCTGTCTTCACCCTTTTGTCTCAAATCTGTAGCTAACTGTTCACACAGGCCCCTTCCTCTCACCAACTTGGCAATTTTGATGTCTATGTCGTACTCCATCACTCTGGTGATCCATCTCGCTCTTTTCACATTTAAGTCTTGATTGGTCAAGAAATCCTTAATGCCAGGATGTGGAACCATGAGATGAATCCTACTATTTAAAAACATATACCTAAATTTCTTCAGGCTATGCACTATTGTTAGGACTTGATTCTCTATGTAGGTGTACCTGATTTTGAAGTCCTCTAACCCTTGGCTTAAGAAGGCGAGTGGTTGCTCGAGGTCATCACTATTTTCTTGAGTAAGCATAGCAGATATCACTTCTCCATTGCTAAAGGTATAGAGATTGAGGTCTTTATTGAAGTTGAGGCTGATTAGAGTGGGAGCCTGGGTCAAAGCCTGCTTGATGGCTTCAAATCTATCTTTTCTTGGCATTGTCCAGTTGAATTATTCACCCTTCCTTAGCATAGAGGTTAGGGGTTTAACTATCTCAACAAAATTTGGAATGAACCTCCGAATGAAATTTATTCGGCCAAAGAAACTCTGCAGGCCTTTCTTGTGCTTTGGTAGGGACATCTCCAGAATGAAGCAAACTCTCTCAGGGTCAATAGACAAACCTTCTTTGGACACAATGTGGCCAAGAAGTTTCCCCTCATGATCAACAAATACACATTTCTTTGGATTTAGAGAGATGCCAAATTCCCTGTACCTCTCAAAAATCTACCTGAGGTGCTCCATGTGTTGTCCTGCCTCCTTAAAGAAAACCGTTATATCATCAAGGTATACTAGCACGTTCTTATTTATCAAGCCACTGAAAGCCATGTCCATGGCTTGTTGGAAGGTAGCAACAGCATTAGATAGCCCGAAAGGCATCTTCTAGTAGGCGAACGTTCCCCATTTAGTGGTGAAGGCTATTTTGTATTGGTCACACCCTCGTACCAGAATCTGATTATATCCTGAATAACCATCCAGGAGGGAGAAACATTCAGAACCAGTTACCTTTTGGAGGATTTGCTCCATGTTTGGGAGGGGATAATGATCCTTTAAAGAGACTTATTAAGGTCTCTGAAGTCGATGCACAGCCTGATCTCCCCAATTTTCTTTCTAACTGGAACCAAATTGGCCAACCATGAGGAATGTTTGATCAGAAATATAATGTTGGACTCAATCAACTTGACCAATTCTTTCTGCATAAGGAGTTTGATCATCAGATTAACATGCCTCTATTTTTGTGTGACTAGTTTTGTACCTTCCTCTAATTCAATGGTGTGCTAGGTGAGTCTTGGATCGAATCTTTTCAAGTGCTATAATTCTAGGCAAAGACGTCAGCAAACTCCTGACATAGCAGAATGAAAGCTTGCCTTTCTCAAAACGTGCAGACCTTACCAAGCACCAGCAACTTGTCCTTGAAGATTTCAACTTTTTCATAATTCTCCTCTCTGGTAGTGATGCATACTTTGCCATCCCTTAGTTGGTCTTCTTTGCTAAAAATACTTTCAAGTGTGACCAGACCCTTAGGGAGTTTATTGTTCTTCAATTGAACAATCTGATTTCCGTATTGATGCTGCAATTTTGCTTGATTATGGACTACGAACTTAGCTTCTTTCTATAGGAAGAGAGCTATTTGCTGGTCACTTTTAAAGACCTGCCAATTTGTAATATTGTCTGGAATTGAAGGCCGAACCACCACTTTTAAATGGCATGAACCACAATCCCTACTTATCTCTTTTGAAACATCAAATTGGCTGCCAACAGCTGCCAGCCTATCAGCCTACTTATTCTGTTCCCTGGGAATCGAGGTAATGTTAAGAGCAAGGAAATCCTCCATCAAGTCCTAGACTCTATGCTTGTAAGACCTTAGTAAGGAGTTCTTGGTCAGGTTCAAGCCTCTTATTTGGTTCACAATTAATTCACTGTCCCCCAAGATTTGCAACTTCTTGATCCCTCTCTTTCTTTCCCACTCAAGTCCATGAATCAAAGACTCATATTCTGCAACATTACATGTGCAAGAGAATTGGAAATGGAAAGCTGAAAAGTACCTTTCTTTAGAAGGGGAAACTAACATTGCCCCACCACTAGCACCCAATTTACTTGTAGAACTATCAAAGTATAGTTGCCACAAGCCAAGGTCTTCTTTGTTTTCCTTCATTATATTGGGCATGATGGTGCCTTCTTCATGCAAGAAATAGATGCCAAGGTATGCTTCCTCAATAAACTTATAAGGATCATGCTCGAAGTTATCGCTTCCCCACTCATCCAAGAGTAGATCTATGACTCCTTCAAGAGCAGAAGATGAAGATTGGTCCATCTGAGACTCTTCTGGATCGATGATAGTGTAACTAACATTCACTACCTTGGGTGAATAGGGCTCTAGGTGGTCCTTGTAGAGTGGCTCAGATTTGATTTTCACTTTGGTCTCGTACTTGGTTCTAAAAACTAGATATGACCAATTCATTGCTAGATAGCCACCTATCTTGGATGTAAAGTCCCTAGACAAATAGATTGTGAAATATGGAGGAACGTCCGCTACCACTATATCATGGGGGATTGGGAATGTTGGGTAGGCATGCAATGTTAAACTCAATCCTTTCAGAATTCTGACTGTCTTTGTAGGCATCCCATCTAGTTGCAAGACTCCTTTGTTCATTGCTTCATACTTTAATCCCATCTTATCATCAATGCACTTGGGCATCACTGAAGTGCTGGCCCCGCTATTGATTATGCAATTCTATACTAATAAATCCCCTATGATCAAAGATACATAAAAGGGGGAAGTCCTTTTTTCTTTCTTTACCTGACCTGAGGTAGAAGGCTGCCCATTCATCATTAGGATGTTATTAGTGTCTGCTGGGATGGCCTATCGATCTAGTTCATGCAATTCTTTCTTCAATACCTCCTTTTGTCTTGGAAGAGACAATGAATCCCATAGAGAAATGTTCACATGCAATTTCTTCATTTGATCAACTATATTAACTTAGGGGCTAATTCCCTTCGTGCTTTCCTTTGGGCTGATCCCAGTCGAAGCTGTAGACTGAAAAGCTAGAGGTGCAGACGGTTGTCTAGAAATTGGGGCCCTTTGAAATGGGTGTGATGGAGGATTCATTTTTGCCTGAGGGGAAGCCTACACTTCTCCAACTGCTCTTCTTTTAAATCTTGTGTTGGTTGTAATGCAATCAACCTGATTGTCTACAGTGCCCCCATGATTAATTGCATAGAGCTCTCCCTCTTCATGATTTATCAGGGTAGAATCCGGTTGAGTTTGATTGTTACTCGTACTGAGCTGAGCTAGAAACTCAAAAAATTGGGAATGATCAGCGACCTGGTTTTTTGAATTTTGGAAAAAAATCATCATGTCATTTGTATGGACGGCTTGCTCTTGACCATGTCCCATGGTCGAACAGCTAGGTTGTTCCTGTAAAAGGTTATTCTGAACTGGCACCATGGCTTTAGATGACGAAGAAGGGCCTGAGTTATAATTTTGATAAGGCCTGGTCTGAGTAAGCTGACCCTGTCCTTGATTATAGCCTTGAAAAGGGTTTCTAGGTGCTTGACCATAATGCTGATAACCCAGATTCGGCTTGTTACTTTGAGCTTGTTGCCTTTTAAGAGCTACAAGTTCATTTGACATGTTTTGTAATAGGATTTTAACCTCATGTAGTTCATTTGACAGAACAACAGTTGGCTTCTCAATGCTAGGCACAGGGGCTAATGTGGGTGCAATGGTTTGTATAGGGGGCAGCATCTCTGGGAAAAGTGGCATGTGGGGCCTAGGGGCAATTTTCCCAGCTTAAACCAAGCAATTTTTAGTTGTTATGGCAATGTCATAAGCAATTGGCAGTATATGTCCTCCCATAGATTAGATCATCACAGTAATATCACTATTTAATGCTTTCAAATAGTAAAAGAAAGCATAGCTGGGAGTTGGCCTTACCAAGATGGGAATTCTATCCTAAGTCTTTTGAAACCACGTGTTGAAGTCCTGCATGTACTTGTGTGGAGCTCTCTTTATAGTCGTCAACTGCTCAGCAAGAGAGAGGCCGTCACTTTTTTCCCCAAAACAATTAGTTAAATGGGTGACCAATTCGTTCCAGGAATGTATTGAATTCATAGGTAAGGTTTCGTACCAGTCAAGAGCCTTGCCTTTAAGGGACAGCACCAACAATCTGATGGCAATATTTTCCTCTATTATATTGTGAATATTGCAAAGGTTGGCAATATTCTTGATATGCTCAACAACTGTAATAGGTCCCACTCCATCAAAAGAAGGTATATTCTTGAGAGCTGTTCTTGGGATTAGATCATAGCGTGGGAGGTTTAAGGGGCTCTCACCGTGGAAAGTTGCAAAAGGCAATGCCATGGTTGGAATGGGCTGTAACTGTGGCTGAGTTGGGTTGGTGTTCCTAGAAACAAGTCTAGGAGGATTTACTAATGGATAAGAGCAAGTTCTTTCAAACCTGAGCCTTTTAGCAGAGTTTAAAGGCATCTCAATGAAAACAAAAGGGACCCCCCTTGAAGCTGACCTTGTGGTGACTTTTGGCATAGAATTTTAAGTGACTGGTCTTAAAATAAAGAACTAAGCTCTTACTAGTGGAGTCGCCAGATGCTGGAAATCTTTGAAATGACTATAGCAAGACCAGCATCAATCTTAAAATACTACTGCATTGGAAACTGATAAAATTATGGTCCCATCGGGTGTGCCAAAATTGTTGATGCTGGAGATTGCACTCAGTGGTAGGAAAATAGGTTCCTGCCCTCTCCCCGCAACATGGAAACTCCTCTCTCACCTGTGGGATGGCGAAGCAGGAGAAGAGAGTCTCTAGGTATGGGCTAGTTCCCTCTGATGTATCTTGTTTTTTTTAGCGAACAAAATTTACGTACAGGCATATATATATATATATATATATATATATATATATATATATATACAGCTATAAATTGGGGGGAAGAAAAGGGAAGAAAGATACAGGAAAACAAACAACCTACTCTAAAGAGGTGATACACCAAAATAAAGGTTGACCCTCCCACATCCACACTTAGAATCAGGGCAAACAATATGACATGCACTTCAGGCTTAGCAAAGAAACTAGTTTACAAAAAAAAGATAGGAAAAGGTCCTCAGAAAATAGAAATAGAGACTCACCAAGGTGTTGTACTACACACACTATAAGTGACTTCCCTTGTTTCTCTTCTCAAAAGAATTATTCTGTGAGCTGCGAACTGGAGCCTTATAGATGGCTGGTCTATTGGCATTAACCTGTGAAAGCATTGAAGATAATGACTAAACACAAATAATACTCAAGACACACATAGAAAATCTATTCAAGATGGAGGAAAAAAAATGTATTTTATTGATTCAGGTAGAAAATTTGCAGAGCTGTGCTCTCTACAAAAATGGAGAAGATCCCTTTTTAATGACCAAGTCTGCCAATTTATATGGAAAAGCCAAGAGGAGACTCATTGGCACTTTGCTTACAAGTGGTTGCTTGAGTCTTCATTGGGAAAGGGAAAAACACTATAGCTAACGTCATAAATTCTTCCAGGACCATGCTTGCTACCTTGTTTTGCATGCAGCCTACTCCTTTGCTAGCTAGTCGAGTTTTTTTTTTTTGTGGGATTTTTCCCTCGCAGACTGTTCGCAACAATTTTGCCACTCCATGCTTCTATGGACTATCATGCGCAGTGATTTTCCTATGACTATCAGTTGTTTCATGCTTTACATTGGCCATGTTGGATCCATGCTAGCTTCCATAGTTTGCTTGTATGTTCTGTGGGCTTTGTAAGCCCCATGGGTTTTGTTCGGGCTTGGCTTGGTCTACGGGCTCTTCATGGGCTACTGTCAGCTCCATAATTTCTTCACAGCCTGCTATTGCTCATGCTCTCACGGGCCTTTTTCCTCTACTCATTGTTGTTCATGGCAATTTCACCGCTGACTGCTATGTTGACTACTGTGTGCAATAATTTCACTACCATCGGCTGTGTTGACTACTGTGTGTGTCAATTTCACCGCCGTCAGCTGTGTTCACAGTCTCCTTTTCTCTGCTTTTCTATCGTGCACGACAATTTTGCTGCCGACTGCTGTGTTGATTACTGTGTGTGGCAACTTTGCCATTGACTATCGTGTACTGCCATGCATGGCAATTTCACCGCCATCAGCCATGTTTGCGGTCTCCTTTTCTCCACTTGTCTATCGTGCATGGCAATTTTTCCACCGACTACTGTGTTGACTATCGTGCATGGCAACTTTGCCGCTGACTACCATGTACTGCTGTGTGTGGCAACTTTGTTTTCTCCATAGTGTTTTGAAAGCCCCACAGACTTTGTGTGGGCTTGGTATTTTGGTTAACTCATGGACTAAAAGTCTGCAAAAATTCTGCCTGGGTCTTTTTCCTTATTTTTTTGAAACACGGACTTTGCCTTAGCCAGATCTGAATTGGACCCAATTACTTACCTTTGAATGCTGGAGTGCCTTTGCTTAGTGCGACCTGGCCCCATTTGCTTTTGTTGTGTTGTTTTTTGACCCAAACTAATGCAATGCATTTATGTTAAGCCATGCCCGAAGGAATTCGGGACTTGGTTAAAAATTTGTTGAACTCGTTTGAACTTGGACTCCCCTTTGGCCAAGGACAATGAACGTTGAATCAGACCTGTTGATGAACTACACTGAACCAATGATCTAGGGGCAGAACTAAACTTCAACAAAGATGAACTGAGTGCCAATGAAACAAGGGGCCTTGAAGATTGAACCGAGACTTAAACCAGGCCAAAGAAAAACATGCCATTGAACCTGAGCAACTCAAAAAGACTGGATTTTTATAGCAAAGGGAGAAGGTGAATGATTTTGGCCTGTAAGCAAAAAATTGGTCAACACAGCCTTGTAAAGATATTTTAGATAGTAGATAATTGAGTAGATATACTTTTTAAATGACCATGGTCTTATTTTTAACATGCAATGGCATAGTTTCCAAGCTTTGAAGACTATATCTAAACAAGTTTTTTTAATAGATGTATAATTATGTTCATACATAATCAGTGTATAGATTAGATAGTACATGATATGATATTTTACATTATCATTATGTTGAGATATAAGTTCCCCTAGGGAATTATTGATAGAAAATAGATATAACATGAATGACTTTCCTAGCATAAGAGGCAATAAAATAGGTGGACTTCCTAAATAGTCCTTCAATTTATGAAAAGCTATTTGGTAGTTATTATCTCAATAAAATTTTACACTCTTCTTTAATAGGCATGTAAATAGATGTAAATTATCATACAATTGAGATATGAAGCATTTGATTGGTTGTATTTTACCTTGAAAACTATAAAGCTACTTCAAATTAGTTGGTGGTGACATCTATGTTATGGCTCGTACTTTGGCTAGATCAAATTCAATTCCTCTATGAGACATAATGAACCCAAGTAATTTTACTGAAGTAACACCAACAAAATGTTTCTTGGGGTTGATCCTAACATTATATTCATGTAGTCACTCAAATATCCTTCTCAATGCTGCTAGATGATTGGTCGTAGTCTTTGATTTGCCTAGTATGTCATCAATTTAGTCGTCGACAATGTCATGCATCATATCATGAAATATGATGGTCATGGCTCTTTGATATGTGTCCCCTACATTATTGAGACCAAATGGCATAACCTGATTAAAAAATGTTCTCCACATAGTGGTGAACACGTTTTTGTGTTGGTCTTTTGGTGCTATCTAGATTTGATTGTAACCTAGGAATATATCCATTAATGAAAGAATATCATAACCCACTATGGAATAGAAAATCATGTCAATGTTTTTCAAAGGAAAGTCACCTTTAGGGTAGGATTTATTTATGTCTTTAACATCAGTGCAGATTGTGATTCTTTATGTCTTTTTGTTGACTGACACCACATTGGAAATCCATTTAGAATAGTTTATTGGGGTAATTTTACTGAAGTAACACCAACAAAATGTTTCTTGGGGTTGATCCTAACATTGTATTCATGTAGTCACTCAAATATCCTTCTCAATGCTGCTAGATGATTGGTCGTAGTCTTTGATTTGCCTAGTATGTCATCAATTTAGTCATCGACAATGTCATGCATCATATCATGAAATATGATGGTCATGGCTCTTTGATATGTGTCCCCTACATTATTGAGACCAAATGGCATAACCTGATTAAAAAATGTTCTCCACATAGTGGTGAACACATTTTTGTGTTGGTCTTTTGGTGCTATCTAGATTTGATTGTAACCTAGGAATCTATCCATTAATGAAATAATATCATAACCCACTGTGGAATAGAAAATCATGTCAATGTTTTTCAAAGGAAAGTCACCTTTAGGGTAGGATTTATTTATGTCTTTAACATCAGTGCAGATTGTGATTCTTTATGTCTTTTTGTTGACTGACACCACATTGGAAATCCATTTAGAATAGTTGATTGGGGTAATTTTACTAAAGTAACACCAACAAAATGTTTCTTGGGGTTGATCCTAACATTGTATTCATGTAGTCACTCAAATATCCTTCTCAATGCTACTAGATGATTGGTTGTAGTCTTTGATTTGCCTAGTATGTCATCAATTTAGTCGTCGATAATGTCATGCATCATATCATGAAATATGATGGTCATGGCTCTTTGATATGTGTCCCCTACATTATTGAGACCAAATGGCATAACCTGATTAAAAAATGTTCTCCACATAGTGGTGAACACGTTTTTGTGTTGGTCTTTTGGTGCTATCTAGATTTGATTGTAACCTAGGAATCTATCCATTAATGAAAGAATATCATAACCCACTGTGGAATAGAAAATCATGTCAATGTTTTTCAAAGGAAAGTCACCTTTAGGGTAGGATTTATTAATGTCTTTAACATCAGTGCAGATTGTGATTCTTTATGTCTTTTTGTTGACTGACACCACATTGGAAATCCATTTAGAATAGTTGATTGGCCTAATACATCTCACTTTGAAGAGTTTTCCAACTCTATCTTTACTAATATAAAAATGTGAGAATGCATCTTGTAATTTTTTTTTAAAGGCTTGGCATCAAGATGTACCATAAGGTGTTGAAAAACCAAGGTGGGGTCCAAAACAACCATGTCAAAGTAGGCCCATGGAAAGATATCAACAAACTCCCTTAGTAGGGTTGTAAAGATTTCACATTCCCCCTTAGTAAGGGACATGCCTAATTTAATCCATTTTGGGTCATTTAGAGTCCTAATGTTAACCTCTATTGTGTCTTCCACTAAAATGTTTGAACTATCTTTAATAATAGTGGGCAAAGATTTAAACTAGCTTGTAATAGAAGAGTCCTCTGTTAGGATTGGACTTCAAGTTCTCTTAGACATGATGAATTAAAATTCCCCAAGGGTAGGGATGGCCATGTAACAAAAATAGTTATAAAATTCTATATGATTCAATCAAATTCTTATTCTTCAATATTGAACTCAAATCCATAGATAAGTTCATCATTGTTGGTTTCTTCAATGATTTAATCAAAATCATGTTATTCTTCAAGAATAAACTCAGACCCATAGACAAGCTCATCATTGGTGGTCTCATAGTCTAGGTTTGAAAAATGTTGAACACCCCCATCTAATGGTGCCTAAAACATGTTTTCACCATGAGACTATCCTTTATCTTTACTATTTCCCTAGTTTAAAAGTGCCTCAAAGAGGTTTTCACTTTGGGACCTCAATGTTTTATTTAATTATTTTTGGCTAAGGGTATTTACCTGATCTCTAAAATAAGATTTAGGATCCAACTTAATTAGGATCCCTTACTTATGGTATCCCAATGGAATATTGTCCCTAAGCCCTAAAAAATAATAGAAGGCCTCATCATTCTGAAACTCATCAACTAGCATGTTGGATACTGGTTGGTCCCAGTCTATCAATTAAGGATAATATAAAGAAGCATGTTATATCAAATGACTAGTCAAAGGGTAAAAATGGCATTATTATCAAATAAATTAGTATGGAAAAGGTCATATAATTGGATATGATTAAACTCTACTCACTTTCAACATCATCATCACTAGTCATTAGTTATGGAATTCAAATAAGATATGTGGGGTCACCCTCAGACAGTTTAAATCCAAGTCCATAGTTTTCTTTATAATTAGTCTTAGAAAGTAGCTCAAGTGTTCCTTATTGATTCATCTCGAGGCCTCCTCCTTCATAATATTGGTTCTCCATGATCTAATTAGGAATATGATACTTTACATGTTTATAAAAATTGACCAATTTATCATTTTATAACCATGATTCATCTTTTGCAAGAGGGTCTTATTCTTAGCCAAAGGCTGATATGAAAGTGATAGGTCCTAGACTATGTAGTTTTGATTTGACCTTTCTTTTCCATCCCATGTGAATTGGTTTGGCTTTATGTCTTTCAAAGGAATTTGGGTTCCATGGAAGCTTTACAATGTGAAAGGTGTCATGGGTCAAATACTCTCTTGGGCCATTAGTTGAGATGGTATAATGATTAGAAATTTTAGGAGGTGGTATGTTGGAAAGTGAATCAAGGGTATCAAGGTCAATGCAATTGTACTCTAGTGAATCAATAAGTATTTGTTTCCCTTTGTCTTTCTTGGTAAATTAATTCATGTTAAAATTATAGTTATAACTTTTGAACTTAGCTTCTAAATGCTTACAGTGCTTGTATGGATACAAATATCCTAGAATAATAACCTCCATACCTAAATGGGAGAACCTGATACATAGGTGTAATTTCAATGGGATTGTATGAATTTCATGTATCCAAGGACTATCCAAAATAATATTATATGAAAAATCAAGATCTAACACATGTCATAGTGTATCATGGGTCAAAGGCCCAATGATAACTGGAAAGATGATGGTGCCTTATAATTCTCATTCTTCATTATCATAGGCTTTGATGGTGATTGTTTCTACTTAGAGATATACTATCATGTACCCAATAAGCTTGATGATCTTTAGAGACACAATATGTAGACTTGATCCATTGTCTATGAGGACAAGCTTCACTTTGTACTTTATTATGTAAACCTATATATATAATGGGTTATTATGAGGTGGGCTTAAAGATGACATATCACTTTGGTTGAAGGTTAATTTTTGGCCTGGATCTAGGTGTCCAAACAAATCTTGAAATTTGTTAAGAGATATTTCATTAGGAACTTTTGATTGATCAAGGAATTATATCAAGATATTTTTTTGGATGATGGATGTATGCAACAAATCCAAAATGGATATTTATGATGGCATATTTTACAATAATTACACAAAATCAAACATCTTTGTTTAGATAGTGGTAAATGGCTTTTTTCTCAGTAGAATGGTTGGTTGGATGATGGGTGAAGTGGTAGATGGTTGTGGGCTTGGTATGGTAACCTTTGACTACCAAATTATGATTACAAAATCATGATTAGATATAGGACTATTATTTCTAATGAATGATAGTGTAGTGAGACCAAATAGGATAAGGCTCATTTATTAATGCACCTATGCATGGTCATGGGATAGTGATGAGTTATCAATATAAGGTCCAAAAATGTGAATCTTTGCTTACCAGTTTGCCTATATATGGTCACAGGTTAATGAAGTGTTACCAATATGGGTTAGTTGATTGGGAATGATTAGCAATGACCTTGTGTAATTGGTAATTGGTCTTAGATTGATGGAAATGGTGGCAATGTGACCTCTTACAATATGGCCTATAGTTGTGTTGTAGTCATGTGCAACTAAATGGTAGGTATGTTGGTTGTTGTCACCATTCTAACCTTAGTTCTATCCATTATTTTGATGTTATTGGTTTTGTTTTTGATTGTGTTGGTTTTGTTGGATCTACCTTAGTTATTGATACTATTATTATTGTTATTATGATGACCATTATTGCTATTTTTATTGTTGGTTTTTATGTTGGGGAAAAGGATTTTGATAAATGTTGAAGCTGTGATTAGATGTAGAAGTTCCACAATCTACTGTTATCTCTCCATTTTATAACATATTTTTGATCACATGTTTAATTTGCACACACCATTATAAATTATGGCCATTAAACTAATAATAATCACATAATTCATTTGGCCTATACCAGTCTAGATCTTTATCACCCTCAAGAAGTTTCCCTTTTAGAATAGGCCATTTAATCAAGTTAGCTCCAATGAGCTTGCAAAACACTGATTCAATGGGTTCTCCAAGGTTACTAAAGACATGATGGGTAGGCATATTTTTCCTTGGAGGAGGGTTTTCCTAAGGCATAGGTTGTTATGTTTGTTGCATTTACTATGTTGGTCTAGGTTATGCTTATTGTGCATGTTGTATTTGGTAAAGAGGTTGTTGGTTAGGAGTAATTTGGAAATGCAGTGTAGGTTTAGGAGATGATGTTTGTACTATTTGGACATGTCATGACTTGGTTACTCTATTTCCTACAACATTAATATAATTATTAAACTACTTATATTTGTCATAGTTATTTTTTTGGGTTTGTTATGACACTTA
The DNA here is from genome assembly GCA_037957365.1 of Torreya grandis. Lineage (NCBI taxonomy): Eukaryota > Viridiplantae > Streptophyta > Pinopsida > Cupressales > Taxaceae > Torreya > Torreya grandis. The sequence continues at coordinate 215,203 of JARHVA010002027.1, forward strand.
TGATTGGACTTGGTTCTAATTTTGGCCATTATTCTAGTTTTGGTTCTAGCTATTATTCTAATTTGATGATGTTAGTTTAATGATCTCTTTATTAATAAGGTCTCTTTTAATGAATAAACCTTTGTAAATGATTTACTTAAATTTATGTGCAGACTACAACTTCAATAGTAAGATATCTTGATGTGTATATTCTTGGTAAACATAGAGGTTAATTGTTTATCAAGTAGATTATGGGTAAATCAACTTGCAAGGGCTCTCCATCATTACAAAGATCTTGTGAAGCTTTCTCTAACTTTATATTTTTCTTGTGTCAAATATACTAATGAAATCTCATGTTCAAGATTATAAGAGAAGTGTTGCATGAACTTGTTCAAAATATTATAAAAATCAAATACTTAGTTCTTCAATAATTTCAGGAACCACTCCAATGCTTGTCTTGTTATGCTTGGTGAAAGCAAAAATAATAGGTATATGTTGCTATAGGCCACTATATTAGAGGTACAATCACTGGGGGGTGAATCAATGATGTTAGATATTTTAATCTTCAAATTAGATCCTTTTAAACTCTTAATCAAATAACATATACCAACTTGAACAAACAACATAAATGATAGAGCTCATTCATTTAAAGCATACACAAGATCAAACACATAACACATGATGCTTGTGGGAAACCCTTATGGGGAATAATACCCAATCTTAATCCTACAAACACATGGACTACTTATCCTATAAGATTATCACAAACAAGAGACCCTTTTAGTGAACCACCCACTTCACAAGGAGCACCCAATCCTAAGTATGAACAACCACCCACTTTCTCTAGATGTTGAGAACACACACAAAACCTATGAAATAAATACCTATAGATCTTTTATTTTACTTCAATATAATGGAGACACAATTTATAACACCTCTCTTTCACCCTTCACACTTTCTAAACCTTGGTCACACAAGTAATACATCCAAAGTATCATTTTGGATCACCCTAAGCTTCTTCGGTCATCCTTAGACACAAACATATAAAAAATATATAATCATAATAGAGACATGACCAAAAGTTCATACACATAGTCCTCACTTTGACCTTCCTCTTTTCTCTCTCTCTTCTACACTCTCAACACATGCTTTTCTCACACATGTCTCTACTAGCCTCTCAACACATATTCCATAAGTCTAGAAATAATCATATTTGGTTTCAAATTTTATAGAGTATTCATGAATATCATGTTCACAACCTTCCTTATCAACCACAACACATTCTTGCACTCTTAAGGCATCTACATGGGTCACCTTTAAGTAGTACCCTATTTCAAATAAGCCTAAGTGTCCTTTTAGGTATTATGAAGACCCATTCATCTCTTTGACACTTTTTTGAGAAAAAATAGAACATATAACACTTTAAAAATACATAAATCCATGCCATATGATCTATAGGTTCACCTTAAGTGATAAAATCAATCACATCACCCTTTTGCTATAATGCAATTAGCCCAAACATCATTATGTACATATGATCACTAAGAACGAACACACAATCAACTTATAATCCTTTGATCATATAAAATATAGATTGGTCAAACCTTTATAATCCACATAAATGGTCTCATGAATTATACAACATGCTCTAACACTTATGTCATCTTAAAACATCAAAATACCTTCAAGAACAACTCAAATTACCCTTCTTGAGTCACTTGTAGAGCATGAACACATACATAGTCAACTTTAGATCTCAATCAATTTGATTTTATAAAAATTCAAAAATTAAAATAAATATTTTTGGATGCACCTTTAAGTATTATACAGATTTTATTTTTACACCATGGTCAAATTTTGTATATATCAAAAGTTATAGAACAAAAACTATAGACTAGTCTTCCCTCACAAATTCAAATATTTGAATTCAAATGGTCACTGAGAAAATATTAAAATTTAAACATGTTTACCTCATCTTTTGAACCCTTAAAATATTTAACAAATACACATTTTCAATCTCCTAGAATTACCCCGGTCTTTATCTTGAAATACTCATCATTAAATTTTGATCAAAACTCCTATGATTATGACACTTGGTGCCCTTGCATGCCTTCTAAACACTTTGTTATAAATCCATGTGTTTGTACCACTTGGTAGTACCACATTATTTTTTGACTCTTTAACTTATCTTACATTATTGATGTTCTATTATATTAGTGAGCTTATGACACTATTCACAAGCACGTACAACCTTTAACATGTTGAATTCATACTCACTATTAATCTCAATACGTATGATTAAGAGATTACCATTGGATCTTCTAGACCAATGACCTCAGACATCAACATGATTAAACTTGATGGTCTCTAGCCCATCACATACTGCTAGAGTAACTTTGAAGCTTTATAACTTGAGCTAGAAATCACTTCAAGAATCCAAATTTTCAAGGTAGCTTCTTAGAACTATAGACAACATATCCATGTAAAACTTTGACAATTATTGACTTTATTAGTACCTAAATTAAATTCACAAACTTACTATTTCATACATATCTACATGATGTGTAATGACGGTCTAACTTCTCTTAAGCTAGAACATGACGTTATTCTTTCTAAATTCTCATAAAACAAACTAGAGATTTGTAAAGATATCTATGTATGCCTCATAACCTCTTATTTGTCCTTACAGACCTACATAAGTGCCATATCTCTCCAATCTATCCATATAATCACTTTGTCATTAATGCATTATTACCACATGCTCTCTTTGACATTAATGATGATCTAAGACATCAATAACCATGTTCAACACACTAGTTGGAATGCAACAAATAATATAGTTAGATGGGCCTTGGGGTCACCTTTCCCGTTGTATTTGTCAAATTTTGGTGGTTAGTACCCTGGAATAAATGTTTATTGCAAGTACTCCATGTTGAAAAGGTAAGAACACACATTGTCCAACGTGAACCTTTTGGTCTATTTCCCAACTTGGATGGTGGTAATTACATCCTTAATTTATTATAGTTCTTATTTGAGGAAACTAGTGGGAACATTGGCCTGAAGTGGAGGCTAGACAGTCACAAGTGGATTAATTTTACTGAGGTATAATGAAGGCATTTGTTTGGGAATGTTGGATTGGTTAGGGAATGGGCTAGGAATATGCATGCATAGATTAGGCTATGATTTTTGAAACTGCACATACTATGGTGTGATATTTTGGTTAGGATTTGGTATGTAGGCCTAATTCTAGGTATATTGAGAGGAACTTGTGAACTAAGGCCCTATCTTTGAACTTATGGCATGTTTGGCATAAAAGGCAATTTTTTATAAATAGGTACTTATGGAACATTAGAACCTCTTGGTTATGCAAATCCCTATTGGTAAGTGGATGCATGTTAGAGATTTGACATCTATCACTGACCAATACTAGTATGTTATTTGTTAGGCATAGTTTATTTTTGGATCAACGTGTTAGTCTATGATAAAAGAGGTATATTCATCACTACTTGGAGAGGTGACACATTAGTTTCCCCATATTAAGGTGGAAATATGCTTTTCCTTTATTTTATGGTTATGGTTGATGGTGCCTATTGTTGTGGAATATTAACTATCACATATTGGGTTAGAGTAAGATTCATCACATTTTATTGTGACACGACACTAGTCATTGGTCTACTACTTAATCCTTGATGTTATGTTCTTAAAGAAGTAGTTGTTTAAGGATTAGCGGTAGTTGGATAAGGAAATGAAGTAAAAGTTCCTATTCCTTTAATTTTCAAATCACTCATAATGTTATTTAAAAGCACATTTTCTATGGACTATGTGTTTGTGCACTAACACCATTTTGGTTTAAATTGGATGTTACTTGTGTATTATCCACTATATTCAACTCACTATTCTACATGGAAGTAGAAGACACTTCCTTGATAGTTGGGGTATTGAAAATGTTTTCTACCAAGGTTCTTTTCATACTAGGTATAAAACCTAATTTTATTGGCCTATCAATTCCATTAAAACTCCTATTCAAAGATCTATTTCTATAAGAGGTGCACCTAACATGGTCATATTGTTAAAGTTATGCACTAGGTTTTGATACGTCTGGTATGATGTCTACATTTTAATCAATTGGTCCTCCATGAGGCCTCTTTGTGTGATAAGCATATGATGGTATTGATATGGCATTGGAAGAATGGTATTAGGGTTAACAGAAGAGGCTTGTTCATTGCTTTGATTATATGACAAGTTAGAATGCCCTCTTAGTAGACTTAGTAATTTGTCATGCCCTACCTCTATGGCTCTATTCATATCATAATATTATGGCATGGTAACATAATATGGTTACTATTGGATGTTTTATGCAACCAAAGGTACATTATCTAAATATTAGTTCATCTATTCTTGGTATTACTCCGCGTATGGATATGTTCTAACCAAATAATTGGCTAAATGATATTGACTTTGTTCTCTTGATTAAGCATTGAAAGGTGGATAAGAATCCATATCCCAAATGACATCATCTTCATAAGGGTCTTGAATAAAGTCCTCTTCTATGAAAATTTCCATATTCTATATTTTAAATAATTCCATTACATGTATAGTGAGCCATGGTCAAATCTATGACAAAGGTTTCATAACAAGAGAGGTTAGATTTATGAAAACTCTAAAAAGCTATGTCTTAAAAGACAAAATATTCAAACTCTATATAATTTGGTTTAGGGTGGAGATGTATCTCCAAAAGGTATATGCTAAGACTTGGTAAAAAAAATATAATGTCTAATGTCTAATGTTAAATTTCTCACACAAACAAGGTCAAATAAATGAACTAAAAATAGTACACCAAACTCTAGGTCCAAAGATGTTGTAAATAGGTCTAAACTGGGAAAGGGAAATGTTACTAGGCCTTTTGGCAAAATGAAGAATCAAAATTTAGGCTCAAAAAATGCATGTGATGAGAATCTTGGCCAAATTCAATGTCAAAATCTAGACTTGAAACAAAGAGATGATTTTAATCTAACAAAATTAGAACATTTTTGCATAGACTAAGCACTTGATTCTAGACATAAACATGATTGAATTGGTATAAGGCATTAAATTAAATGTATTTGAAGATATAATAATTCTCTAAAACAAAATCACAAATAAAATAGTTTCCAAATTTTAGAAATAAATTAACCTAAGTTACACAACCTAAAAGATAAATATTTGTGTATCATACCCTATGAGATGAGGCCTAAATAGAAATCAATCAATGTTTGAATCTAAAATTATAAAATTTAATAAAAAAACTCAACTTAGGTAAACTAGGGTTTTAGTGGACAACAAGATAGGAAACTTTAAACAACATAATAGTTCTAAACAAAAGATCCCATAAAACACATAGTTTTGTTTCAACAATGTGAAACTTGAACACAACACAAGACAAGTCTATGAAATAATTTGGGTAGCGTAACAATGTTATAAATACCAAAAGATATGATAATGGCTCATTTTAAAGACTTATAAGGTAAAAAATTTAATTGATTTGTAAAGTTTAACTTTACCCATTTCAATCAAGTGACACACAACATTTTTGACATAAAATTTTAAGTTGAAAGCACAATGTCAAACAGACAGCATAACTCCTCAAATAATGTAGTATGGACACAAGACTCACTTTGATGTGGTATAAATAACATTGTTTTAGACATAAGACACCAATCAATAAAATAATAAATGAAAAAATACAACTAAGTATAATCATATTAAATCCTATCAAGGTGTGGTAAAGTGGGGCTGACAAAAATTATGAGTTACAACCACCTAGATTGATCCCAAGTGTGGCTAACAAAAGAGAAGAAACACGCCAATGGATTTCATAATGATAAAATTATAATTCAAGTGTCTACTCTTTTGCATTATGATTACATCCATGGACTACTTAGTGGAATCCCCTAGTTGACCAGACTTGACTTAGGTCTTCATTATGAAAAGAGAGGTTAGTTTCTCAACTCCCTAGCTCTTATAATATTCATACCCTAATTTGTATACCCCACTATGGAGAAAATTTGAAAAAATACTGGGAGATGAATCCCTAGATAAATGATTCCCTAGAGAACTCATGAGAAGCAGTGACATCTCCATCATAAGCCAAATTACATGAAAATAAAACTAGGTATAAAAACTTTAGGGTTACTTTTAGATCACCCAAACCATGCAGTTTTTGGGGAGAACCTAGACAACTTTATTTCTACTCCTTGGAATAGGAACAAATGAAATTAAAAAGTTTATTTTGATCACTTGAGTTACCTATAGGGGATGGGGGAGAGCATACATGTACTATTCTTTTTGTAAAAACAAATAATCAACAAATAGTTCCAAGAAATTATGATTGAAGTGAAGTGTTGATTTTTTGCACCAAATTAAAATGTTTGATTAGGTTGTTTACTTATCCCCTTGGATTAAGTGTGAAATATTTTAAATATATTTATACAAAACCAATTCAACATAACTCACCTAAGTTCATTTTTAAGCCCCAAAATCTAAATGTTCAAGATCTATCTTACATTCATTTTTAAACACCAAAAATAAGTGTTTAAGACTTAGCCATTGTTTTTAAGCACCAAGATGAAGTGTTTTTAAGAAGTAACTATTCTAGATTCATTTTAAACACCAAAATTAAATGTTTAAGATATAAAAAGTTTGTTTCAAGAACTAAATTGAAATGTGAAAGATTTAGCTAATTCGTTTTAAGTACCTAAAATGAAGTGTTAATTAGCCTAAACTTGCAAATTTTTATTACAATCATTCCTAGGATTGTTAAGGGTTAGATAATCTACCCTTACTTTAAATAACTTTCAACGGTGAAAAAATTAACTTTGGAAAATTAGATCTCAAGTTTTTATTTTGAAAAACATAGTGATCATGGTCAATAAAAAATGATCGATGTTGGTTCTAAGATAACCGATATCGATCAGACTCAAAGAGAATTAATGATGGTAGTAAAGAACTAATACTAATCGATTAAGACCTATGTCGGTCACCTATAAACCTAAAGGAAAAACCACACAAGATGAAAATTTTAGGTTATACAATGGTTAGATAAAAACTCAACAAAACCTACAAGGTAGAGATTAGAAAAAGATTTTAAATGCTATTGAAACTAAGAAAGGATGAAAAGGAATGCTAAAAAGACTCAAAATGCAATATTTATAACCATTTTTCCCTTGAAACCCAACTGATGATGGTCGTATAGAATAAATCTTGGTTGGCCATAACCATGGTTGGTTTAGGAAAAATTGATGTTAGTTATACTTGACAGATGTCAGCCTCTCTATAGATCCGAGTTAGAAAATAATCATAAATATGATAAAAACAAAGCCAAATGGATAATTTAAAAGACATTGAAGCATCCATTAAACATTTTTTGAGTTTTATCTTGATATCCTTGGAATGTGGGGTGTGTTTGAGTCCCAATGAGCATGCCATTTATGATGCTAGAAATTTGATGATGGAGGGGAGGTTAGATCAAGTGTTAGTTTCCATTAAAATAATGAAATTCAAAACACACTAAAAATGAATAACACCTTAATGCAAATCATAGGGAGAGCTTGGTGAAGAAAACCAATCGATAAATAACAACTAAAATGTAAGAAAAACAACATTTCTTACCTTCCTTGAATGCTCCAAAATATCTCTTCATTGGCTTGTTTGGTTTGCACTCAAAAGTCTATGGCAATGGAGCTTGGCTATGTCCTTCTCTCCTTGGAACCATTGTTTAGCTCATGCTTGCTTGATGTAGCTTGATGGATTGATAGCTTGTCTTATGAATCATAATTTTGGCATTATAACTCTATAGATTGAAATCTTGTCATAAAACCAATATTATAACATTACTATGTCGAAGCTCTCTTAAATGAGAGGAATATTATTGTATTTATAGATTTAGAAACTAACCCCAACTTCAGGTGAGTTAGAGTGTATTTAGAGCTTTAAATGGGTTCAAACGTAACCTTATTAAGCTAATTAACCTAGGTAGAGTTAAAATAAATTCAAACCTCATGATTAGCATGGAATAAGCATGGGTGAGATATTTTGGAATTTTTGACAACTCACAAAAGGTAATTATGAATTCTTAAGATATTATTTGATTTTTGAACTTATTTATTCATTAAATTACCAAAGGTTGATTCAATTAGGCATTTGATTTGATTTGAATTTTAATTAATTTTATTTAAGATTTTTAGCATTTTGTAAGATTTGAATAAAATTATGTGTGTATTTTCCCCATTTAATTGGTTTTTAGGCCAAATTGCATGTTATGAAGCCAAATTTGAGACATTTATAAATTTAAGATAGATTTGTAAAGGTTATTTGGATTTTATCTAAATTATAGTATGAAGCCATTGGTGGCCAATTTTAGGTGTCTACATCATCTATCAGTGTCCTTATCTCTATTTATCAGTTCATAAATATGTAAAATAGAGAAACAATAAGAATTTCTAAAAATACCAAAATTGGGACCTATGCATGCTTATATGTAATTTTTCATACATCATTTCATTTTTAAAAAAATATTTGATACTTTTTTTATCCAATTGTATATCTTTTATTCTTCACTAGTGTATATTAGTGACCGAATATTACAAAGAACACATTTTATAGACTCAATTATAGGTAATATGAATGTTACACATTTAAAAATTATAATTAGATAAGAACACATTATTAGATAGGATCACCCTACTCTAGTGTCCATCGACCCACTATTGTTCTAGTGAGCTCAAAATATCACTACACATTTCTATACCACCCACTTAATTTCTACACCATGTACATTCATTGGCTAGCTCCTTGGAGGTATATTATACACAAGTTTTATACTTATTTGGCTTCCTTATCTTACTCAATTTATTTATTTACATATAAATACATATTTTGATATTAATCACTCACTAACATCTTACTACACTATTAGTTATGTCAATTATTGAATCTACTCATGTTACAACTTATCTTTTATTGATAAATCACATATTATGTCATGTCCCCATTTTTAGTGGACATGTTCATAGTTGAGGATTAGCGTATTATACGACCTTTGTAGGCTGATAGGATGGTTAGAGGGTCTTGATGGAGCTTGGCTTGGCTTCAATTAGCAAAATTTGTCTCAGTTGGCATTCATTTGGGATTTTTTGGGCACATTTGTCTGAGCTCCTATTATATAGGGAATGTTAGCATTTAGTAGAGCATCCCTGTTATGGCATGATCATGTGTGGAATCACTCCCTAGTTCACCAGCTTCAAACGGTTCGAGGATCTGACATGTATTGAGGGAGATATTAATATTTGATTGATTTAATCAAATATTAATTATTTAGCATATTTTAATTGAGAAACCCTAATTCTTAATTATGAAACCCTAATTAGAGTAAGTGCATCTTTTTGGAGGATATAAGGGTTTCTTATTGGAGGGAGGCAAATTATTCATTGATTATTGATATTTTTTTTTGCTAAGAGTTCTTCTGTGAAGACTGAGCCAAGGGTTCCAGGACTCCATTTGCATTGGAAAATGTCCACTCTTCAGTGTGTGTGATTTAGAGGCTGTGAAATATCAGCTGATCTATTGCCAATTTGAGAGATAGCTTCATAAAGAAGTTATCACAGAGGCTTACAGGTTTGGGAGATAACTTCACACAAAATTTATCACAGGTATTTTAGGTATTTATTTCATTATGTTTTGATTCAATAAATTATACAGATAGAGATCTTCTATATTAGAGCCATATATCTTGAGATCAAGGGTCCAACAAATAGGGTGTGTTATATTGGTAGCCATATGAAGTCTGTATAGATCTGTACAGATCCACACAAAGACTGAAATCGATAGGTAGAGATTGACAGAGACCGACATCGGCTGACCATATCACCGACATCGACAGGATAATGACACCAAGAAACTGACAGCAGTAATATAATCAACGTCGGTGACTGTGTTTTTGACACAGTAGGCTGTGATGTACCAGATTCAGGTTTTATTCCTAGTTTGTAGAATACTCAGGTTTTTTAAGACCGTATTTGAATATTCTTTTATATGTATGACAGAGGATATCTATTGTAATCATCTGAGCGAATAAATAAGAGATTATACTATGATTTATTTATTTATTTGGAAATTATTTTGCAAAAATCGCATCTTTATTTAGAGCTTTTGTCTTTCTATAGTCCCTATTGGTTGGGGATATTATAGTGGTATCAGAGCTTTTGTTCAAAAAAAGGAGCCCCTAAGAAAGGGACATTATAGTGGTATCAGAGCTTTTGTTCAAAAAAAGGAGCCCCTAAGAAAGGGATATTACAGTGGTATCAGAGCCAAATTCCTGCCATCCTATTGGGTAGAGATCAGAGCCAAATTCTTTCCATCCTATTGGGCAAACCAGAGCTAAATTCTACCATCTTGTTGGGTAGATTGGTCATTAAATCAACTAAGTACCCATGATTACTTCCAGTACTCAGAAACAGTGGAAAAAGGATATGGAGAAGCTGAAACAAAGTTTGAATATGTTGGTTGAAACCCAGAAGAGGATGAATGAATTTCTTTCAGACCCTACATTCGAAGCCAAATTAGTATGACGTATGACATCCTTTTTTAAAGGGTCCACATCACAAAACAAGAAGGAAGAGGAGGTTGACCAGTTTTCTCATGAGCTAGAGGATACTCAGAATTCCTTGGTATGTACTCAGGTGGCTCTCCAAGATTCTGAGAGACATGTGGATGAGCTTAGTCATGGGGATTTGGACTCTCAGTTAGTTGCAGAGGATGCGGGAGCTAGATATTGTGATGATGAGATAGTTTCAGTAACAGCTTCTTTGGAGTTAGATGAGGATGAGTCTGATGCTTGCATTCAGAGTGTGGAGGTGTACTCAGATGTTAGTACACTGAGTGTTGATGGTCTTGAGGTGAGTTCAGTTCAGGAGTTAGCACATGTGGCAGGGACTCAGCTTTCTTTTACAGTCAGGTCACATGTTGATGATGATGTGAGTATGTCCAGCATTCACACCCCAGATTTAGAGAGTGTAGAAGAGTCCTGAGATCTAATTATTATAGATGACACTCAGGAGAATGCAGTGGACGGTTTTGAGGACTTAGTTTCACTGGCAGTTTCTTTTGATACGGAAGAGTTAGACAGTGATGCTACAGTTTTTGATACTCTGATGTTGATATGATCTTTGGAGTTGATTCACAGAGTATGATGGTAGTACTCCAGAGATCAGTGATTCTGAGTCTACTCTTTTGGACCGTGCATCAGAGGAGGATTGTAGGAGACAATCTAGCTAATGCCATCATGTGTCTAGTCAGCTGAGAGTTAGTGAGCGAGACATTGCTATCACTTGCGAGCATTTCAATGCTGCTCATCAGTTGTTAGTAGTTTATGGATGGGGTTCTCCTACTAGAATTGAGCAGGGAGGTAGTTATTTGTCCTTGACATAGATCCACTCTTTATGGGAGGCTATCTAGATTTTGAGATAGGATTATATGCAGTTGGTAGCCGATAGAGATTATCTTGTGAAGTGGGGCAACATAGCATATGATGCATTATTGGTCAAGGAAGATAAGGTGAGTGAGCTTACTCAGCAGCTCGAGGTGACTTCTGAGATTCTTGAGAGTACACAGTTGGCTTATGAGGAGTCACAATTTCATTTGGTGGAGGTGACCACAGAGTTAGAGTGACTTCAGTCTTTACCAAAGTACGTGCAGTCACAGGGTGTGTTATCTAGTGACCCAAGGATATCCATAGTCGAGATCATTGGAGACAATGGGGATGAGCATATATCTATCCTCGATGCTAGTGTTGGCTTACCTAGTTAATTTCCACTAAAGTATGATTCAGTTGAGTTGGGTGTTATAGTTGAGCATGGTAGTCAGCGTGATATGGTGATGGTCTCTACTACTGATGGCACAGGGACTAGTGAGGTTGTATCAGGGATTAGTTGTGATGTTGGTGAGCTAGTAGTTGGTTTGGTTCCTATTTATGATACTACTCCTTTAGAGGTGTCTTTAGAGGTAGTAGTTGGTTCGGGCTTGGTTAGTGATCAGTTGCAGTCTGAGCTACTAATTGAGAGTGGCCCATTTTATCGACATTACATGATAAGTGCTTGTCATCAGTTATGGGATGTTTTGACGCCATGGGATGAGAGTTTTGATAGACATAGCATGGTGGAATGTGTATATGGTATTTGTAACTTTGGCAGTTTGAGTTGTCCATTCTACTTGAGTTTTGATATCTTGAGAGTTGGTGTCACATGGGTTTCTGACTGTGGTAATTATGGAGTTGGGGTCCAGCTGAGCAGTGGTTCTCGATTCACATATGGATTCCTCTTGGTTATATTTCAAAGGATATTATAGGAGCTTGCATTCATTGTCATCAGTAGAGATCATGACTACATATGGGATCCAGGTGGATTGATTGGTTTATTGTTTAGCCATTGCTTGGGGTTAAGCAATTTCAGGAGGGGCAGATTGTCATGTCCCCTTTTTAGTGGACATGTTTAGAGTTGAGGATTAGCCTATTATAAAACCTTCATAGGATGATAGGATGGTTAGAGGGTCTTGATGGAGCTTGGCTTGGCTTCAATTAGCAAAATTTGTTTCAGTTGGCATTCATTTGGGCTTTTTGGGGCATGTTTGTCTGAGCTCCTATTATATAGGGAATGTTAGCATTTAGTAGAGCATCCCTGTTATGGCATGATCATGTGCGGAATCACTCCCTGGGTCACTAGCTTTGAACGGTTCAAGGATCCGACATGTATTGAGGGAGATATTAATATTTGATTGATTTAATCAAATATTAATTATTTAGCATATTTTAATTGAGAAACCCTAATTCTTAATTATCAAACCCTAATTAGGGAAAGTGCATATTTTTGGAGGATATAAGGGTTTCTTATTGGAGGGAGGCAAATTATTCATTGATTATTGATATTGATTGTTGCTAAGAATTCTTCTATGAAGACTGAGCCAAGGGTTCTAGGATTCCATTTGCATTGGAGAACATCCACTCTTCAGTATGTGCAATTCAGAGGCTATGAAGTATCATCTGATTTATTGCTGATTTGAGAGATAGCTTCATACAGAAGTTATCACAGAGGTTTATAGGTTTAGGAGACAACTTCACACAGAAGTTATCACAGGTATTTCAGGTATTTATTTCATTATGTTTTGATTCAATAAATTATATAGATAGAGATCTTCTATATTAGAGCCATATATCTTGAGATCAAGGGTCCAACAAATAGGGTGTGTTATATTGGCAGCTGTACGAAGTCTGTATAGATCCATATAGATCCACACAGAGAATGACATCGGCAGGTAGAGACCGAAAGAGACCGACATCGGCCAACCATATCACTGACATCGATAGGATAATGACACTAGGAAACCAATGGTGGTATTATAACCAACATTGGTGATTGTGTTTTTGACACAATAGGCTGACACATACCAGATTCAGGTTTTATTCCCAATTTTCAAAATACTCAAGTTTTTTAAGACCATATTTGAATATTCTTTTATATGCATGACAGAGGATATCTATTGTAATCATCTAAGTGAATAAATAAGAGATTATACTATGATTTATTTATTTATTTAGAAATTATTTTTCAAAAATCGCATCTTTGTTCAGAGCTTTTGTCTTTCTAGAGTCCCTGTTTGAAGGGGATATTACAGTGGTATCAAAGCTTTTGTCTTTCTATAGTCCCTATTGGTTGGGGATATTACAGTGGTATCAGAGCTTTTGTTCAAAAAAAGGAGCCCCTAAGAAAGGGACATTACAGTGGTATCAAAAATTTTGTTCAAAAAAAGGAGCCCCTAAGAAAGGGACATTACAGTGGTATCAGAGCCAAATTCCTGCCATCCTGTTGATGTCCCTTTCTTAGGGGCTCCTTTTTTTTGAATAAAAGCTTTGATACCACTGTAATGTCCCTTTCTTAGGGGCTCCTTTTTTTGAACAAAAGCTCTGATACCACTGTAATATCCCCAACCATTAGGGACTATAGAAAGATAAAAGCTTTGATACCACTGTAATATCCCCTTCAAATAGGGACTCTAGAAAGACAAAAGCTCTGAACAAAGATGCGATTTTTTTCAAAATAATTTCCAAATAAATAAATAAATCATAGTATAATCTCTTATTTATTCGCTCAGATGATTACAATAGATATCCTCTGTCATGCATATAAAAGAATATTCAAATACGGTCTTAAAAAACTTGAGTATTTCACAAACTGGGAATAAAACTTGAATCTGGTATGTCTCAGCCTGTTGTGTCAAAAACACAGTCACCGACATCAATTATACTGCCACCATCAGTTTCCTAGTGTTTTTATCCTGCTGAGGTCGGTGATATGGTCAGCCGATGTCAGTCTCTATTTGTCTCTACCTGCCAATGTCGATCTCTATGTGGATCTCTATGGACTTTGTATGGCCACCAATATAACACACCCTGTTTGTTGGACACTTGATCTCAAGATATATGGCTCTAATATAGAAGATCTCTATCTGTATAATTTATTGAGTCAAAACATAATGAAATAAATACCTAAAATACATGTGATAACTTTTGTGTGAAGTTATCTCCCAAACCTGTAAACCTCTGTGATAACTTTTGTATGAAGTTATCTCTCAAATCGGCAATAGATTAGCTAATATTTCACAGCCTCTAAATCGCACACACTAAAGAGTGGACGTTCTCCAATGCAAATGGAATCTTGGAACCCTTGGCTCAGTCTTCACAGAAGAATTCTTAGCAACAATCAATATCAATAAGCAATGAATAATTTGCCTCCCTCCAATAAGAAACCCTTATATCCTCCAAAAAGATGCACTTGCCCTAATTAGGGTTTCATAATTAAGAATTAGGGTTTCTCAATTAAAATATGCTAAATAATTAATATTTGATTAAATCAATCAAATATTAATATCTCCCTCAATACATGTCAGATCCTCAAACCGTTCAAAGCTGGTGAACCAAGGAGTGATTCCTCACATGATCATGCCATGATAGGGATGCTCCACTAAATGCTAACATTCCCTATATAATAGGAGCTCGGACAAACATGCCCTAAAAAGCCCAAATGAATGCCAACTGAAATAAATTCTGCTAATCGAAGCCAAGCCAAGCTCCATCAAGACCCTCTAACCATCTTATTAGCCTACGAAGGTCGTATAATAAGCTAATCCTCAACTCTAAACATGTCCAATAAAAAAGGGGACATGACATATTATCATGCATATTTCTCATGTTTCTTTCTTAGCTCTATGGCTTGTATGAACTATCTCTTTTCCTTTGAGTAAATTTTAAAGTGTCTTTTGTGTGTGGCTCTAATCCTTCATTATTTTTTTCTATTCATGTAATGAAATTTTAATATGTCTTTGTGTGTGTATTCTATGTGTATGTAGACATACCAACATGTCCTTCCATGTGGATTTAAGAATTCAATGCTTTGTTCATGTGAGGACATTTTAACATGTCATTATGTGTTATTTTATTTTATTTAGGGACATTTAAACATTTCCCTTATATGTGGTACCTTGGCTTTTTATTCTATAATTTGGATGATTTGTAAATACTCTTTGATTGTGTGTCATGGCCATGACACCTTGCTTACTTATTTACTCAAATTTTAATGCCATGATGGACATCATACATCCACCAAGCCATTTAAATGCCATGATGTATGTCATGAATTATTCCCTAAGTAGTTTTATTTAATGCTACATACTCAATTTGATCATTTATCAACATGCCTAAATGTTAACATCTATTTAGACTCTCTTACAATGAATGCTTGTTCCTACATGCATCTCACATTACTACTATGATCAACTTATCTATATTATGATGACATGATTATCCAAGTTATCAATAATAATAATAAGGTTTACATATTTATGTCATAATAATCTATCACAAATTTTTATTTTGAGTGAAGTTATTTCACAATCCTAACAATTCACATCAAAGATAAGGCATTCAAAGAAGTTTGATTTAGATACTAGACCTCATAGATCATCACGCGGATAAAATTTGGAAGTTATGACATTATTAACACAATTATAGTATCAAAAAGTGCATAAGAAGTGATTTTGGGTAGGATAACCCTATTTGACAAGAGAGCATTGCTCCCCTAACCTTCCCACTATTTTAATCCAAATACATAAAAAATAGGCATTTACATAATTTCTCAGAATCTCAATTTATCTAGGGTTATATGAAACCATTTTATAGTCTTTGTTTCTATAATTACATAGTTTTATTTTATATTTGCCTAGTTTGGGGGCATCATGTGCAACATGTTATTCTAGGTTAACACACATGCTTGCTTAAAATAATATCCTTTATTACTTAATTTTAGAATCCATATACACAAGATATTAGTTTACAAATATGTGCATGTCACATGTCTTCTTCATTACTTAGTTTTTGAACTAGTTTCATAGATGAAATGGAAAATCCATGCCATTCTTCATGTTATATACACTAGACCCATATTATAATTAGTTTTTGCACTAAATTTTCATCAGTTTTACACTAGAATTGAACCTTATTCCATATATAGTGGTTGGTTTACTATTTACAACAATATTTGAACTAGTATTTACACCAGTATTACACCAAAACAATCTATTAGGATTCATGTATGGATTTTAAATTACTTCACTACTATGGGTATGTGATGATGGATTCAAAAAAAAAATTGAGTTCTTAAGAACACTCATTTATTGATGAGAATTGGGGCATGCACATTCAAATCTAATTTTTTCAACATAAATGAAATATCCAAGGTTCATACCCTCTATATTCACCAGTATTACAATATCAAAACACAATGGTTCATATACCCAATCAAGTGTATTCATTCCTTATCATTATCTACTTTATTAAATTTTTATTTTTAATATTCATCTTAGGTAAAGACTAATATTACATATGTTTCATTATAGGTTCATGTGGAACACAATTTACTGATGTGGCCTACATTTAGGACTACACATCATTGGTAAGTTTAGGCACACACTTTTATTTTTACTCTAGTAATTTTTATTTTTTGTATTACTAGAATAAAATGGGGAAATTTAGACACATAAATTAACATTTAAACTAAAAAAATAAACTTGTGACTGATCCTTTATGTGCTTAGATTTGGACCTATCATAGGGCCATTTTGATCACTTTAAAACACCTTATTTGTAGAGTAATCACTCTTATAATATGATTAATGACAATAAAATCCACATATCTATCATGATATTATACTCATATATCTTTAAATCCATGTTACACCCTTAACACCATTGTTTTCCCCATTAAATAATAATTCCCTACTAAACAAGAGTACCCTACTCTATTTTCCAATCCCCACCTCTTGTCCTCCCACCAAATAACTGATAGCACATAAACCAACTAGGTTGAATCTTATGCCCACTAAGTGCAGGTCCACAAGTATTTTATTAATCTCAAGAAAATCAAGTACATAAAAAGGGTGCCAATATGCCGTTAACCCTTTATAAAAAGCAAGACATAAATATATAGGTTTCACTTCATACCAATAAAAACCAAATAACTCCTACAACCAACTATTTACTAGAATGCAACCCATAAGGTAGTTTTATTTATTAACACAAATATAAAACTAACCTAATAAATCCAGCATAATTTATTTATGAGGGTGTCTTTATACAAAAAGCATGATCCATTTAAATTTATTTAAATTAACTTACCAAAATCCTAAGCTAAGTTAAGACTTTGTAACAAGTCCTAACAAACCCCCCTCTGATCAAAAGTTAGTTCTTTGGACACATGCCAAGCATTTTTCTAAATTTTTAAAATTTGATTATGTCAAGGGGTTTTATGAAAATATCAACTGTCTAATCAGTAGTTAGGCAATATATTGGATCAAGTGATTTCTTCACCACCAACATTCATAGATAATGATATTTGACATCCATATGTTTTGTTTTGGCATGATATACTGGATTCTTGGACATCTTGATTTCACTCTGATTATCAATTTATAACTGTGTAGGAGTAATTTGAGATATCTAAAGATCTTCAAGAATGCACCATAAGTAAATAATTTCTCAATAATCATCCCATGATACAATTTACTTTGATTTGATTGATGAATTTACCATTGTATCCTACTTCTTACAAAACCAAACAATGGTAGCTAAACCCATATACATAGTGTATCCTATTGTGAATTCTCTATCATCCACACATCTACCAAAATATGTAACATAATACCCAACAAGTTTGAAGTTATTATTGTGGTGGTACTCAAGGCCATATGTTTTTGTTCCCTAAAGGTAACTATGTACTCTTTTTGTTGCATGCTAATGAATTTATCTAAGATCATGCATAAACCTAGACAAAATTCTAACTAAAAATGATATATCAAACTTGGAAGTCATCAAATATATCAAAAATCCCACTAATTATCCATATTTGGTTCCATCAAAAAAGGCACTACTATCATCCTTAGACAATTTCAAGTTACTTTCCATGGGAGTGACGGTAGGTTTGTAATCACACATGCCAAACCTATTTAATAACTTAGAAATATACTTAGTTTGTGAAATGAAAATAATATTGTCTTTATAAGTTAATTCTATGCCAATATAATAGTAATAAGTCTAATATTTTTCATCTCAACCCCATCTTTTAAATCTTTATATATAGACTTATTATGGTTTTCATCATTACCTATGATAAACAAGTCATCAATATAGAGAACAAGAATCATTATTTTATTACCCTATACTCAAAAAGAGAGAGTATCATCAGACTCACTATGTTGAAATCCAATTTTTTTCATGTATGAATCCATTTTATCATACCAATCCTTAGGTGCTTATTTGAACCCATACAAAGATTTGACCAATTTATACACCTTGTGCTCTGCACCCACTTTCTCAAAACCTTGAGGTTATTTCATATGTACTTCTTATAAATCAGCAATCAAAAATGGATTTTTAACATAAATTTTATGTACTTTCTAACCATTATATGAGATTAAGGTAAGGACCATATGAATAGTGTGCCATTTGGAAGTTGGTGCAAACATTTACTCATAGTCAATACCTTCTTGTTGCACATAACCTTTCACAATAAATCTTGCCTTATGTTTATCAATTGATCCATTTTATTTATACTTAGTCATATAAACCCATTTATATCCTATGGGTTGAACATGTGGAGGAGGATCAATCAAAACCCAAGTATTATTCCTAAGTATTGCATCATATTCACTTTGTATTGCCTGTTGCCAAACATGTTAAGTAGAAACCTCCTCAAAAGTGGATGGCTCAGTGGAAGTAGTAAAAACCACTGCATAGTTCACCTATTTACAATAACTCTTAGGAATTTTTAGACCAACTTCATCTAATTTTAAGTGATAAAAATTACTTTGATCCCATTTTGGATATTTTTAAAAATTATTCAAGCCAAGGACACCAAAATTCTCATCATGTGCACCATTCAAAGGAAGACTTAAAGAATTTTCAACATTTTATAAGTCATCAACCTATGAAATAGTAAAGGGGGGAGAGGAAATAGAAGGGATAGTAGTTTCATACCACAAACATTAAGAATTACCCTCATTATTCAATCCTTTATAATGTTTTGTAATCTTCCTATCTAACTTGTGAAATTGATAATCGATATTTGTAATGTTCATAGTACCAAATTCATCAAATACCACATCTCTACTCACTATGAATTTACCTATATCCCATGCAATAAAATGATTTCCCTTTTTATATTTTTAATATCCAAAAAAAAATGTATTTTTGACTTCATGGTTCTAACATAGTTCTATGTTTATTGGGAACTAAGGCAAAACAAAGGCATCCAAAAACTTTCAAATGTTTAACTTTTGGTTTAAACCCATACCAAGCCTCATATGGAGTTTGTCCCAAAAGTGAAACTATAGGGGACATATTTCTAAAATACACTATATTACCAATGGCTTCAATGCAAAACTTATCATTGATCTATTTATAATGCAACATAACTCATGTTGTGCCCTCTAAAGTCTTATTCATTCATTTAGATACTCCATTCTACTATGGAATGTAAGCATTAATGTATTGTTGATGTATACCATGTTCTCAAAAATAATCCATAAAATAATTTGAAGTATACACACCACCATTTTTTTAATGAAGAGTGTCCAAGTGTGAACCTATTTATTTTTCAACTAAGCATAACCAATCAACAAAATTAGTGAAAATTTCTAATTTATTTTTCATGAAAAACACCCAGGTCATCCTAGAAAAATCATCAATAGAAAACAAAAAATACCTACACCCTTTAATGGATGAATTATTCATGTCACATACATCACTATGAACCAACTACAAAAATCTATTATCTCTCCATGAAAATTTCTTATGAAATTTTTCCCAATTTTATTTGCTCAAAACACATGATTCACAAAGAATATTATCTTTGCAAAAAGTGGGCAATCCACTCACCATACCATATCTTTAAAATTACATCAAAGAGTGAAAATTCAAATTTACATAGTGGAGATACCACAAATATTATGTAGACATAGTATCTATACTTGTATCAACAATTGCCACAAGATCCACTATGGGAGGAAGCACTTTACAATGCAATCTAACCAAATTTCCATCATCATATCTTGTATACATGGTTTTATATCCATCCTTAACTAAATTGATATAAATGAGCCCATTTTCAAGAATAATTTAATAACATTTCTTTCAAATAGTTACCAAGGAAATAATATGTTTTAACAATGTGGGAACATACCAAACATTCTCCAAGTATTTGTTAGATCCCTTAGGAACAAGAATCTGAATTGACCCAAGATCTTGTGGAGTATTCATAGTCTTATTTTCTAAGGATACCAGAGAGAGAGAGATAATCTTATTTGAAAGTCCAAAAGAAGTCTCACTTATATTTCATGTGTTTGGTTCCTCTTGTATCTAAAACATATACATCTATGATCTCATCTCTAGCCTCATATTGCATATAAATAATGTTTCCTAAAGTAGTGAATGTAGATTCATGAGAAACATTGCTAGAATCATCATAATCATGGTTAACATATTGAGTAGAGTTAGACTTAGTCACTTTTTGGGGAATTTGAATTTTTTCAAAAGGAATCCTACACTAAGAGGTAATGTGACCAAATTTCCCACATTTATGACACTAAATGTCTGATCTACATTGACTTTACCTTTATAAGAGTTGTGACCATGTCCTCTATCACTCATCACATTTCAACAAGAATAACTATATTGTTGATTTGAATAATTTAGTCTACCTATATTTTTAAATTTTTGTCCTCTATAGCCTCTACCCCCTCTAGAATTGTTCCCTCTATAGTTTTGTTGATAAAAGAAGATGAACTAGGCTTAGACTCTAAAACATGGGCTTCCTTAATTTTCTTGGATTTATTAGGTAGAGAGAGGTAATTTTGAATAAGAAACTTAGAAAATTTATTAAAATTTATACCTTTTATCTTTTCAAAGACATGAAACGTTTCTATAAAGTTCCCATAGGATATAGGTATTCCTTTCAATGCGATAGTAACTATGAGATAATCATTTAGTTTTCTAAACTTGGCCTTAGTGTACTCAATACAAATATTATTTAACTTAGACATGTATTCTCCCATATCTCCATCTTCCTCTAACCAAAAATTAAAAAACTGAATGTGGATACCTATCTTCTTATGCTTAGGTTTCTTATCATACAAATTAGATAAGTTTTTTCATGCAGTGTAACTATGAGGAGAATTTTCAATATGTATTTAAGTATCCCAATTATGACAATATTTTATTAAAGATAGGGCCTTAGAACCACATATATTAAAAACATTATGTGTGGATTTTTATATAGGAAATGTAGGATTTTCATTCTTTACAACATCTTATAGACCAATAATAACTAATGAAGCTTCCATCAAGCATTTTCAGTCTAAATAATTAGAAATTGTTAATCTATCACCATCTAAAATCAAATTCTAAATCTTTGGCATCTTGAATGAAAGCAAGTGTGATAAATTAAATTAAGTGTGATAAAATTCAAAATAAGTGTGACAAATGAAATAAATAACACACTCACTGATATCACTTTGCACAAGACAATGCTTCTATGAGGTTTATCACTTAACATCCACGTAGACCAAAAAAATGATTTTTGATGGGTTTTGCACTTAAACTCACCAAAAAATGAAATGATTACACCATTATTTCACCAAAAATACACCCTTATTTCACCAAAATACAATCTTATTTCACTAAAATCAAAAGAAACAAACTTCTATTATGTTTTTCTAGCTAGTATTAATGCTTATACAATCAAGTATGTTTTTAACAACTCACAAATCATACCAATTTTTTTTTAAAGAATATTCCCTTAAAAAAGCATATACCATTTTGAAAAAAAAAATTCCAAAAAAGAGGTTGGAACCCTTGACCTCTTTCTTTCAAAGCTCTACAGAAAATAAGCCCTTCCAATTGCTCTAAGAGCATTTACAAGTAATAAAGATAGAAATTTACATATAAACCTAATTTTTTGCTTTATGTGAATAAAAGAAAAGTACTTGGGTGTGGAAATTGATTTATCCAAAAAATATTTCAAGTAATAAACCAAATGATTTGCTCATATTATATGGGACCCACTCAAACCCTATGTTTGAAAAATTTAATTATAAACTTTGCAAAATGAAATATTTTTATTTTTCCTGACTTCCAATGCATTTATCAAACTTCCAATGCCATGGTTTCTCTACAAAAAAAATATAAATTGATCTTCCACTACTACTAGGCCATACAAATCCATATCACACTCTATTATTCTATATTTTGCATTGTTTAAGGCTAATATAAAATATTTTAATGAAGGAAATATAGTTTTCAAGGAGCTAGGTGCTAAGGAGGTTGTACAAGTTTAGGTATGGGTTGTACACCTCAAAAAAATCATGGATAACATCTTAGGGTCATTTTAATTTTAGATTTTGTCTTTTAGCAACTTAATCTCATCAAAAAATGTTTATATTGATTTAAAAAATAAATAAGTTTTACTATATCATTAGGAAAGTTTCCAAGTTTGAAAAAAGTTGTACAAATGGCTATTTGGGTAGGAAAAAGGGTTTGAAAGTCACATATGATTAAATTTTAGCCTTTAGAATCAGATGAAAGTATTTTAAAATTAATGACATAAGTTTTAATATAGAAAATATGAGTTGTTCTAGGAACATTACAACATAGGCTTACCACTCAAATTTACTCATAAGCCAATATAAAATATTTGAAATTTTTAATATTTTGATAATTTTTCATATATTAACCTTATACCAAAGTCATAAAGGGCATACCCTATACGATATTCATTTTTCCAAAATTTGACTTCATGTGAGGCTTCTTTATTTCCATGTGTATAAGTATTTTCAACTTTGCTTTCACCCAAATTCACCGTGCTCTTATAACCATGCTATGATACCACTAATAACACATAAACCAATTAGGTTCAATCTTATGCCTACTGAGTATGGGTCCATGAGTATTTTATTACTATTGAGAAAATAAAGTACATATAAAGGGTTCCAATATTAAATTAACCATTTTTACAAAACAAGACATAAATATATAGTTTTCACCTCATACCGGTAAAAACCAACTAACTCCTACAACCACTATTTATGAGAATGTAACCTGTAAGGTAGTTTATTTATTAACACAAATATAAAACTAACCTAATAATCCAACTTAATTTATTTAATGGTGTGTATTTATAAAAATAAGCATGCTCCATTTACATTTATTTAATTTAACTTACCAAAATCTTAAGCTAAGTTAATACTTTGGAACAAGTCCTAACAATAACAATTAATTTTAAAAAATAAATGTTATAGAAAGGTCAACCTATCCTATAGTAAGTCCCATTTGAATTAATTTCAAATATATGAATTTATAAATAAATTTCAAATAATTTTTCACACAAGAGGCTTCCAAACTAGAAAAAACAAAATTCCAATTGCACATTAAGAGCAAATTCCCTATTTATCCCAATTTTGATTACATACAACCCTTATATCCTAGAGATAAAGTATAAATACATATTGAAGGTTAAAAATAATGGTTAAGGAACTTAATCATACCATTATTTCACCAACATATCATAATTCCAACTAGTTATTCATGCACAACCATATCATGGGAGAACTACACAAAGTTTGAACCATTTTTGGAGTATTGGTATGTAGGTAACACTCACAACTTTAACTGATGACCTCTTGTTATCCCATTTATTTGAATTAGTTTTCACATGTCAAGGATATAGTTTTTTAAAGGAAAAATAATCATATAGTGGTCTATATAACTAATTGGAATCTCCCACACAAAACATATAATATACATAGGAAGCTAATAGAACCTAGAAATCCTACATCTTCACTATCTGTTAGATAGGACCAACCTCACATATTACAAGAGTGCCCCAAAATTTATCATTTAACTTAGGGTTTTTTTTTATCTAGGGCTCATTTTAGTTACAAATCTAGTTTCATAGTCACATGATCCAACCACCCTGCTAGTTTTATCTTTTGATTCCTCTTACATCATTATTTTCTAGCCAAGTCTTACTTTTATATTGCATTTTCCTTATTTAGTAATTTTATAGATTTATAAAGTTTGAAATAAGTGAATTTTTTATATTTAAAATATTATTTTTCTTTATTTCACATAGTATTTTGTCAAGGGTAATCTACATATTTCTAGTTTTTTCCAAAAAAATTAAAAAAACCAACTCTATGTAATATGATTATTCATTTTAATTATTCTAAGATTTTTCTCATAATTTGATTGTTTTATAACACATTAGTTTTATTTTAAAATTTAATTACCTCCACTTAGGCCTTATATAAAATTATAATATCCATGTGTTAGAATACAACCTATAAAAATACCTAGATATTATTATATATTAAACAATAATACAGCGTAATAGTACCTAATCTGACTAGATGAACTAAGAGGATTATCAAAATGATTAGGGTCTACAAAGATATAAACCATTGAGTATTTATTATAAATTCTAAATTTTCACAAAGGACATAAATAATTCCAACTGTTTATTATGATTTACAAATTAATGTCCATCTTATTATTTCCATTTTACTACCTATAACTTCCTCCAATGGCTTATATCAATTATTAAAATTCTATTTTGAAAGACTACTATTATATTTATAAAATAAATTATTACTTAATAAACTCCATATTTAAGTCTTATTGAATTTTCTATTATCTTTAATGAATATAAATACCTCCAATAAAATTGAATAATTTTGTTTTCTAACTATCAAATTCAAAACCAAGTGATATCTCACTAAAATAATCAACTATGTAAAACATTAGGTTCACTTTAAATATCAATATAACCTCATAAAATGATTCGAATTTATGGTTCAAAGACTAATATCCCCTATATTAACTATACAATTTAGTCATATATCCATCTAATTTAAACCTAGGTTATGTTTTGCTAAAAAAAACAACTATGTAAAAACATGATAAACATTTCAAGCTTCATATATCCTCATAGAGTGATTTTAAATTAATTGTTTCATAGATACAATTCCCAAAAAATTCACATTGGTTTCATTTTCAAATCATTAATATTGTATGTGGTTATTCAACCACCTACAAGTCTAAGGATTAACCAAAATAAACAAAACTCAAACCTATCTAGAAGACCACTAAAATAAGGTTGAAACATATAATGTAAGCCTGATCAAATTTATGAGAAGTAGGTCAAAAAATAAAATTAGACCTAATGGTACAACGTGATCCAAAACCATTATATTTATTTGGCATGAAAATAATAAATCATAACTTTTTTAAATATTCCAAACAACACAAATGGACTCGCCACTATGAACTTTGAACTTTCACCCTAATCTCATAGGAGCGATTAAATCAAAATGTTTCATAGTCATAACTACAAATAATAAACTCTTTGCATAAATTTTTTTATATAAAATGTATATCTCCTAAGACATAATTATTAAAACATTAAAAATAATGCCAAGAAATTTTACAAAACCCTAACCATCACTATCTATAATCTCAAGTTTTGCTTAAGATATTACCATCCATATAGAAATAATGTAAGTTTTAAATCATATAAATGGAAAAACATGATAAAATAACTCACATATATAATAGAGAATGATAGCTCTCATTATGCTTTATGCCTTTCCTTATTTTTGTTTAAACTTTGCTCTTATTCCCTTTTTTCTCTATTTTTCCCATTCTACTCATTCATACTTACTTTTTGAATTTATTTCCTTCAATCTTGTAGTATTTTATTATATTTCCCATGGCCAACAAAATATACTACTCAACATTCTTTGATTCCAAGTTCATCAAAACTCCAACTATTTTGTGAGATTACTCTTCTTAACGAATAACTAAATATTTTTTCCTTATTTTCCTCCTAAATTCACCATGTTTCATGCACATAGGATTCAAAAAAGCGTTAAAAAAACTCAAAACAATAGATGAGTGGTCACCACTAGGGTTTTGACCCAAAATAATCTCACTAGAAGAAATTTTCATTGAATTCATTGACTTGCAAAAAAAATCAAAACCTAATCATCCACTTACCACTTTACTCAAGTACCTTACCGAAGTCCCCCTAAATTTAGGTTAGTAGAATTAACTAAAGTTTATATTTTGGTGTGGAATTACACCCTTGTGGGAGAGTTATTTAGTTTCTCCCACTCCCATCCACAAAATTGAATCAACCTTAGGATATGGGTATCTTATAGTGAGCTTGAACCTTTGAAGAATATTGTTAGATCACCTAAACTAATATTTTTGATTGGTAAAGGGATAGAGAGAGGGTATAGGGTAACTAAGAGAGTTAAAAGGGTGATACACCAAATTTAAAGGATACTAACATGAGCTTGAAACCAACACTAATTTATCATAACACAATATTGGCTCACATAATCTCATAAACTAGCTAATTTGCATAAGTATTTCTTAAATGAGGCTCACCAATCAATATATGAAGCAAAGAGGAATTTCAAAATTCACACCAAGCATCTATTAATGGTAGAAAAATCATAATTTTAGACCTAAAAAGAGATTGAAAAAACCTTTAAAAAAGTAAGAAATAAGGATAATAGATATGGAAGAACACTTATTCACAAATCCATCATGCACAAGCTTACTAAACACAAGTTAAAGGCAAGAGATAGGTAAAAATTAATCTTATTTCTTCAAGAGGTAGTTTTTACAAATTTTTGATAGGGTTTTGCCTTGTCAAATGAGAGTCTCTTTTTACAAATGGGAGAGAAATGGGAGATATAGGAGAAAAGGGAGAGAGAGAGATGAAGCAAGAAAATAAAAATCAATAAATGAGTTTCAATGACTTCCATGGAATATCAACCACCTTTGGGTCAATTAAAACTAATCCTTCCTCAAAAAATTAACCTTTGTTATCTCCAATAGCCTTAAATCTCTCTTATTGGCTTAGCAATACACTATAAGACAAGAACCTATTAAGGATGATGATTTCATGATCTACTTAAGAAGGAAAAGTTTCCAAGGACTCTAAAAAAGTATTGAATTCTCTACTTTCACTCTCCAACCACCAAATCTCTCATTTGGAATTTTACGCCACCCTCCACTTGTACTTCTGGAATATGTTTGGGTAAAAGTTAGCTGACTTATCATTTTATGCTTAACTAAACATAGAGGTCTTTTATGTTTTCCTTTTGAAGTGTTATTTTATTTTCAACCTAATTTTTCTCCTCTAACCTATAATAAACTCCATGATACCCTGAACATAGGTCCACTATAGATGAAAACTAATACCATTTATTGGTTTTCATATAGTCATAATATCAATGAAGATCTATTAGGCTACTTAGTCTCATTCCAATATCTAGTAGCCCAATTTCGATCTATATTAGGTTTAAATAGACCTATTATATCCTTGAGCATTATGGAAGTCAAAAAATCATTATACATGTGGATCCTTTTTAAATAAAAATGAACATAATTGTGAAATCACACTATAACCTAAAAAAATAGGGTGGTTCTAAATCTTCAAACCAAGGGTCTAAACTAAACTTTAATGGTAGCATAAAAATTTGAAATATTTGCTTTGGCTTAGCCTAAATAATATTTTTATCTTGGATTATACATTCACATGCCTAGGTCTATAAAATCCTTTGATTCAACATGTCTACCTATGTGGCATTTCCTTACCATGTAATTTATTCATATTTTAAAATATGACCATTGTCATCTCGGACACGTGTCTCCATATCATGCCCCCTATAACTTAATTTTCAACATTGGCTATTGATCTTTGGTCTAAGATTTTGAGATTTTGACACTTCATAGTCCCATGTGCCTTTTGTGGACCATGTTATTAGTCTCCATCCAGTTAATGCTTTTATGCAACATGGGAGCCTTACATGTAATATAAGCTCATTAAATTTACTGACTTGATTTTCACTATTGATATTTATCTTCACAGTTGAATACATGCCATAGATATTTCATCTGCATAACCAAACACATGGCAATGATCCATTAATTCAATGTGATTATGACACTTGGCACTATTGCATTTAATCTCAAGATCCATTAACTAGTTAACTTTGTGTTCACCATTAGATCTATATCTACATGATTTAATGCATGCCATAAATCTATCTTGACTTATTGACCCCAATCTTCAACATGGATCATTGATCAGGATTCATACTTAAGAATACACACCATCGATCTTGATCTAGGGAACCTTAGACTTATTGAGTTCATGAGATCACCTATGTGACATTGATATTTGTTCTAATTAATCAAGGTTTCAACACTTAGAAACCCTGTGTTTAATTTGTATCTTGTTGAAGATTTTGAATTCAAACCATTATATCTTGTGGCTTTAATTTGACATCCCCTAGAACATCCCATACTGATAGATTATCTCTAAAGGCTTTTATCTTGAGATAGGAAACACACCAAGTCACCAAACTTGTAGGGAATTTTCATGGCACAAATTACATCATTTTCATGAAATCCTTCAACTTTGGTTTATTTCCTAAGTAAAATTATTAAATGCATAACCAAAATGACCTATTCATTCCTACATGACATTCCAAGATGGTTTGGTTCCTCTAGACTTGTGCTAGTCATCTTTCTCTCTTTAAAAGGAAACTAGGAGGAATTATAACTTTACTAAGACACCTTCAAGTTTCAAAAACCATATTTATTACCTTAATAACCTATAGGGGATTGCCTTCACTTGAATTTTTAGACTTGTTTCTAAGTATACTCCTCAAAACCATCAAATTTAACTTAAATCTTACTTAAAGTGTTTCAAAATATTTAAAGTGACATGTGGTGTTCTCCTTCCACTATTGGATCGCTCACTCAACTAGAACTCTACTTAGCTTGTCACACTAGACGATGACCTCCTAAAATACTACACTACATCATCAATTTAGGACCACAAAGGGACTAGTCATGGGAGTAGAAAGTTACTGAAGGGTTCAAGAGAGTGGCTTGATCTATCTAGGTAAAATTTTCTTATGTAAGCCAATTTTGGCCAACATTTTTGGTGACCTCCTAGGATCACATGACTACTATGCAAAAAATTAGTTGCCTTTTATTATCAATTGGGTGTGTGGGGTCACAAGTCTTTATTCCCATCTAATATGAAATGATACAAGGTTGTTCCTTTCTAAAACCTCCTCTTGAATCAACAAAGACAACAAGAACAAAATAAATACTATGCCTAAGGCACCTAGGGAAGGGAAACACACAATTGAAAATATGTGCACAAGGAACTTAGAGGAAAACAACAAAAAAACTATACAAAATGTATAATATATACAATGACTACAAAATCTTCTAATATCAAGGATTTAAATGAATCCCATTATCTGGGATGGGTAATACCTCTCCATATAATTGGACAAGCTAAAAAGAATTATGTTATTTTAATTAGTGGATCAAGTAAGGGCCACTTCACAAGCTATCACACTTGGAATGATTATTTAGCTTAGCCTTATTTAAATCCCACTTTAGAATTATATCCCCTTTTTTGAAATCCATTGCTATGGCTCTATTTTCAAAGGATTTCTTGACTTGAGCTTGGTGTGACTCTAGTGTCTTCATTGTAAGGTCCCTTATTTCTTCAAGATTTATGAGCTCTGCCATCCTCACACTCATAGGTTCACTCTCCATCAACTCAAGCTAATGGGCTAACTTTAAGGTAGGTAACTCAAGAGAGATGGGTAATTTTGCCTCCTTCCCATATATATAGATATATGGTGAATTGACAATGACAACTTTGGGAGTCACTCTATCTTCTATAGCACTATCCTTAGCTTTGTGTACCACACTCTTTTATTCTATTCTATATTCCTCTTAATGATCCTTATCAATTTTTTATTTGTTGACTCTACCAATCCATTACTTTGGGGGTAGTAATTTGAGGATGTACTAAGGTAGATGCCCAACTGAAGTGCCCATTCACTTGTCCTCATGCCAACAAATGCTAAGGAATTATCTAAAACTATTGTTTTAGATTAAGGTAAAAGTAGGTTTTGAAGGGACCCCAAAACCCTTTAACAAAGAAAGAAAGATGAAGTAATAATGCCCAGAAGGAAGAGCATTCCTAAAACTTACTGAAAATCAACATCAAAATCAAGTTTTACAGGGACCTGAAACCATAGACCAAAACCATAAAAAAGATCACAGGTTTTACAGAGACTTGGAAACTCAAAATAAGTTTTAAAACCAAGAACCAAATTTCAAAACTAGTTATAACATCCAGCAGAAGGGACTAGAACAAAAACAATAGCATCAAAGGAGACCCTAGTCTTCTAATTCTAGGATCATCTTCATAGCCTCATTTCCAATCATTGCAGTATCCTGTATGGATATTGCAGCCAAAGTAGCAGCTTCTTACAGGGCTTTCTTCCTTGAGCTCTGCCTTGTCTTCTTACTTGGCCCCTCCAAAGATTTTATTTCTTCATTAGCTCATTTTCCAAGGTTAGCTACAGCCGCACATATGCTTGAAGTAATCTCCTCCATTTTCATTCTACTTTCCTTGATGAGCCTTCTTAGATTATTCTCATAATCCTTAAGTTTAATTGGAATATCTCTCATTTGCATCTCCAAATTATTGATTTTGATCCTATCAGCTTCCTAGTTATGTTGCATTATTTCTACTTTCTTTTTCAGCTCCATTATTTCCTTATACATCCATGAATCAACTTGGAGAATAGCATCAGCTTTGAATTTGTCCGAATTCATGGAGGAAAGCTTAGTGTCCCTCTACCAAGCATCACAATTATCATCTTCATTCTCCTATGGAGAGGACTCATCCTTTTTAATCTGATCCTCCCTTTCCATCATTTTCTCCTCTTTTGTCTCTGTAGGGTCTTCATGCTAGACAGGATCATCCTTTTCTTGTTCCCTAATCTACATAGCATGATTGGAAACCAGAACCATATGTTCCTTTTCTCTTATCGAAGCTGGATCATCAAGTAAAATATTTGTGTCTTTAATACTTCCCCCCATCACAGTTTGATTATCCTCATGATTAGAATTATTCTGTTTTGTATTGCCCTTAGTTTTATCCCCTTCATTTTCTCTCACTTTTTTCTTCATTTTCCTGATAACCTTCCAAATTTGACCTAAAATCCCCAGTTTCCTTCCCTTCCTCTTCCTCCAAAACATTATTCTCAAAACTTTTTATGCTTTCCCACTCAAATTCCTCTTCAACATTTTGTTTTTTAAAACTAGAGGGTTTTGGTTTTACTTTTTCTTTCCCCTTAACTTTTTCATTCTTTTTACACTGTGAATCCTTATTTTTGTCAGAATAAGGAGTCGAAGCTATGGCATTGTTTTTTCAAAATCCCTCTATGATAAGAATCAGTCCATGTAAAATAGGGTGAGATTCCTTCTTTCTATGGGCAAATAGACTTTTAAGAAGCAAAAAATGCAAATAGAAAGGGAAGGAAATTCTATCTTTATGACTAAAATGATTAATAAAGACAAAATGAAATTTATGAACTCTTTTGCTCCTACAATCTAGGATAAAATACTCATGAATGCATCATAATACATCTCTCCAAATTCTTTTTATCTTCTCCAAATTAAATAAATCTCCATTCTTTTCCAATTGCTTCTCCTCTACATCCGTCTTCGGAAATTTTTTGTAGGCCACATTGGAGATATTAGTCTGCTTAGAGAATTTAATACCACCCGTGGGAAGCCCTGTAACCTCAACAATGAAATCCTCAGTAAGCTTCATAGTAACACCATGGAGAGTTACTCTGTCATCAACTTAATTTTTGAAGAATGTCATCGTAATGTGGAGTTTAGATCCATGTAATCACTCCAGATAACTTACCACTTTCCCTTTCTGAATAATCTTCCATACATCCTGTCTATCCTTCCAGTCTTCACATTTTTTTGGCTCTTACTTTCGTGGTTCACCCTTCATATTACAAAATAAAAAATATTCCAACAATACCCAAACACTAAAGGCAGAAAAAAGGACCCAATTGTTCTTTACATGAAATGGAAATTGCCTATATGCTGACACATGCAAAATCCACATTACATTCTCATGAATGTACCTATTCAGTGAAGGTAATCTATCCACCATAAGGCCACTCCACTGAATCATTAAATTACTAATATAGGTAGATCTTTCCCTCTTTAGAATGAATGCAATCATAATTAATAAGTGCTTTGAGATCAACGTGCTTATTTAATGCATCATGCCATCTCACCTTATGCCCTGTTTGAACAACATGATTAGCTATCCAGTTAGCAACCCCATTGGCTTCTCGATATGTATGGGATATGGCCACTTTTCCAAAATTTAGAATTAAAGCTTTAATTTTCATCACCATAGCCTCAATAGACCATGAAATTGAGTTTTTATTATTTAGGATGTTTACAATATTTAGAGAATGACCTTCCAACCATAATTTGGAACATCCCAACTCAACAACTAGTTTAATGGTGTAGAGGGCTGCAATAGCTTCAGCAATATGACTATTTGACTTACCAATTGGGATAGTAATAGCATCAATTACATTTCCCACATGATCTCTCAGTACTCCTCCACATCCCGCTCTTCCCATATTCCCTTTAGCTACTCCATCAAAATTTCTTTTGATCCATCCAGTAGGAGGGACATTCCATTTTACAATCAATCTTGGATTATCAATTTTCAAGTTAGGCCTTTCAGATCATAAGGGGTTATCAAATTGAAAGGTTTGATCAGGATCCCTCTGTGATTTAAAATTCTCCTTAATAGCTCTAATAATATTTTGACCAAGCACCCATCCTAGAAGTTCTTTACTTCTGAATATTCTATTGTTTCTTTCTTTCCATATGCCTCACCATATATGAGGAAGTGTTAGTTTCTAGAAAAAATGAACATCAGGATTCTTAGAGGGACAACACCAGCTTTTAAAATATAGATCCACACTTTTTTGATGTACCCATGTTATACCCCAAAAATTAAGGATCTCAGTCCAAACTTGCTAAGTGTAGGAACAGTTCAAAAACATATGGTCTCTATCTTCAAATCCATTTTTGCATAAAATACATCTGTTAACCACATTTATTCCTCTTTTCTACAAATTGTCAAGGGTCAAGATTTTATTTTAAAGTAGAGTCAGAAGAAGATATTAATTTTAGGGATGAGCCCCTTCATCCAGGCTTGAGACCACAAAGGTTGATTACCCTTTTCCTTTGAAGTAAAGATAGTAGAGACTTTAAATTGTCCACTACGATCATCATGCCAAATAATCTTATCCTCCAGATAGGGATAAAGAGATACAGCATTGAGAGATAATTGGATGTTGCTGAAGCCTTGATTAACATCAGTTAAATTCACCCAAGAGTCATTCTGCCAATACTGACTAACTAGTATACCATATCTCTGCTTACATCGATCAACTAAATCCTTATCTTGAAAATCTTCCATCAAAGGATAATCCTTTAACCAGACATCATCCCAAAATTTCACCTTAAGTCCATTACCAACTTTCCAAGAACATCCTTTTTCCAAATTTTTTGGGTCCCCTGAATAGCCCCCCATATGGAAGAAGGACGAATTACATCAAGATAAGAAAAAAAATCAGAAAGGGATTTAGCATTGAAGAGGTACTTATGTTTCCATATAGTACTCCACTCTTTGTTTTCATGGTAAACTCTCAATCCCAGTTTGGCTAAAAGAGCTTTATTCATACTTATGATTTTCATAATTCCTAATCCCCCTTCACTGAAAGGTTTGCAAACATTGTCCCAAGCAATTAAAGGTATTATCATTTTTTCCTCAGTACCAGTCCATAGGAAATTTCTTTGAATTTTTTCAATAGACTCTACAAATTTAATAGGAATTCTGAATAGACTTAATGCATAAGTAGGTATGCTTTAAAGACAAGTTTTGAGAAGTGTTAACTTTCCTACCTAACTTAAAAGGTTTCCTTTCCATCCCGCAAGTTTCTTGCTAAAATTGTGAATAAGATTCTCCTAGAAGGCATTAGGGACTTTCAAACCAAGAGGAAGACCTAAGTAAGAAGAGAGGAGAGATCCTATAAAACATTCAATAATTTTAGAAATTTTATTTTTCCTCTAGATAGGGGTGTTAATAAAGAATATTGCACTTTTATTCTATTTAATCAATTGACCAGAGGCAGAAGAATATAAGTTAATGGCTTGCTTCAAATTTCTTGCTTCCTTGACTTCAACTTTCCCATAAAGATGGTATCATCAACAAATTGTCCATGAGAACAAATTAGAGCATGGGAAGAAGGTTTTAAACCCTTAAATAAACCTTTATGAACTAAATCCCCAATATATCTCCCCAAAAAATCAGCCATAATTACAAAAAGGATGGGGGATAAAGGGTCACCTTGTCTCAATCCCTGAGATGGATAAAAGAAATGGGATGAGCTTCCATTTACCAAAACAACAATAAAGGAAGTAGAAATCAACTGATAAATAATACCAACCACCTTTTGGTCAAAGCCAAAAGCTAATAGACTATTTGAAAGGAATAACCAATTAACCCTGTCATAGGCTTTAACAATGTCAACTTTCATAATGAACCCCTGATTATTAGAACATGACAATGAGTGAATATTCTCATGAGCAGTGATAATAGAGTTGAGAATTTGTCTACCTGGGATAAATCCATTTTTCTTATCATAAATTATCAAAGGAATCACTTGAATAAGTTTGGAAGTAAGAACTTTGGAAATAATTTTATAGAAAGAATTACAGAGGCTGATCAGTCTAAACTGATCAGGAGAATCAACACCAATTTTCTTAGGAATCAAACACAGAAAGGTAGAGTTAACTTCCTTAAGCATTTGTTTTGCTCCATAAAATTCCTTCACAACATCAATAACATATTTACCAAAAAATTTAAAAATTTTTTGAAATAAAAACATGGGGAAACCATCAGGTCCAGGAGCTTTATCTCCTCCTAGAGAGCAAATAGCTTTGAAGATTTCCTCGTCCTTAGGAATTGAGCTTAACATTTTATTCTGTTCCTTCGAAACCAACAGAGGAATCACTCTTAGGATTTTAGATTGACTATCAAAATTGATATTAGGATCAGCCTTCATTAAGGATGAGAAAAAAGACTCCATTTCCTCCTTTGTATCCTTTTCCTCTATAATCTTCAAATCTCCCCTTTTTAGGTGTGATATGTGAATTTTGGCTCTATGCTTTAGAGTGGATAGATGTAATTTTTTTGTGTTTTTATCTCCTTATCTCAACCATAACAACCTAGATCTTTGTCTCCAATAGATTTCTTCTTTAGTGATGATATCATGATATTGCGCCAACTTTTCATTTTCTTCAATAAGGAGATCAGGAGTATATCCTTCCTTCTGAATTTTTTCCTGTGTTTTAAGAATTTCCTCCTTGATGGAAATTTTATTCTCAAAGATGTTTCCAAAGATATTATTATTCCATTTTTTAACTTCCCTTTTAACATTTTTGAGCTTAGACGCAACTCTAAAGAGTGTTGTACCCTCAATATCAATATTCCACCATTCTTCCAATTTACTTTCAAACTATGGGTGTTGCATCCACATCTTCTCAAATCTAAAAGGAAAATTCTTCTTAGAATTAATTTTAGCAACAGTGAAGATGAGAGGAAAATGATCTGATCCAATTTTCTGGCATGCTTCCAACTTGAAAATGAATTCTTTTGTCCATTCAAGAGAAATAAGGGCATGATCAAGCCTAGCCTAAATAAATTCATTACCTACTCTCTTATTACTCCAAGTAAACTGAATTCCTTGGAGTTCCATATCCATTAGTCCCTCTTTATTTATAAACTCCAATAAGTCTAATCTCCCTTCCATCTGGGTAGCATTACCTCCCATTTTCTCATGATCATAGAGAGGCACATTGAAGTCTCCCATTATAATCCATCGTCCAAAATAGTCCTTACTTTTAAAACTAGAAACAAACTCCCATACCTTTTTCCTTAGGTTCTTAATATTAGGAGCATAAATATTTACAATATACCAACCCTCCTTCTAGTCCACACTGGTAATTTTTACAATCATGAGATATTTACTAGCCATCATAATAGTTCCAAAATAATAATTCTTCTTCCATAATATCAGAGTTCCCCCTGATGCACCTTTTGAACTACTGGCATTTATAGAATAATTTTTAAAATCTTTAATCTATTCTGCTTTCTCTTTATTCATTTTGGTTTCTTGGAGCAAGAGAAAATCAAGCTTTTGTTCTCTAAAAAAATTCCTAACAATATCCATTTTATGAATACTATTCAACCCCCTAATATTCCAACTTATGATTTTCATATCTATTTTTTAGGGGCAAAATCCAAAATAGTTGCCTGCCTACCATCAACAATATTATAAATACTTTTTAACTCTCTAGTTTTCTTTATGGATCTTCTTCCAAGTATGTCTAGGGAACCAACATCTGGTTTCACCTTAGAGTGTTGTTCAGTTCCTTTTCCAAATTTTTTCGGAGTAGAAGTAATAGATTGCATCTTTGTTTGCTGATCTAATTTGCTACCTCTAGTTTCTACTCCCTTAGTGTTGTTCTTTTTTTCAACTCTTT
The DNA here is from genome assembly GCA_037957365.1 of Torreya grandis. Lineage (NCBI taxonomy): Eukaryota > Viridiplantae > Streptophyta > Pinopsida > Cupressales > Taxaceae > Torreya > Torreya grandis. The sequence goes on from JARHVA010002027.1 coordinate 252,361, forward strand.
TCCTTTGGTTTAGTTTATGCTTTGAGTTTTCTCCAATCTCTCTCCCATCTTCTCTAGGGGTAAGCTCATCCAAAGGAAAATCATTATCATCCTTAGATAACACCTGTCTCTTCCTAGGTTGAGAAGAAAGAAGATCTCCCTCCTCTGATTCATTTCCATCTTCAAGCATAAATTCACCTTCCTCTAACACATTTTTGTCTTCATCTCTACATCGATCATCTATACTTTGATAGACAACAATTTGTTTTGATAGATTTGTCAGATCCTTTATTATTTGTTTATATTTTTTGATCTCTATTTGCAAATCATGTCCTTTCTGAGAGTTTACTTTCTTTAAAGAAATCTCTTTATCCCCCTCTATATATAAAGCATTAGAGTCTTCAATAGAAGAATCTATGTCCATTTCTGCGTATCAAACTTTTGGATCTTCATTATTCTTTTGCTCCTGTCGATGATCTTCCTTGATTTTCCATATTTTCTTTTACTGGACCTTAGCTTATTTCACATCCAAAACATTTCTTGGATGATTTTTAATTATAAAAGGACAATTCTTAACCAAATGACCTTGTTTCTTACAAGCATAGCATGAATTGGGCAAATCTTCAAAAAGAAAATCTTGAGTTTTCTTACCAAGCTTGGATATTAATTCGACCTTTTCTGGGAGATGATTCAGATCTACCACTTTAACATAAAGTCTAGCACTTTGAAGTTTAGTTCTAGAATCTGTAGCATTATCCAATGCCACAAGTTCACTAAAAGAGTTGGCAATTCCTTTAAAAATGTCCTCATGCCAAAATTCTAAAGGGAGACTAGGATGTCTTGCCCAGATGGGAGTAGTTAAGAAAAAAGAGTCTGATAGATCCATGTTTGGCTCCCATTTTTTGATAGTGAGAGAAAATTTACCAAAAAACCATGGCCCTCCACTAAGAACCATATTCATATCTTCCTTACAGTTGAATATAAATGACAAGAACCCATTCAACATTGGTGCAATATCTACCTCTCCTCGAATAATCCAATTCCTTTTAACCATTTTTCAAAGAGAATCTATATCTGATCTTGCTCCTAAAAATTTACCCACTAAGGTAAATTCCATTGAAGACACAAAAAAATCAAGTAGAGGATCTGGGATAAAAACTTGAAACTCACCTTTCTCCCAACAGGATTTAGAAGTCACTAGTGGGAAAAGAGATTTTCCAGTAGGTTTCTTACCAAACAGAGATGACCACGTCCTTCAATTTGAGATCCCTACCTGCATTCCTATTGAAGACTTTTCCTTATTATAATCAATACTATCTTTCTCCTTCTCGATATCCTACCCCAACACATGATTCAATGGGGGGCCACAAACCCCACTAAAAGGCACATTAACACATGAAGACTTTCCAATGTCAGCATCGTCCAACGATTCTGGCCCTACATGCTTCCTAACACCCCCTACTGTTCCTCTAGGGTATGTACCTCCTGCCAGATTCTCCCCAATTAGTTTCCTGCCTACATGCAAATCAGCTAATTCAAATTTTGAAAGAGTGCTCATTTTTTATCTCTTACTTTCCAAGTTTTATCTAAAAATATTGTTGCTAGTACACCAAACCTCATTAATGAATCAAATAAAAAATCATATTAACTATTTAGTATAAAAATATATAGGAAAAACACCTACATAATTGAAGGTGTCTTTGCTAGTTACAATCTTAAAATAGGATATTTTGATGATAAAAAATCTATATACCACCAAAATTAATTGGAAACCATCTCATATGCCCATGGGCAAGGGAAAAGCTTTTTGATTTTCACCAATAGAAAGTGTTCTCTATGAGTATCAACTATAAATTTAGAGTCAACCAAAACTTATTAGTCATCCTTAGATGTCAATACAAAATTATCTTCTCTATAAAACCATTAAATCAATACACTCCTTCATGAATCTCTTCACAAGCACATGTGCATCATCTATCAAGTTCCTTGGTATGAAGTAGGCTACCTTGGCTATTTTGTCAACTACTACCAAGATCATGTCATGTGAGTTTCATGATCACTGCTATTACATTAGCTTCTTTTAGAGAAATTACTTCCATCCACCTAGTGAAGTAGTCAATAGAAGTGAGTACCCATTTGTGTCCTATATTGGAAGGTGGATTGATCATTATTATGAAGTCTAAACCCCACTACATGAAAGGTTATTTTACCTAGATTGGGTTGAGAGAAAAGGCTACTAATAATTTAATACCTACAAAGAGAGAAAACTTTTGACACTTTTTTACCCATTCATAGGCATCCTTAAAGAGGCTAGGTCAGTAATAAATAGATCTCATCACTTTTGTTTCTATATTCCTTGGAGAAAAATGGCCTCTTATAGGCCCATCATGAAATTAATCTAAGAGACCTCTCACTTGGTCATCATCAATGTAGATTTTTCTATTAAATAGCATTAGTCTGAACCTTTTAAATCTTATTACTATTGAATGGACTTGATTTTCTAAAAAATTATACCTTATTTTGTATCTTTCAATCCCTTGATTTAAAAATTTAATTGGTTGCTCTAGTCCTTCATCATTATTTTGCATTAGCATAGTTGATATATTGTCAATATTGGAAAAGACATACAATATGAAATCCCTTGAAAAATTATAATTTATGAGTGTGGGTACTTAGGTGATGGATTTCTTAATAGCCTCAATTGTTTCTTTACCCTCATTTGACCATGTAAACCCTTGGTTCTTCTTCAGCATGGTAGTTATGTGTTATACCAAGTTGGCAAAACTAGGTATAAACCTTCTCATGAAGTATATCCTCCCAAATAAACTCTAGATTCCCTTATTATGATTGGGTAAGGATAATTCCAAGATGGAACTTATTCTATTAAGATAAATAGCTAATACCTAATTTGAGACAATATGTCCCAAGTTTTTTCCTTCATGGAGAAAAAACTTACACTTATTGGGATTCAATGAGATCCCATATTCTTTGCATATTTCAAAGATCAATCTTAGGTGATTAAAATGTTCACTAGCCTTCTTGCAAAAAACTATTATGTCATTCAGGTAGACCAACACCATCTAATTTAACAAGCCCTATAAAGCCATATCTATGGATATTTGAAAATTATCCCTAGAATTTGATAATCTAAAAGGCATTTTTAGATAAGCATATGTGCCCCAATTTGTGGTGAAGGTAGTCTTCTATTAGTTTGCTTCTCTCACCATCACTTAGTTATATCCTGAGTACCCATCCAAAAGAGAAAAACATTATGAACTAGTAACCAGCCGAAGGATTTATTCCATGGATGGTAAGTTGTAATGATATTTCAAGGAGACCTTATTTAACTCTTTAAAGTTGACACACAAGCAGATCTCCCCATTCTTCTTCCTCACATGTACTAGGTTGGTCACCCATCAGAAGTGCTTCATGAGAAAGATGATATTGAATTAAATCAACTTGGTTAATTCTTTCCTCATAATATTTTCAATTTTGGGGTTTATAGGCCTTTGATTTTGCCTCATAGGCTTGACACCAACCTCCAATTCTATAGTGTGTTGAGATTTTTTGGGGTCAAAACCTCTCAAATCATTGTATTCCCAAGCAAAGATGTCTAAATATTCCTTACAAATATAAATGAAAGTATGCCTTTTATCCTCAATGCTTACCTTTCTAATTTGAGGAGCTTGTATTTTAGGGGAAGGACTCTTTCATAGTTCTCCTCATTAGTTAACATCACTGCCTTATCTTTCCTCATATGGTATCCCTCATGAAAAAGACCTTTAAGGGTGACCAACCCTTTAGGAAATTTTTTAGACCTTAAATAAATAATTTGATCCTCATATTGATGTTGAAAATTATCTTCATTAATTGAGGAAAAATCTACTTCCTTTTGTAAGAAACAATCAATCTGCTTGTCACTATCAAAGACTTGTAAATGAGATTCATTATTTGTCACTAATGGTCTTACCACTAATTTCACATGTGGCTTCACTTTAGACTTATTCAACTCATTTGGGATGTCAAATTGAGCTCCCATAGTTTCCAACCTATCAACATGTTGATTTTGGTTTCTTAGCAATGCTTTGATATTTAAGGCCTCAAAGTCATCAAGTATATCCCATACTATATATTTGTAGGATTTCATCAAGGGATTATTTTTAATGTTTTGGCTTTTGACCTAATGCACTATAAGTTCACTATCCCCATATACTTATAACTAATTTATTTCCATCTTACTAACCCACTAAAGGTCATAGATAAGAGCCTCATACTCAGTTGCATTACAATAACAACTAAATTATAAATTGTAAGAAGAAAAATACCTATCATTGGATAGAGATATTAGTATTGCACCTGCACCTACCCCATGTTTCTCATTGAGCCATCAAAGAATAATTTTCATAAACCAATCATATCTCCCTATATCCTAGTGAGGGATGGAATTAACTCATTATCTTCATACAAGTAATAGACACCTATGTATGTTTATTCAACACCTTCCAAAGTGTCAATTAGCTGATTTTCACTCCATAACTCATCCAATAACATATTAGGTATGCCTTCAGGAGGAGTGTCTAGTTCTTGACCAATAAGGTGTTCATCTTCATCAAGAATGGTATAATTGATGTTTGGGATATATGGCCCATAAGGATCTATGTGAAATTATGCAATAAGATCAGCTTTGATAGACACCTTGGTCCCATACCTTGTCTTGAAAAATATGTAGGATCAATCTACTAGTAGAGAACCCCCAATTTTTGTTGTGAAATATCTAGATAAGCATAGAAAAAAACAAGGAGGCACATCTTAAATAAACAAATCCTGAGCCATAAAAACACTAGGGCAAGAATGTAGGGTCAGGTTTAGACCTTTGATAATACTAGCTAGTTTGGTGGAAGATCCATCAAGCTGCAAAAATCCTTTAGATTGGGGTTTATACTTCAAACCAAGTTGATCTACTATTGACTTTGGCATCACTGAAGTAATTACTCTACTATCTATCATGGAATTGTGTACTAAGGAGTTACTAATAATTAAAAAAATTTATAAAGGATAAGGTTTGACCACCTTGATTGATTATCCTTCATTGGGCCCTTTGGTTGCACTGGTGAAAACTACATTTTCCTTGCTTAGTGGCTTGTCTAAAACATTAATCTTTAACAAACCTTCATGAAGGATATCCACTTGACTAGACATAAAAATCATGTCCCACATTATCACACTCACTTTAGCCTTTTTCATTTGTTAAATAATATTTATGGACAAACCACTAACTTTTGCTTGTGCTTTGGGAGCCACAACCATGTTTTGAACTTGTGAGTTTTGGATAATAAAGGTATTCCTTTGGTTCTAATTATTTAGAGATATTGGAAACTTTGGATCATTAGTAGGTTACTTTATATTTTATAGTAATGGAGTAATAGTAGGAATATCTTTGACTTCTTCTTTATTACCATCCATATTCCTTCTTTTAAACCTTGTATTAGTTGCCACTGGAATGTATGCTTTTCTAGAACTAGTCTATTGATTGAGTACATAACATTCTTCTTGCTCATAACTTACAATTATAGCATCCAAATTGTTTAGCCCCTCATTAGACCCTTGGATTTATTGAAGATATTCTATGTTTATCATCAGAGGTACTTTTATGTTTTGAGCCATAAGAGCTTGATTGTATCCATAACTAGCACCCTACTACCATCGATCATTGAAATATTGATTGAAATAAGTGTTTGGGATAATGGATTGACCAAAAGACTAGTTCCAAGGCATAGTACCCTCACTTTATTTATAAATGTTATTTTGAATAGGAACCAAAGTATTAGAGGTACTTGCAGCATTAGGATTGTAATTACTTTACCTAACATAGGTAGGTTGCCCTTGTCATTACAAATTTCCTTTATAGGGTGGCCTATTTACTTGGTAAGACTACTATTGAGGCTAATATGGAGCTTGATAAGGTATATTTAACTGATATTTCTTCATATTCACATTAAACAATTCATTTCCCAAGGATTGAAACATGATCTTAAGCTCTTGGAAATTCTTATATTCTTAGGAGTCACTAGATTGACTAGTTGAAGCTTTTTCCTAATTTGGTGTAGGTATAGAAGTAAGTGTTTCCATAGATATAATGGTAGAAAGGGGAGGAATAAAAATAGGATGTGGTTGAATCTTAGGAAATAAAGGCAGTAGTGGCCTAGGTGTAAGCTTGACAACTTGTAATAGACTATTTGTTGTTCTGATTACCACCTCATAAGCATCTAGTAGTGTGTTCCCACCATAGACTTAATCATTACTAAAATATCACTATTAATAGTTTTAAAATAATAAAGGAAAGCATAGTTAGGAGTAAGCCTGACGGATATTAGAATCATATCCCATGTCTTTTGAAACCTTATATTGAGATCCTGCATAACCTCATGAGGAGCCCTCTTAATTGTGGTTAGTTATTCCATAAGTGACAAGTGGTCATTTTTGTCCTCAAACCTTTTAGATAAGGAATAACCTAACTGATCTTATGATGTAATGGAGTTAAAAATAAGGTTTATATACTATTCCAAAGCCTTACCCTTAAAATAGATGGCCAATAACCTGATGGAAACATTTTCCTCATTGATGTTATGAATATTTTAAAATTTGGCTACATCTATGAGGTACTCAAAATGGGTTTTAGATTTGTCTCTCATGAAGTCAGGGACACTTTTAAGAGCTACCACTAGAATGGGATCATACTGCTAGAGGTCTAAAGGGATCTAACCATTAAAATCCATAAAATAAAAAGCTTTAGGGGATGCTATGGTAGTAACAAGACCCAACAAAGACCTTGTAGAGGTATATTTAGAAATTTATTTAGGAGGAAAGTTTCCCATGTATAGGTAAATATTATCAAATCTTAACCTTTTTACCATGTTTAAAGGAAATTCAAAAAATTTAAAAGGAATACCTATATAATTTGATCTTTTATTCACCTTTGGCATGAAATATAGCTACTAATCTTCTACTAGAATGTTGAGTGTTCTTCAAAGTCACTAGATACTAAAAAATGAAATCTATAACTACTATAAATTGATCAAATCAACATTAAAATTGACTAATATTCTTTGGAAGTCATCCCATCTAGCTTGCCAAAAAGTATTATGGAATAGAATTTCACCCAAAATTATTTAGGCTCTCCCACTCCCAACCAAAAAATTGGAGTAATATCACGCTATTGGTATCTTGTAGTGAGGTTAAACATCCAAATAAGGCTGAATTCCTCTTGGTAGATCACCTAAACTAATGTTTCTATTTTTAAAATGGATATAGAGTGGGTATATGGTAACTAAGAGAGATAATATGGTGATGCACCAAATTTAAAGGACACTCACATAAGTTTGAAACAAACACTAATTCAACATAAGACAATATTTTCTCACACAATCTCACAAACTAGCTAATTTGCATAAGTATTTCTTAAACTAGGCTCACTAATAAATATATGAAGCAGAGAGTAATTTAAAAAATTCACACCAAGCATCCATTAATGGAATAAAAAAAAAATTCAGACCTACAAATAGCTTGAAAACACCTTAAAAGAGGCAAAAAAGAAGGACAATGGACATGGAAGAACAATTCTTCATAAAGCCATCATATACAAACTTACTAAACACAAGTTAAAGGCAAGAGATAGGTAAAAATTAATATTATTACTTTAAGAGGTAGTTTTTACAAAATGTTGATAGGGTTTTACCTTATCAAATGAGAGTAGCTTTTTACAAATGGGGGAGAAATGGGACATATAGGAGAAAGGGGGAGAGAGATGAAGCAAGAAAATAAAACTCAATTAATGAGTTATAACCACTTACATGGAGTCTCAACCACATTTGGGTAAATTAAAACTAATCCTTCCTCAATAATTTAACCTTTGTTAGCTCCAATAGCCTTCAAGCCCTCTTATTGGCTTATCAATACACTAGAAGACAAGAACCTATTGAGGATGATGATGTCATGATATACTTAAGAAGTAAAAGTTTCCAAGGACTATAAAAATGTATTGAATGTTCCACCTACACTCTACAACTTCTAAATCTCTCCTTTGGATTTATACACCACCCTCCACTTGCACTTCTAGAAAATGTTTGGGTAAAATTTAGTTAACTTAGCATTTTGTGCTTAACTGACCATGAAAGTCATCTTTTATGTTTTCCTTTTGAAGTATTCTTCTATTTTCAACCTGAATTTGCTCCTCCAACCTAGAATAAATTCCATGATACCCTAAACATAGGTCCACTATATATTAAAACCATTCCCATTTATTGGTTTTCATATAGTCATAATCTCAATGAAGATCCACCAGGATGCTTAGTCTCATTCCAATATCTAGTAGCCCACTTTTGATCTCTATTAGGTTTAAATAGACTTATTTTTCCACCGAGCATTATAGAAGCCAAGAACTCATTGTACATGTGGATGCCTTTCAAATAACAATGAAAACAATCATGAAATGACACTACAACCTCATAAAATAGGGATTGTAAATTTTAAATATTCAAACTAAGGGTCTAAATTGAGCTTTAATGGTAGTATACAAATTTAAAATATTTTCTTTAGCTCAACCTGAATCATATTTTAATCTTGGCTTATACATTTTCATGCTTGGATCCATAAAATCCTTCAATCCAACATGTCTACCTTTATGTCATTTCCTTGCCAAGTTGTTTATTTATATTTAAAAATATGACCATTATCACCTTAGACACATGTCTCCATCTCATGCCCCCTAAAACTTGATTTTCAATGTTGGTTGTTAGTCTTTGGTCTAGCATTCTAAGATTATGACACTTGGTAACCCCGCAAGCCTTCTATAGACCCTGCTATCAGTCTCCATCTAGTCAATTCTTTTATGCCTCATGGTGGACTTGCATGCAATCTAGGATCATTGACTTAGATGACTTGATTCATACCATTGATCTCCATCTACACATTTGAATGTGTGTTGTCTATCTTTGATCTATATAATTATATGCATGTCATTGACTTGCTAATTCACCATGATTGTGACACTTGGAACCATTGAATTCAATCTTAGGATTTAATAAAAATTTGACTTCATGCTCACTATTAGATATGAATCATACATGATTGAATTCATGCCATATATCTGTCTTGACTTATTAACTCTAGTCTTCAATGTAGATCATTGATTGGGATTTATATATAAGAATACATATTGTCAATATTGATTCAAGGAACTTTAGACTTATTAGCTTCATGAATTCACCCACATTTCATTGATCCTTGATCTGATCGAGTGAGGTTTTGACACTTGATATACTTGCATTTAATATGTATCTTATTGAATATTTTGCATCTAAATGGCTATTTCCTGTGGCTTTAATTTGACATCCCCTAGCATGTCCCACACTACTATATCATCTTTAAAGGCTTGAATTTTGAGATAGGAAACACACCAAGACACTAAAATTTCAAGGGATATTCATGGTACAAAATAAATCTTTTTCATGTCATCTTTCAAATTTGGTTGACTTTCTAAGTATACTTATTAAATACACAACCAAACTGACATGCTCATTCTAGCATAACATGCTAAGATATTTTGGTTCATCCAGGCTTGTGTTAGTCATCTTTCTCTCTTTAAAAGGACACTAGGAAGCATTAGAACTTTACCAAGACACGTCTAAGCTTCAAAACCATATTTTATACCTTAATAACCTATAGCAGATGACCTTCACTTGCAGTTTTAGAATTTTTCTATGTTTATTCCTCAAAATCATTAAATTCACCTTAAATCTTGCTTAAAGTGTTTCAAAAAATTTAAATTAACATGTGGTCTTCTCCTTCCACCATTGGATCACTCAATCATAACTCTACTCAACTTCTCACACTAGACTAGGACCTCCCAAAATACTATAGTCAACATTAATTTAGGACCATAAAGGGACTAGTCATGGGTCTATAAAGTTACTGAAGGGTTCAAGAGAGTGGATTGATCCATCTAGGCAAAATTTTATTATGTAGGCCAATTTTGGCCAATAGTTTCCACCAAAAAGTGGTGTTACCAATAATTCTATTAGCAAGTGTGCTACCAAAAAATTTGGTAATAAACCTTGACAATTAAATCCTATTTGATTTAATAAAACCTCTTTAAAAAAATAATTGAAAAATTTACATATTTTTATACCTTATGAGGATGCCATTACTTAAGCATGTTTTAATGTTTGTAAGTCCATAATGAGGGAGTGAAGTAACATTTCACTCCTATGTCACAATGTATTAACACTCATTAATATAGTTTCAAACACGTGATTTATGATTTTTTTGAACTAATAAACAATATAAATAAACATCAAGGTTATGAACATCCACTAATTATTCACCTTGGACTCCAAAATTAACATAAATTAGAATGAACTAAGTCAGATCATCAAACATGTTTTGAAAATAGATAAAACTAAAATTAAATAACATCAACAAGATAACAATATGCATTTATGACACTAAACATAAACTAAAGATTAATCTAGGAAATCAAAACAATAAGTAATTGAATATGTGTGGTGATTCTCACTAAGTTTTGAAGTGCTTCCATCATTCATAATTTGACACCCTCTATCATATGATGCTAGTCCTCTATACTAATCAGTGAGGGTATAAAATTTCCTAAATCAACCTCAAATAGAAGAATGTATTTAGTCAATTAGATCAATAAATATATAAAAACCACTAATGAATAACATAAATACCATTATATTTTTGTATATCAAGATGAAAATTATGTTATCATCATTCATTTTATAAAAAATATATGCATTAAAATTAGAGTTTTGGAACAAAATATATAGCACAACAAAATACATCCATCAAATAGACATAACCCATAAATCTAACTAATCATTAGTTAATTATTTGTTTAAAAATATAACTATTTTTTAAGGATTATATGGGATATAACATCTTCATCCATTTAAATAGGTCATCATCCTGATGACATTATTATTCAAAAAAATATGTCTAAACATGTAAATAGTTAAGCAAAATATATAAAGCAAATAACTGAGGAAATAAGTTATGAAACTCCTCATAATCTTCCTAAGTAAACTATAGCTAGAATACTAGTCCCATTAAATCTTGCATTGATATACTTTTTTGTTATTTAAAATAATATTACATGTCTCATGTATTTTTATTAGTTCTATTATTACCAAGATTAGATCCATAAGCTATAATGCAATCCAATCAAATACATGTGAAGGATCAAATACATACTTTTCCAAATAAGACACATTAAAAAATTGTGAATTTGTGCTAAAGATGGTGGTAAGAAAGTTTGTATGAAATACGATTAATAACTTATATAAAATCAAAATTTACCACATATCTAGGTGATAATTTGGCTAATTTACCACATTTTATAGATTTCTTTTGTGTTTTAACTCACATAAAAACCTTATCTCCAATTGAGAATAGCCTTGATATTCTTTTTATATCAATGTAGCTATTTTGTCTATAACTGGATTCATCCAAATTTTTCCTAATTAATTTCACATGTTTATTCAACTTTAGAAAGCATATAATGTACAAAAGTAACTATATATTTTAATCTATCTTAAATGATAGGCATTCTACACTTTCTACCATACAAATATTTGAACAATGTTATTTTAAAAGATGAATGAAATGATTTGTTATAAGTAAAATCAACTAGTGGAAGGTAGTCCTCCCAATTTTATTTTTGAATCATGAAATACATTCTTAAAAGTTCCTCCAAAACATGATTTACCCTTTCAATTTTCCCATTTATTTTAGATGGTAGGATATAGAAATATTTAATTTTGTGCCCATAGCTACATTAAGGGTTTGTGAAACCTATAGGTCATACAGGGTCTCTATCTAAAATTATTATATATAGAAAACCAAGAAATATATACATTTATTATACTAAACTATTTACTATAACTTGCATATCATCAATTAAATTACCTTGAATGAAATTTACCACCTTGGTGAGTTTTTCAACTACCAACATAATCATATATGTTTATTCCTTGACATGGGTAGCCCTTGGAAAAATTCCATACTAATGACTTAACACTTCCACTTCAAAATGTAATGTGGGTACAAAAACCCAACATGATGGACATGTTATTATTTTACTCATTGACTTTCCAAGCACCTAGACACAAAATCAACTCTCTTTCTTAATTCCCTTCAAGGAATACAATGGTTTCAACTTTGAAATAAGCTTAGTTACACCGAAATGGCTTGAATAAGAAGTGTTATGAAACTCCTTAAGAACATCCAATTTCAAATTTTATTTATCTAGAATATAAATTATCTTATTAAACCTCAAGAGCCCATCATTATCAAAATAAAATCTTTTATGTGTATGGTCTTGAGGATTTTCTATTAGGGCTTTCTAGACTTTCTCATAGAATTATTCTCCTAGTGAGAATTTGAAAAATTGATCTCCAAATATGATTTTAATATTAACCAATGATTATATGTACCTTTTATGTCTAAGATAATCTATGATATTATTTTATTTTCCCTTCATTTATATGATGTTAAAATCATAATCTGACAAAAATATAACCAATGTCTTTGTCAATCATTCAAATTTGGTTGAGTAAAGATATTTTTAATCCCTAAATTATCTACTTTGATCTCAAATTATTTACTCAAATAATTCCTTCAAACTTGTAAAAAATGAACTATTTTGGCCTATTATAAATCACATGGATCATAATTATCCTAATAAGGCTTCAATTTCTTGGAGTTAAATTCCACTACTAGGCCTTTTTGAATTAATACTCCACCTAATCCATCCCTAGAATCATTTTTTATCATTAAAAATAACCATTTGGATCCAAAATTCATATTATTGGTACTAAGGTAATCCTTTCATTAAAAAATTTAAAATATTTCTCACACTTATTGATCTATACAAAACACTGATCTTTCTATTACAATAAGGTGATTAGGTTAACTATTTTGGAAAAAATTGGTAAAATTTTCCTATGATACCTAGTTAAAACCATAAAAATATGCATATCATGAACATTTTTGGGTGTTTTCCATTCCATGATGGCTCTAATGTTTATAATATCTATTGGTATTCCCTTAGATAAAATGATATGACCTATATATTTCACATTTATCTAAAATAAGACATCTTTTAATAGTTTTCCATAAAGTTTATTCTTTTGAAAGCATTTCAAAACCATACGTAGTTTATCAACATGATCTTCCTTGATATTGGAATAAATTAGAATATCATCAAAGAAAATGGGAACAATATAATCTAAATAATCCCTAACCACTCTTTTGATGAGATTCATGAATGTTGTAGGTGCATTCGTTAACCTAAAATGAAGAAATGTGAATTTTTAGTGCCCATACCTTATCCTAAAATAAATTTTAGAAATATATTCCTCTTTAATTATAAACTAATGGTACCCTATTCTAAGGTCCATCTTAGAAAATACCTTTGCACCTCACATTTGATCAAATATGTCATCAATGTGGGGTGTAAGATACTTAATTTTTATGGTTGCCTTATTCAACATATTGTAATCTATGTCCAAGAAAATATTCCCATCTTTATTATTCAAAAATACCATTGGTGCACCCCACAGTGACACACTTATTTGATTTGACCCTTTGGAAAACCTCTCTTGAATTTGGGATTTTAATTTGCCTAACTATTGTTGTCATTGTAGGGAGCTTGTGATTGAGGCTCATATCTCATAATGATATTATTCCTAAAGTCAAACTCCATTTTTGAAGGTAATATAGTTAAATATTATAGAAACACATCCTAAAATTATTTCAAAAATGAATAATCCTCTAAGGTAGACTTTCCAGGTTCTTCAATCTCATCTATCTTGAGCATAAACACCTGATATCCTTTGTTTTGATCCTTATTTAATTTAATGGCTTAATTTTTTCTTAAATTCAACTCCTAACCTTATATTTTGGTTTTATTTCCAAATCCATTTAAGTATTCAAACCTTTTTGAGAATCAATCAACCTTTACCTTGTTTCTAAAGGCAATTCACTCCTAAGATCACATCATATGACCCTAGCATAGATAAAAATAAGTCTAATATGGTGGTGAATTTAGGTAATTATACCTATAATTCTAAAATTTATTTGTGTAATTTTAACCTAGACTAATTCCCAAGTGTTTTGGTGGGGACAAGGCCCATTTCTAACTTCTTATTGGCCCATCAGGTTACTGCTTCAGTAATAAGTTGGTATTCTCCCCATATTACCTTGGTGACCTCAGATTAATTTAAAATTTTGAAATTATTATACATTTTAGTGATCCAAACCTTATCTCCATCATGTAACACTATTCCATAAAACTTAGGTGGATTTCCGTTTTTCATATCATGCACAAGTTCTACAACTACTTACATTCTTGAAACTTCTTGGTCTCTAGCATGCTTCTACTCTTAGTCCTTTTATTGATAAGATTATTGTTCCTTAGATACTTATTTATATTATTCACCATCATTAATATTTAATTCATATTATATTGGTGTTAATATTTCCCATGTTTAATTTAGGACCCTGAGGATTTGGCTGAAACTTGTAGTGTGCTGGGTGGCTAATAGGTTGGGATCAGGTTGTTGATCCTAATTGGAAGTTAACTCAATTTTTATATTCCATACACCATTTTTTTATATAATGAAATATGATATATATGTTAAAATTAGTGAACCAAACATTTAAACCTATGCTTGGATACTACATGTTAAAACCTCACTAGGTTCATTATTGAAATAGGTGTAATTATTTATTTGTTGTTAAGTAAAAACATTAATTAAATGATCTATAACATAATGTTAAATATATAAACCATATAAATATAAATTTATCATGATGAAATGGTAAAAATATATTAGGTACATAATGCCTAATTAATACACTGATTGAGCAATCTTTATTTTCTTTCCAAAAAAGGGGTTTACATGCTGCATAGGTTGTAATAATATGTAATAGTTTAACATACAAAATAAAGGTGATTATTTAAAATGAATAGTAATAAAATTAAATCAATCCATTTATAATAAAATATTAAAACCACTATTAAAACAATAATAGTAATCAAAGTAAATCAATCCATTTATAATAAAGTATTAAAACCACTATTAAAACATTTAAACCTATGCTTGGATACCACATGTTAAAACCTCACTAGGTTCATTATTGAAATAGGTTTAATTATTTATTTGTTGTTAAGTAAAAACATTCATTAAATGATCTATAACATAATGTTAAAATATATACACCATATAAATATAAATTTTTCATGATGGAATGCTAAAAATATAGTAGGTACATAATGCCTAATTAATCCACTGATTGAGCAATCTTTATTTTCTTTCCAAAAAAGGGGTTTACATGGTGCATAGGTTGTAATAATATGTAATAGTTTAACATAAAAAATAAAGGTGATGATTTACAATGAATAGTAATCAAAGTAAATCAATCCATTTATAATAAAATATTAAAACCACTATTAGAATATAATGTTTAAATAATGTTTACACAAAGTGCTAATAACTACAATTATGTAGGCCTAAACATCATTACTTTCAAAGAATAAAAATACATTGGAGCTTAAAATAAATAAATAAATCATATACATAGTAGTCATGAGTATGTATCAAGATAGGTTTAGATGCAACTATAGAGAGGGAGAAAATCATCTGGGTGCTTTTTCTCCAACCACAAATTTACGGTCCCCACACACCTCCCTATTAGGAATGGACCTTCCATTCATTAAAGGGTAGATAATGATGATTGAATTAATTAGAACCATTGGAGAATCATAAGGTTAGTACAACCAATATTATATGAAACAAATCAAAAATACCCTAGGTATGCAGTTATCCATTATGACCTCAAGAAAACATATAAACTAGAAATCACTATGGACTGACAATGTATATAACTATAACACTACTTTGGCCAAAACATTTTTATAGTATTATTAGATTCTAAGATCTAGTTCATAATCCACATGAATTGTACTCTTTTAATGCATAATTTTACCACTTGCATGCCTTGTTAATTTATTACAAATGTAAAATAGGATTATTACCCATCACTTGTCATCCCTTGACAAGAGAGGAAAACTGAAAAATAAATCATATCAACTAAGCCATGTTTGGATAAAATAAATCAAAACCATACCACATTCAAGTAGTAAAAATTAGAATCATTCTTAGCATCAAATAACATCATATAAAATTAACAATTCATTTGACATGTATATACTATAAGGTTCCATACTTAAGACATCCAAGGAGTACTTTAAGTTTTAAGTAAGTTGTATTAATATAGGTATTTTCATATGCACATATCACATCAAACATTAGGATATCATATAATTAAACAACATACAAATATCACTCAACTTATTAATCATTTTTTAGACCAATTTTATGTAGTATAATTATTCATTTTAATTATTCTAATGTTTTCTTGTAATTATATTATTTAATAATAAATTACTTCTATTTTCAAAAGGAAATAACACCACTCAATCCTTAATTACAACTATAATACCCACATGTGAGAATACAACCTAGATAATGACATATATATTATTAAATGTTAAACCATCCTACAACTTAATAGTACCTAATATGATAAAATGAACTAATAATATTATCAAAATTTTCATGGTCTACATAGTCTTAAACCAATGGATATTGATTATGCATTATGAATTTTCCCAAAGGATCTAAATAATTCTAATAGTCTGTTATGATTTATGAATTAACGCCCATCTTATTAATTTTATTTTACTACATATAACTTATTCTAGTGGCTTTTATAAATCGTTAAAATTATATTTTTAAATATTTCTATTATTTTTATAAACACAATGATTAATTAATAATTTCCATACTAAAGTCATATTGTATTTTCTATCAAATGTAATGAATATAAATACTTCCAATAAAACTAACTAATTCCTTTTTATAAGAGTCAAATTCAAAACCAAGTGATATCTCACTAAAATACTTAGCTATGTAAAAGATGAAGTGCACTTTAAATATCAAATGCTTAGCTATGTAAAACATGAAGTTCACTTTAAATATAAATATAATATCATAAAGTGATTAAAATTGATAGTTCAAAGGCTAAATCTCCCTCTCTTAACTATATAATTTAGTCATATATCCATATAATTTGAATCTAGGTTATGTTTAAGAAAAACACAACTATGTAAAAACATGACAAACATTTTGAGCTTCATATATACCCATATAGTGATTATAAATTAATGGTTTTACATATATAATTATTACAAACTTCACATTGGTTTCACTATCAAATATTTAAGCATGTAGGTGGTTATTTGACCACCTACAGGTCTAAGGATTAACTAAAAATAAAAACTTGGATGTAGATGGAAGACCACTAAAAGTAGGTCAAAATATACAACTTAGGCCTATTGGAAATTAGAAAAGGTGGGTCAAAACATAAACCTAGACCTATTAGAACTATATGATCACAAACCATTTTATGTGTTTGGCATGAAAATAATAAACCATATCTTTTTTAATGCCAAACAAAACTAAATGGACTCAACACTATGAAATTTAAACTCTCACCTCCAATCTCATAGTGATGATTAAATCAAAATATTCATAGTCATAACTAAAAATAACTAACTTCTCCCATAAAACTTTTTTACAAAACATATATCTCTGAAGACAATTATTAAAACCTTAAATAATAATGCAAGATGAAAATTAGACAAAACCCTAGACATCACTATCTATAATCTCAAGTCCTTATTGAAAATATATAGGTTTGAACTCATATAAATAGAAAATCATGATAAAATAATACACATAGATAATAGGGAGTGATGGATATAATTATGATTAACACCTTTCCTTCTTTTTGTCTTCACTTCACTCTTCTACCCTTTCTTTCTCTATTTTTCCTATCGCACTCCTTCATACTTCCTTTATGAATTTATTCCATTAAATATTGTAGTCTTTCATTCCATTTTTCATGGCCATAAAAATCTAGTACTTAATATTCTTTGATGTCAATTACACCAAAAATTTAACTATTTTATTAGATTATTTATATTAACAAACAACTAAAGTTTTGGTCCTTATTTTCTTCCTAAATCTGCCACTTTTCATGCATATAGGATTAAAAATGCCTATAAAATAGTTCAAAATAATAGTTGCATGATCGTCACTAGGGTTCCAACCCAAAATAATCTAACCAAAATAATTTTCCATTGAATCCATTAACTTGCAAAAATAATGAAAACATAATCATCCACTTACCACTTTACTCAAGAACCTTACCCATGTCCTTGTAGCTCTAGGTTAGTGGGCTTAACTAATGTTTCCAGTTAAAAATGGTGTTACCAACAATTTTACTACCAAGTATATTATCAATGAAGTTGGTAATAAACCTTACCAATTAAAACCTATGTGATTAATAAATCCTCTTAAAAAAATCCTTACATACTTTCATACCATATGAGGATACCATTTTTTAAGCATGTTTTAATGTTTGTAGATTCACAAAGAGAGTGAAGTAACATCTCATGGCCTATGTAACCAAACAAAAACACTCATTAATATTTTGTTAAAGACATGAGCTATAAAATTATCCCACTAGTCAGCAATATAAATGAATGTCAAGGTTACAATCATCCACTAATTACTCACCTTGTAATCTAAAATACATATAGATAAATAAGCACTAATTCAAATATGAAAACATGTGTTTACAATAGATAACCATAAAATCAAGAAACACCAACCAAGATAACAACATGTATTTATGACACTAAAAGGAAACTACTCTAGGCAATCAAAAATTACAAGTAATTGTGTGTGTGTGAAATTATTCATGGAAATTTATGATGTTTTTCCATCATTCATGATCTTCCACCCTCTCCCTTATGATTCTCTTCTTTTTTACTACTTATCAAGGGTATAATGTGTCCTTCATCTACCTCAAGTAGAATAATATAGTCAATTTATTACATTAGTAAAGCTAGAAAGCCCACTAATAAATAAGAAATTAAATACTACTTTATTTTTTCATATCAAGATGTAGAAGTCAACTATCATCATTCATTTTATAGAAAATATATGCATTAAAATAAGAGTTGTGGGACAAAAAATGCAATAGTCTATGTAACCACACAATAGAATATGTTTTCCAATTCCACATAATCCATAAATATAACTAATAATTAGTCAAAAGTTTGTTTTAAAATATATTTTGTTTGATATGGATTAGAAAAGATATAATAAATAAGATTAATGTTAGGTTCACTAGAATGCATGCATTGGCTAGGATGACTTACAACCATCTTCTTTATCTCAATAGACTAAGAATCAAATAAGTTTTATCAAATAAAGCATGTATATATTTGGATGAGTGGGTAAGGACTTATGATATATGTATATATATTAGAGGGTAAAATTCAACTCAAATTCCAAGAGGAAAGGGTTCCAAATACCAATCATATTACATAAGAATACAATTCTCACTAGACCTCAAAAATATATATGATTGTAAATATGTAAGTAAATGATTGTAAATGGGTACAAGCTAAAATAAATGATGGGTAAGTGACTGTAATGAAGGTAAGGTGTAATGGTCAATGAAATGGGGGTATATGAAACATAAGGTGATAAATGAAAATCCTAATCAACCCTACATTTTTACGATCATAATCAGCATAAGGAGGAGTCTAAGCAAGGATACACACACATATCCATAGAGCAATAAACAAATAAATGGTTAATATACTAAGTAAAGGAAAGAATGTAGGGATAGAAATACTTACCTTGGGGTGGACTTGTTATTTCTCTATTGTCCCCTTTTAGCTCAAATGGACATTTTTAAGAGATGTGTTACATTAAAGACATCAAATGGTTGGATGAAGAACTAGATATCCTTAGTTAGGAACTCTTAGCGACATATCCTATGGATATTCAATGACACCATAATCCAAGTACTCAAAGATAAGATTCTAAGCTATGAACTCTCCTAAATACTTTTATAGGGTATACATGTGAGTACAAGTAGAGTTTATAAATGTGATATATCATTTTAGAAATCAAATATGACTCCTATATATTAATATAATATATAAAATATACCCTAAACTCTAGGTTAATTATATTAGTCAGGATGATATAGTTTTAAGATGTCATATGACACAATATAGTATCGACCAAGATGATATAGTATAAATTCCATAAGCAGACTAAAAAATGTATCAAGATAGAGGATACATTATAGGGAATACTTGAACATGAAATAAAATATATTATCTAGGCTGACACCATAGGATATAAGGTAGCTATAAAATCATGAAGAAATGTATATGGAGAGGAAAGATAGATAGAGACATAAAGGAGGTCATAATCATAGTAGTTATGGTATGACATAATGTTATGTAGATTTTTCGAGATAGTGTGACAAGCCAATCCCACCCTATTCTTATTAAACCCTTTAATGCATGCATTTAGTGAGATTAATGCACCAACAATTCCATGCAATATAAAATTTCAATAAAGTGATAAAAGTGTAAATATTTGGTGTATACACAAGACAACAATAAAATGATATATAAAATATACTTTCCTTAAACTCTAGAATAAATCATGCAAGATAAAGATGGAGAGATGGAAATTTGTTTTACAACATTATAAGATGAATGACATATACCATGAATCCTACCAAAATAATATTAAAAATATATTGAGTTTTTCATGATGAGACACCATTGTCTAGTGAAGTTTTTCCCAAATAATAATAATTTGTCAAATTGTATAAAATTTCCATATGGGTTTTCAACTGTTAGAACAACTAATTCTAATTGGGATTAATTGACCCTTGGCCTTGGTATTAAAAAAATAAACACTAATATATGATTTATAACCATGAGGTGGAAACCTTTTGATAATAGATAATAGTGTTATAATTATTTAATTATTACCAAATTTTAATTAAATTGTTTTATCGAGATGGATGGACCTATTATTTTTACAATGGTCCCCTCCCTTTATTTTTTATTATAAATAGGGTTTTAAACCTATTGTGAAATGAACTCGTGAATATTAAATATTAATTATATTCAATTTTTAAGAGTTTTTTGAAAGTTTGTCTGAGAAGAGTGAGAGGTTGAAGAACTTCTATTGGGTACAAAGGAGTTTCTCAATTATTGAATAATTACTCATTATGGTTTTTTACCTCTAAGATGTTGTACCATGTTAAATCTTTGTGCAGTGGTTAATTTATTTGTATGCTTCATTTATTATACTTATCTCATTATTTTTTCATATTAGATTATATCTATACATTGCTACTATATACACAAATTTTAGCATGGTGTCAGAGCCTAGTGGATGGATATGATTGGCAAGTAATTTATTCAAGCAAATTTTATTATATTTCAAGTGTATGAGGAGGTGTATAGAACTAACATGCTATTTTTTTCATGTATTAATTATAAACCAATAAAATATTATTTTTCCCTTATAAAACTCAATTTTAATCAGGCCAAAATCTTAGTTTGACCATCTCAAGGCAGTTTAGAGCGTTACATGGCCTGATTTAACCTCCTATAGACTATCAAAGCTTCACTACTATTTTTTTAGTATAAATCTTATTCTTATATGACATTGTGTCATTGGGAAAAAAATCAGTTTTTTGGCATGAAAATTTAGTTTTTAAGGTTATATCTTCTTAGTTTTGAGGATTGAAAGATTTGTGCAATGTTTTAGGGTCTAAGAAGGCCATCCCAAGCCCATGAAATTTTTATATCTCCTCCTTGGATGATATTTTATGGAATGGGATAATAATACATAAAATTCTCAACTATAATTTAGATTTTTAGGGTCTAGCTATGTTTATTAGGCAAAAATTAAAATTTTTCCAGAGTTTCAAGCAAAATGAAGGTTTAGAGATTAAGATATGAACAGTTGAAGCTCTATAGGAGTGTCATTGTTCTTTCTAGAGCATGATATAGGTAACCTTATGTTTTATATAATTGATTTAAATATTTTTAAAATATTTTATTTATTGAAAAAATATTACATTCAACATGAAAGGGGCCCCACTTTAGAGTTTGTGATTTACCAAATGTAAAAGAGAAACTTTAATTTATTTTTTTCACTGGTTAAAAATTACATGCACCATTTATATATTTATTTATACATAATTTTTTATTATTAATAATTAGAGAAAAAAGGTTCAACTATAGATTAGTGCATGTAAACTTTTAAGAAAGCTCTTAGATGGGTTGGTCGAAGTCATTTTGCTAAAAACTTGTAATAGGGAAGTATTGTGATAAAATCTCACCTAAAAGAAATTATTTTATTTTATTTTATTTTGAATTTTATTTTTGATTTGCATGTTAATATTCACACATTGAAAGTATTAGTTAATTTATCAACCTTGCTTCGACATTAGATCTAATATAAACCTAGTCGAGCATAGTTGTGTAACCAATCGATATCTAGGTTTTAGTACCTTATGAACACATATACATTATCCATTTTGTATTTTGAAACATCATATTATTAATTTTAGAAATTTTTAATAATAGTGTCTATGTGGTTATTTTGAGTATGAACCTTTTGAAACCTAATTTAGTGTAATTCTAATTTAAATTTTTACATTATTTGGCATATAAATTTTGTAATTAAGTGTAGTTATATTTTTGATTCACTTTATTTTAGAAAAATCACTAAAAAGATTGTAAAAATAGTTGTTCTCATATTAGTGTTTTTTTGTGACACTTGGGACACCTTATTTTGTCATAATATTTTACAAATTTCTTGCTTTGTATAATATAAAATTGAATAATTATTGTGTGTTTACA
Source organism: Torreya grandis (assembly GCA_037957365.1). Classification (NCBI taxonomy): domain Eukaryota; kingdom Viridiplantae; phylum Streptophyta; class Pinopsida; order Cupressales; family Taxaceae; genus Torreya; species Torreya grandis. The sequence goes on from JARHVA010002027.1 coordinate 275,243, forward strand.
CTTAAAATCTATTTTTTATTTTAAATAAAGTTAAAATTTCACACTAAAAAGGATTCATTTTTAGCATTTGGTTACTATTATGTTTAAAGGAAAGTTATGGCTTCACCTCATTTAGCTTTAGATAAATCCCAAATAATCTCCATTAAATATGAATTTATGGTTCAAAAGTTGTGGAATATTGTCATTGGGATTGAAAAATCTGCTTATGAATATCATGTGACCCTTTAGCTTACTAATGCATTTAAATAGAAATTATAGGAAGCTATGTCTATTATCTTGCAGAGTGTTAAGGATGAATTCTTTCTCCATATTGGTAATCAAGAGTCTCCTAGTGATGCTTAAAAATCCTTGAGTCCATGAACAAGGGCACTCATCTCTAAAAAATCAGTAAATTAATCCTTGAACTATGTACTACATCTATGAAAGGTGATGAAAGGTTATAATTTTTTTGTTAAAATTAAGAACATTAAAGCGTAGTTATATGGTTGTAATTGTAATTTGATTTAGGATTTATTCCTTTATTTTATCAGTTAATTAAATATTCATGAAATTATTAGAAATTTCATTTCTATTTTGAATTCTATGTATCAAACTAAGAAAGATATCCCTCACTGTGCCACCTTATTTGATTTCTTGATTTAAGAATAATAAGTTATGACCAATTTGATTCTAAAGAGAATGCCACTTAGGCAATTTTCACCTTAACTATTATTTTATATAATAATAAAAACTTTAAATCTAACCCTACTACTTTTGGCTTAAACAAGAATAATAAATCTAGTGATAAGAATCATAAACCTAAGTTTAATTGAAATTGTAATTTGTGTGGTAAATTTGGTCATAAAAGGGAAATTTTTTATAAAAACAAGGATAAAATTAACAATCAATCTTCTAAAAATAAAAAATGGAAGATATCTAATCAAAACAAATAGAATAATCAAAACCTTAATCAAAATAATAATCAGGATCATAATGTTATTACTTTATAGCTTACTTTATTTACTTCAAATGAAAATGAATGAATTTTAGATAGTGGTGCATCACAACATATGAATTTATTATATAATATTCTATGTTATTCTATAGATTTATCTAAAAATATTTACTTATGATATAATTCATTTTTATAAGTAATCAAGTAAGGAAAGATAAAATACAATATCAACTATATGATATAGTACAAATTCCATAAGCAGAATCAAAAATGTATTGGGAAGACTTGATCATGAAATAAACTATATTGGATAGGCTAATACCATAGGATATAGGGTATCTATACAATCATGAATAAATGTATATAGAGAGGAAAGATAGATAGAGAAATAAATGAGGTCATACTAATCTTACCTATGGTGTGACATAATGTTATGCATTTTTTTCATAAAGTACCATAAGCTAATCCCATCCCATTATTATTGCACCCTTTAAGGCATGATTTAAGGGAGATATATGTGCCAAAAATATCATGCAATATAAAATGTCAATAAAGTAATAAAAGTGAAAATATTTAATGTATACACAAGTCACCATTGAAAGTATATATAAAATATATTTTCCTTAATCTCTAGAATAAATTATGCAAGATAAATATGGAGAGATGGTACAATTTGTTTAATAACATTGGAATATGAATGACACATACCACAAGGCTTATCAAAATCTTATTTTATATATATATATATGTATATATATATGTATATATATATATATGTATATATATATATATATATATATGTATATGTATATATATATATATATGTATATATATATATATGTATATATATATATGTATATATATATGTATATATATATATATATGTATATATATATGTATATATATATATATGTATATATATATGTATATATATATATATGTATATATATATATATATGTATATATACATATATGTATATATATATATATATATGTATATATATATATATATGTATATATATATATATATATATATATATATGTCTATATATATATGTATATGTGTATATATATATATATATATATATATATATATATATATATATATATATATATATATATATATATATATATATATATATATATATATATATATATATATATATATATTGATTTTTTCATGATGAGGCACCATTTTTTGGTGACGTTTTGCCTAAATAATAATAATATGTCAAATTTGATAAATTTTAAATATGAATTTTTAACATGATATTTTGAAAGTTTAGTAAAGAGGGTAAAAATGGGCTACATAAAAATGTGAAGCCAAAAAATATTGAAGAAAACATTCTTCTCAAAATGCTATAAAAATATCCAAAAAAATTGGTATTGAGTGGCAAAGTGAGTTAGATTCCACAATCATTGATTATATGCTCGTTGAAATTCTTAGTAGATATGTTTAAATTTTTTATTATGCACTAAAGTCTACAGAAAATAAATATGGGCCATAGGCCAAATGGGAGTTAGGACTTTATTAATTCATTGTAAAGATACATCTGTGTGTTAAGGCAATTAAAGATAAAAGGAAATATGTGAAATACCCCTGTAAATATAAGACTGCACAAGCTAGCTAGGTACATACCAATGTTTCATCTAGTAGGGTAGTTATAATTTTTCATGGGAATAAATGTGATATAATACAATAACCCAAGGATGAAGAATTACATATCACTAAAACTAATGAAAAATATGTTCCATTCATTAAGAAATAAATATTCATACAAAATAAAGTTATGCCTTAGCCCACACTACCTCCATCTATACCAGGCAATCCAAACCACCTCCATATCCACATAAGAAACCAACACCACCTCCATATCCACATAAATAACCCATACCACTTTCATCTACCAAGGAAAATCATAATACCTACACCTCCACCTTAATAGTTTATACCTTCATCATCTCAATGATCCTCTCAACCATATGATGAAACATTGAGGGAAAAAATTATGCACTCTCAAAAGGATGATATTCCAATATAATTTTAGGTAATAGACATAGTATGGAATCTAATAGATGTTGTTGTGTTAGATTATTAAGATGAATCTGATTCTAATGGGCCCTATAAATCAACAATTGTATTATAAGATGAAAATATGGGTGTAAAAATTAGTGTGCAATAAGATAGTGAGATGGATGCATTATAGAAATAATTGAGTTTGAAAATCTAGAGAAGGGCTTGAGTAAATAAGAAAAAATAGAGGAGATAGAGGAAGAAGAATCAAGAATAAAAGAGGAAAATGATTAATAATAATAAATGGAAGACTAATAAGTGCATAGGGATAATAAGTAGTCATAAATATTGTTTATAAGGATGAAGAACCTAATAATGGTGCTCAAATAACTGACAACCCATAAGGGTCAAGACATGTGATAAGTAAAGGTGAAGAGTAGGATTTCAAAATAATGACAAAGGTATATCTAAATATAGATGATGATAATTTATCATTATGGAATGTAATGTATGAGGGAAAATATTATGCAAAACACATAAACACTTTTATTTTATATTTGACACACATTTATATGAGCCCTATTTTGAGATTTCCATTGATTTTGTATAAAAATAAGAACCACATACCATAGATGGATAGAAAAAAATTATGCACATGGACTCAATAAACTATCTAAATTATACCTTGATGTGCATTAGTTTAATTGGATGTTAAATTTTTACACCCAAATTTTGTAAATTATGTATAAATGATGAATAATAAGAAACAAATGAAGGTAGGTGAACATGAACACATGAAGGTAAAGTAAAAATTGATATAAATGGTGTCAAAAATTAAATCTCTTCCAACAAATTATTATAGAAGAACCTAATTTAATGGATGGGGTTGATATAGAAGGAATAATGGATATTGAAAAATTAAATGTTATGATTGCATGAATCCTTAGGAATATAATAAAGAGTACTAGTTTTGAAGAGGAAGAAAATGAGAGAATGAAGGTGCGATATAAATTAAATGAAAAACTATAGATTTATGACAAACTAATCTCTAGTCTTCAAGCAAAGGCATACCTAGTAGATAAAGTTGTTTTAGTAGTTATCACACAAGACTATAGTGAAAATTCATGATTACATGAGGACCAATTAAAACAAAAAGTAATTGAGTATAATTTATTTCACACCAAGGATATAACTAAGTTAAATTTAATCCTAAAAGAAATATATGATGTGGGAGAGTGAATTGAGTAGAAATTAAATGAGCTAAATAATATATTTATTTGAAAGAAGTGTTCAAATGTAAAGGATACAAAATACATGCAAAATAAAAATCCTAGTTTTTTGTGTACAAACACAAATAATAGGGGTGCATGAGGTTGAGGTCATGAAAATGTACCTATAAACCTAATATCACTATGAATGTAATATTGACCGATTAATGGGTTGCATGTATTGTGTTATATTTTTCAGAATAGAACAAAGAGAATCAAGATTGTGGAGAAGGTTGCATAGATCACAAAGTGTGAAATAAGGAGATATATGATAAGATACCATAATGTGTTCAATATAAAAGACATTGAGACAAAATACCTTTGAATTAATTTAGTGTAGCATGGTGTATATCTAGGATTCATTCCACCTAGGACATTTACTGTAATATAGTTGTTAACTACTATTTATGGGATGAATATTTGAGAGTTCACAATAATTTTATGTAACCACAAGATTTTGGCTTGTAAGTATAAAAATACACCCATAATTCTTAGGATTAGAGTATAGACTATAAAAATTTTAATCCAATATATTGATATCATTAGTCTTTATTTAAGCCTAAAATATAGATTAAGGAATCTAGTGTTAAAGGGGATAGAGGTATACTAGGGCACAAGGGTGGAAAACTATCTCTATAATAGGCCACTAATTTACAAACTTAGATAAACAATATTCTAAATTTATATACTGAGACATGTTAAAAATAAAAAGTAAAACTATGTTATATATTGAAATGATAATAAAAACAAGATACTTAGTTGATTCTAATGTTAATACAGATATAAATATGGAATATGAAGGAAATAGAATTGACCTAGATTTTGGATCAATCATTTGGTTCTATAAATTAGACCTCCCTAGCCTGTGCTAGTTGTATTGTCATGGGATGGTTACATTCACACTTATATCTAACTTATATGTAGGTGTCTAGTATAGAATACTTGTTAGATCTAGATGTGACCATATAAGATATTATGGGTTCTGTGTCACCTTCATTTTGATGTGCTCAAGTATAGATCATTGGTTGTTGTTTCTTGAAAATAGAAAAAACCCAATTCTTCATACTCATAGTGGCTATATAAAAAATAATTTAGTGGGATCATAATGTTGAGCTAACACAAAATATCCCTCTTTTAGTGGGTGCTACATACATAGCCACTACTCTGAAGATGGCCTCAAACTCATATTGTTCTCCCCTACATGTGGGCTTATATGTGCATAAAGATGCAATATGTGATAAATATATACATAGTGTGACCTAGATTGTAAATTGACAAATATGGCTCATGGTATGATCCTTCAGTACTTAAAAATTATAGATGTGATGTCCCTATGAATTAAACTAGGGAAGCTTTACTCACTTAAATGCTTGATTGAATGCTTTTGGTATTTTTCCTTGTGATTTGTTAGGTATTTTATAGGTGAGGAATGAATGAGGATTTATCATGTATTTATATCAGTCCTTTTAGAGAATATCTCACATTAAAACACTTGGGTTGACCATAGGAATAAATTTTATTTTTGAATTTGATGACTTTTAGGGTACTAGACACTTACATTGGGATAGGACATTTGCATTTATGTAGACATCTGAATGGGGTGTAAGTGTCTGGGTAGATATAAATAGGCATAGGTACAAAACTTGAAAAATAAAATATAAGTAGGTTTATAACATTTTGAGCATTATATAAGATCTGCATCATCAGAATAACATTGTTTTGAGTAAGAGATAAGTAATTTTGTATAGAGAGATAGTGTATGGGATACTTTCGATAACATGAAGGGTATATAAGCTAAAGGTACATCCATGATATGTATTTTCCAAGTGTATAAGACTAAGGTGTTATATAATTAATAAATAGTGTCTAAATCCCCCTTTAATCAAGTAATGAAATTACTAGTTTAAAGAAAAAAATGCATACCTGGGTGTGTATAACACACCTTGCCTTTACATAAGTCCAACTTAAGTGTTTTATTGGTGACTGATCTAGAACTAAGAGTATGTTATACTATAAAATAAATGCATCTAATATAAAATTGAAAGCATTGAAATAATTGAAATTGAAAGAGAACAAGGTTAGGAGTACACCTATGTATTGATGCAATTGCCTTGCCTTTTGGAAATTTGATTTGAAAATATGTATTATTATAAACTATGAAATAAGTTTAGGACAAATTTAAAACATAGAAAGTGAATAAATATAGAAACATTGGAGGACAAGACTTCCCCCAACCTTAGATAAAAATTGAATTTCCACTTGACAATTGAGATTAGCTCAATTATGTAACCCAATCATACTTTAACCTAATGAGCATGAGTTTAACCAAGTTAACTCACACTATATCTATGGTGAGGTTATATGATGTAATCAAGTCCAACCTATAAAATTGGAAAGATTAAGTGATTAAATCACCTCAAACATAATAAAAAATGAACCAACTACTGTAGTATATTGGCTCAATATAGTCTGTAACAGTCCAACCTAGTGATCTAAAGTCTGTAAAAGGGTCTGAAATCTAAAAGATAATTTTAATTTGTAATTTTAAGTACTTTTTTTCAAATAATATGAATCTTATATATGTCTCATGCTTGAACCTGGGTATAACAATGGTACCAAAGTATAAAATACTACCACACCTATGTATGTGAATCTTATAACTATGAATTTTGGCCAATTTCAAAACTAAGTGTGGAGAACATGTTTCCATAACATGCCCCCCAATATAATATAAAACTAAAAAATATTGTAAATATGGAGAACATGTTTCCAAAATATGCCCACACTATAATATGTTTTTTTTTTAAAATGTGAAAGCCATGAATTTATGGCATTTACCCACTAATATTCCCCCATTTTGAGGTGAGGAGAAGTAGCAACTAGTATTTACATTACTTCAAAAGGATAAGATAACATATGGGATAAACATTTCTAGGTTGATATAACATTGAATCATAAACATGTGATCATATAAAGTCTTAAGATGCATTATATATATCATGGTAATGTCTATATAGTAACAATATAAGATCAATAATTAATCAATCACACACACACACACACACACACACACACACACACACACACACACACACACACACACAAGAGCACTCAGAATCAAACCAAAAGTATAGTCTAAAGAGACCTTAAAAAATGGGCATGTTAAAATTGTACACAATCAAAGGAGCATGACTTATTCAAGTTTCCATAAATGTAAGCATGACATATTAAAAAGTTTATATAACAAGCAATGAGATATTCAAATTTCAAAGAGGAAAAAAAAGGGCATGAGGGATGCAAACAATGGAACATATTCAAGTGATCAATAAAAAATACAAGACTTTTAAGTAAATGCATAAAGGAAAATCATGGAACATAAGCAACTAGAATAAATATATCATATTGGTCCCAATATATATGTGTTAGCAAAAAATGTTAAGTACATAACATATCAAGTACACTATGAAATATATAAGAATGGATAAAGGCATGCGTAAGTATATAATATCATACATGATAATGGAAAGTGATCATAAAATGATATAACTTGGGTGTATTATGATCAAATAAGTGGATGCCCCTAATGTTTACATGACATGAGTAGAGGGAAGGAATACCATCTGAAAATAAAAAAATCATGTATCTATGTATGCTTGTATTACACTCAGAAGATGCATGAAATACATGTTTATATAGTAACAAATGATATGCTATCCACTAACATGTAAATAATAACATAGATACCAAAGAACTAATATAACATGTAAATTTTGAAAATAGTTTTCAATTTTTGAATTTTTATAAAGTATTTTTGGAATATTTGATATGAAAGTACTATCCTATGAACTCATCCAATGGATTTTCATCGATATCTCCCTAGTAAAAACCTAATGTAATAATTGGTGGTATTACCAAGGATCATGCATAGGTGTAATATCCATCACTGTGGTATATGTTAAGCATTGTCATTGATGTTAGGTTGTCATTGATGTCAAAGAGAGCATGAGATACTAGTGCATGAATGACAAAGTAGTTTTGTTTAATATATTATAAAAGATATGGCATATGTGAAAATCAATAAGGATAAAGAAGAGGTTGTGAGGTATCTATAGATGTCTTAATGAATTTCTAGTGTGTTATGTGATATTTTGGAATGATAAATAGGCATCTTCTAGCTTAAGAGAACCTAGACTATCACTACATGTTATGGAAATATGAATGAACCAAAAAGTTTGTGCATTTAATGTAGGTACTTAGAAAATCAACTGAGGTCAAAGGTTTTCATGGAGATGTTAGCTGTAGTGTCAAGAAGGTACCATAAATATTTGGACTCTTCAAGTGTTTTATAGCTAAACTTATAAACCTTTAAAATTGATCTTGTAGAATGTGATAGGCCAAAGACTGTCAAGATTAATTACATTTATGTCTAAGCTCAACTAGTCAGTAGATCTAATAGTGCATATTAAATCATAGATTATGATCTAATAACATGCGTAAAAGTCAATATGTCAAAGAATGAACACAGTAGTGACATGTGTCATAATCATGGATCTTGGATAGAAGATAAATGTTTCATGGGTGTTCATATAGATAGATATCAATGGTGTGGGTTGAGTTAAAGAGACAATGTGTATAAGAAGCACATAATGTTGCCAAGTGGCACAATCGTAAGAGCTTGAATCGAAGATTAATGTTAAACATTACAAGATAAAGACTAGGTTAAATTTATGAGATCAACATAGTGAATTTTTCTAAATTTTCAAGGGAGCATGAGATGAGGTTAAAGTTCTCAATGTTTAACATATGCTCAATGACTGTTGGAATTTAAATATTCAAATTAATGAGAGAGAATTAGTGCTCAATTTTTATGCTATATCTTTTGATATAGGATGAATTTATTGATGAAATAAAAATACAAGTTGTAAATAGTTTCATCTATAGACATTGATTAGAATTTTTGAGTGTCCATACAATCAAATATATTAAGATCTAAAGTTGATTATGTGTTTGACCATGTTCTACAAATGACTCAAGATGGATAATTGAGTTGTTATTGATAGAATTTTGAAGTTTCAAAATGAACTAACTATTAGAGAGTGTTTTATACTCCATGAAGACTATCTATTTGTATTTTGGATGTTTTACCAATCCATATTAAATTTTAATAAAGTCTTAAGAGTTGACTATGTTTGTTGATTGTACTAGCAATTTGAGTGACCATCTTGCAGAGGTAAGTTAAAGGTGTTCTAATAAAAAATGAAGAAGAAAATGTGTATGAAAATGTTATATAAGTATTTAAGGATTATGATAAGGCATTAGTTGTAATATTATGGCCTTTATCAGATATGGAGAGTCAAAATAACTTGACTATGTGTGACTAGTCTAAGTGGTAATTTTGAGTGAGTTGATTTGAGTGCTTAAATCATATTTTGAAGTGTCTAAATCACATGGAGGTGTATCAAAAGTATATAATGGTTAATCCATGTGATATAATCATATGAATATGTGAATTTCTTTAGTTTTTTCTTCATAAGTTTGAGACTGTGTTTTTTGTGTATGAAGACAAAAAGAGCAAGGACACCTAGTTGGTAGGTTCAAGTGTTGAGTTGGTGTTCCAAGTGGAATGGACCCATGAGAGATTTATAAATTGGATATTGGAGACAAATTTGATGTGTTTGAAGAATTTTTAAGATATAAATATGGTCCAATTAGTCTCACATATAATGTTTGAGTATGAAGGCTTAATTATTTTAGGTCTCACAAAGACATAATGGTGGTTTAGGGATAATGAGGTAATGGACAACATATAAGAATTGATTTGAGATATGTTTTAGAATGATATAAGTATTAATGGTTAAGTAAATTCTTATGTCTAACCAATATTATAATATTCATGAAGACTCTATAAAGAGTGAAATCAAAGGTGATGGTTTTTAGAGACTTGAGTGAGCAAAATTGAGAAATTCTATGAGCAAGGACTAAAGCAAAGGAGAAAAACTTTGAAATATAAGGTAAAAGTCATTAAGGATAAATAAATATCAAATAGTATCAATAATTTTTGTCTTATTAAGTTTATTCAAGAGAACACATAGGTTATTATACCTAATGAGCCTAGAATAGGTAGTTTGAGCAAGTTAGCCCTAGAGGCAGCTTAAGAGAGATTGTCGGTGAAAAGTAAAGATAGGGGTGATCATCATTAGTTAAAAAGTAGAAATATGTGCTCAATGTAGCTAAGTGGGTGATTGGTTTCCTATGGGGTTTTAGCCTCCTTGATAGTTGGATCTAGCTAAAGGTCAAGTGGGTACTTGACTAAAGTAAGGGGTGGGTGCTCCCTGATCATTTGGTGCTGATCTAAATGTTTGATCTTGTTTTATAATATTTTAGTCCATATTTCAAGGTTCCATAAGTTTTATACCCCAAGAAGGTTTCCCACATATATGATGTGTTCATGTGATGTATGTTCTTATGTGCTTTCCTGTTTATGTTACTTGATCAAGTTGATGTATGATAAATAAGTTAAGAGCTAGGAATTAAATTGCATTATCTTACATCATTGATTCACCCACCTCTTAGTGATTGTACCTATAATAATTGGTATCATAGTTATACCTTCATTATAATTTTAACCACTTGAAGGTGATCCAAGGTACAATATGGGTAAGTAATTGAAGAAAGAGAATCAAAAGTTGAAGGCTTAATTAGAGGTTACTTACACATGTCTAAAATAAAGTGAAGAAAAGTGTAATCAGATCAAGGCATTATTTGAGAAGTATAGTGGTAATATTAGTGAGTTTGATCAAGAAAGAGCTTATAATAAGATCATGACCTCAAAATTTAAGGCTATTATGGATGAGTGCATCAATCTCAATAAGGAGCTAGAATCCTTGAAGGAAAACTCAATATCAAAAGATGATAAAGAAAAGATCATCATGTTTGATGAAGAAGTTTGATATGATATCAAGGAAGAAGAAGTTGATATAGAAGATAAGATCATGAGTGCACTTGGTGAACTAAAGGATAAAAATAAGAGGAATCATAAAATGAGAAATATGATCAAAGGTCTTAAAGTGTAAGTTATATCTCTTGAGGAGAATTTGTCAGGCAAATTCATGAGAGAGGAAAATGATAATAAAGAACTAATCAAGTCTGTGGAAGAAAAAGAATGTAAATTAATAGATGACATGACTAAAAAAGCTAAGAGGGATAAGGAGACTATCCAAGTTCTAAAAATTTAGTTAGATGATACAAGGTCAAGTATGAGATATAAAGAGGATGAGAGTGTTCAATTGAAGACCAAGCTAGATTCATTGAATGATGAGCATGAAAAATGTGTTGTCAAGGTAAATAAGACTAAGAAAGAGCAAGAGAGGTCAGATCAATACAAAAAGGATGAAAGCACTAAGATCAACAAGAAAAGATCCATCAGGTAGCCAAGTGTCATGAGGTATGAAATATATTTTACTAGTCATTATTATGCTTATCATAGGTTTCATCATAAGGCAAGAAACTATAGAAGAAAGAGTAACTAGTCTGCTAGAGGTATGGATAATGTAGTTTACTATAATTTTAATGACATGAGACATATTTCTAGATTCTACCCCAAAATTCATGGGAAAAGACTAACCCAAGTATGGAGATCTAAGATAGTTAAACTTGAGCATAATGAACCTAAGAAATAAGATAGCATGTTTGTTGAGATAGAAGATAGAAATGAATATCATAATAATCATCAAGCCATAGGTATTAATAATGTTATTTTTTTTAATTTATCATCAAGTTGGTCATGTTGCAAGATATTGTATAATAAATCTCTCAAGTCATAAGAAGGTGCATGAACATCGTAGTGTGCTCAATAAAGGTCAATATTTGGTATGGAAACCTAAGGAAGTGAAGACCAAGAAAACTAATTCAATTGAGCTAAAATATCAAGGTGGACTACCTGCTAAATCAAAAGAGGAATCATATATATAAATAAGTTTCAAGAATTCCAAGAGAATGTGTCATTTGTGTAAATAGAAAAGGAGAATCAAAAGTTATTTCAATTCAAGCTCAAGGAAAAGACCAAAGATGGTTTGTTTGCCATGATAGACATGAAAGAAAGTCAAGATCCTCTATTTTTTACATTTGTTGACAAGTTTGAATAAAATAATGAAGTTAAGGATCTATTCAAAGTTAATTTGGTGATGAGGTAGGACTGTAATTCAAATGAAATTATGTAGATATGGGAGTCTCCTAAGTTTTGGAACTTTTAGTCTCACTATATCAAAGGTGTGTCTCTCTCTAAGCTTCAAGTAGACACTTAACAATCAAGAAGAAGCATGGTGGATGCCAATTGAGCTTTGGTTGATGCTACATGATAAGAATATCATTTAAAGGTATGTTTAACTAAGGGGGAGCTAACTCAGTTAGCTTGAGTGGCTTGAAGAGTTGTGCATGATGTGAGGGGGAGAATGTGTCAGATGTTCTAGTCATGGTGGAGATATGAAGAAGTATTCTATAGTTGTGAATTCAATAATATTTATATGATGACTTAATCAAACCAAGTCATATGTTTTGATAAGGTATTAAATCTTCATGCATGAGCAAAGGGATCTTGTGATTTTTATTCGTAGATAGGTCCAAGGATCAGAAAATCCCAAGTTTAGATTAATATATGTCAAACAATAGATGACATAATATAGAGCATGATGATAGGGGGAGATTTCTAAGCTCTATGAGTAGGTTATCATGTCCAAGGTTTAGAGAGGTCCAAATTCAGATTGGTGCATGTCAAAGGGGGAGTAATTGATTCATATGATTAAAATTATGTAAGTATCCTTAGCATATTAAATAGTTTTTGAATTCATACATGATGTTGAGTAATGATTGTTGGCATGTTGAGTAAGAGACCCTTTGTCATTAATGTCAAAGGGGGAGAAAAATCAAAATGAAGAAGTTAAAATGAATTCATTCTGAAGGTGTTTTACCATCAATGACAAAAGGGGAGATTGTTGAGCATTGTCATTGATGTTAGGTTGTCATTGATGTCAAAGAGAGCATGAGATACTAGTGCATGAATTAAAAAGTAGTTATGTTTGATAGCTTAGAGAAGATATGACATATGTGCAGATGAGTAAGGATAAATAAGAGGTTTTAAGGCATCCATAGATGTATTGAAGAAGTTATGGTGTGTCATGTGATATTTTGGAATTAGAAAAAAACATCTTCTATATTAAAAGAATCTAGAATGTCATTACACATCATGTAGATATGAATGAACTAGCAAGTTTTTGTATTTAATACATGCACTTAGAAATTCAATTGAGGTCAAAGTTTTTCATGAAGATGTTGTCTATAGTGCCAAGAAGGTACCCTAAAGATTTGGAATCTTTAAGCATTTTCTATCTCAAGTTATAAACTTTGAAATTTTATCTTATAGACTATGATGGGCTAGAGACCATCAAGTTTAACTACACTGAATTCTAAAGTCAACTAGTCAATAGATCTAATGGTGCACGTTAAATCATAGATTATGATCCAACAATACATGTAAAAGTCAATATGTCAAAGAATAAACATGATAGTGACATGTTTCACATTAAAATATCTTGGATATAAGAACGTTGGATTTTTGGTGTTCATAAAAATATGGATCGGTGGTGTGGGTTGAGTCGAAGAGTTAATGTGCATAGAAGGCATGTAGAGCTGCCAAGTGGCACAATCGTAGGAGCTCAGATCAAAGATAAATGGTGATAATTATAAGGTAAATTCCAAGATAATATAAGGAGATCAATGGAGTGATTTTTTTCAAAAGTTTCTATGGAGCATGAGATGAGGTTAAAATGCTTGATGTTTAACATTTTCTTAGTGACTGTTGGAATTTTAATATTCAAATTAATGAGGGAAAACTAATGCTCAATTTTTGTGCTATATATTTTGATCTAGGAAAAATTTATTTATGAAATTAAAAAAAATGTAAAGGAATCAAAAGATAATATATAAACATTAATTATAATTTTTGAATGTCCATAAAATCAAAGATATATATCTCCAAAGTTGACTATGTGTTTAACCATGTTTTGCAAGTGACCCAAGATGGATAACTGAGTTATTATTGATATTATTTTGATTTTTCAATATGAAATAACTATTAGGGAGTGTTTTATAATATATGAAAAATATTTTTGTGTATTTTATATATTTTAACAATCCATATTCATTATGAACAAAGGCTTATAAGTTGACTATGTTTGTTAATTGCACTAGTAGTTTGAGTGACCTTCTTATAACGGTAAGTTAAAGGTGTTATAATTATAATTAAATTAAAAAATGAGTATTTAAATTTTATATAATTATATAAGGATTATGATAAGGAATTTTTTTATCATATTAGGCCCTTGATCACATATTGAGAGTCAAAATAGCTTGACTATATTTTGATTGTGTGTGACCAGTCTGAGTGGTCATTTTGAGTGAGTTAATTTGAGTGTTTAGAGGGAATATTGAAGTGTATAAATAACATGGAGGTTTAAAAGAGTTTTTTAAGGTTTAATCCATGTGATTTAATCATATGGATATGTGAATTATTTGAGTGTTTGCTTTATATGTTTGAGACTGTGTTTTTATGTATAAAAACCTAAAGAGCAAGGAGACCTACATGGTAGGTTCAAGTGTTGATTTGGTGTTCAAAGTGGCATGGACACATGAGAGAGTTATAAAGGGGATATTTGAGATATATTTTATGTGTTATAAGAATTGGTAAAGTATAAATATGGTCCAAGTAGTCTCACATATAATGTGTGAGTATGAAGGCCTAATTATTTTAGGTCTCGCCAAGAACTAATGGTGGTTTGAGGCTAATGAGGTAATATCCAACCTATGAATATGGATTTTATTTATGTTTTAGCATGATATAATTATAAAGGGTTAATGCATGTCTTATGGCTGACCAAGAAGATGATATTCATGAAGACTCTATAAAGAGTGAAAGCAAAGGTGATGGTTTCTAAAGACTTGGGTGAGTAGAGTTAAACAATAATGTGAGAAAGGATTCAAGTGAAGGAGATAAATTTTGAAAGAGAAGATATAGATAATTGAGGACCAATAGATATAAAAGAGGATCAATCATGCTTGTTTGATTAAGTTGATGTAGGAAAAAACATAGGTCATTAGACCTAATGATCCTAGAAGAGGTAGTTTGAGCAAGTTAACCCTAGAGGTAGCTTGAGAGAGATTGGAGGTTAAGAACGTATATATGGGTGATCATCATCAGCTTAAGAGTATAAATATGTATTTAAGGTGATTTGATTTTCAAGGTAGCTGAGTGGGCTCTTGGTTGCCTATGGGGTTGTATCCTCCTTGCTAATTGGAGCTAGCTAAAGGTCAAGTGGGTTCTTTGATAAATTAAGGGGTGGGTGCTCCTTGATCATTTTATGATGGTTTAAAATTTGGATATTGTTTTATAGGACTATATTCCATATTTTAGGGTTGAATGGGTTTTGTACCCTAAGAGTGTTTCCCACATATATGATGTGTTCATGTGATGTATGCTCTTATGTATGCTTTGGATGTATGTGCTTTCATGTTTATGTTTCTTGATAAAGTTGATGTATGATGAATAAGTTAAGAGTTGGGAATTGAATTAGATTAGCTTTCATCACTGATTCACCCCCCCTCTTAGTGATTATACCTCTAACCATATATTTGGTGCTGTACATATGTATGATAGGATTTTATGGTCATGAAGAAACAATAAAAGGGATGGTGGTTTATGGAACCCATTGTTGAGTGTTATATGGTTTATTTAGAATAATAATAATAGGAACATGTTTATGTGATATAGATATCTAAATATGGTGTGTAGTAGATGAATATCACATAAAACCCATTGTGGATCTCTGATGCAATGGTATCTCAAGTATTGGCCATTGAGTAATGGGGATTGCATATTAATTACCATTTTATATAGGATTAACATTAGTAGGTTTGATAACTAACTACCTAGGTATATATTTTTCTTATTCAAATGGATGTTCATGTGGAATTATAGAAACTATAATTATCCAATTGGCATGCATGTATTTAACACACCCATACACTATAGAAGGTACTCCTCAAAGTGTATATCTACAAGGTCATCATAATAACATATAAAATGGACACGTGAAAGGTATAACTAAGAAGATATTAACCATATGTATAATAAACACATGTAAATATAAATCAATCACACCAAGAACCTACTGTGAGGTCCCATCAAATTCTTTAACTGGTCTAGTCAAAGGGTGTAAATAATCTTTGGTATAACTTAAACGCATAAGTAATATCATGTTAAAAATATTATCACTTGCAAAATTAAATATAATAACACTATGTATAGTTTGGTGATCAAGGTATGCTCAAATTAATAATGAATTAATATTTAAGTCATCATCCCTAATCTCAACATCATTGAAAGTAATAGAAGGTATCTAAAATATAGGAGGTGTATGATGTGTATAAGTACTAATAATACCATCCAATGAGTTCACATAATGTGATGAAGTATGGTGTGAATTATATGCCATTTTCACTTATAGATCCTTCTTAGATGGTCTTGTAGATTATTTTTCATATAATTATACTTCTGGTGATCACTAGGTTGTGAACCTAATTTTTTTGGAGGATCATAAAATTTAATTTTTTGATCATGAGGTCTTGAATCTTATTATTTAAGATAAAAAATGTTATTTTATAATACCCAATGCCTTGGTTACAGTCACAATAAGCATTTACATCATATCCTTTGGGTAGAGTTCTACTCATATTAACATCTATAGTATGTGAGAGAGATATGAGGTAACACTCTATAAGCTATGGGAGTAATGAAGTGGGAGACTCAAGTAAGCATGTTTATTGTCTCTTTGGTGAATTGGCTAAGACAAGTGGATTAGGTTGTTGTGAGACCACATTAATTATGGTAGTTGTTTCCTTTTTATGTTCAAGAGGTTT
Organism: Torreya grandis; assembly: GCA_037957365.1. Taxonomy (NCBI): domain Eukaryota; kingdom Viridiplantae; phylum Streptophyta; class Pinopsida; order Cupressales; family Taxaceae; genus Torreya; species Torreya grandis. Next base: position 292,428 of record JARHVA010002027.1, read on the forward strand.
TATCTTGAAACTTTGGTTTGATAATAAAATTGGTATTAGATGTAGATGTAGATTTAGTCATTATGTTTGCTACATACTTAAGTTTATTCAATGAGACAAGTTTCATTTCATGATCTCAAACAATGTGGCATAAACCATTTAAATATTTGAATTTTTAAAAAATAATGGACTCATGTAATGGATAAAGAAATATTTTCTTGAATATGTATTGCAACTCTTTATCGTTCATTGAATTGGTCATTTTATCTAACATTGTCTTATACCTTAAGACACATTCATGGATAGATTCATTGGTTACTTATTTCAATTTGGGTATATGAAATTTATTTGGTGATATTGATAGATAAGTGTGATAATAAATGATATATAAAAGGTTTTAATGCATTTACTAATTATGTTGGTAAATCATAGAACCACCTCAAAGCATAGTCTTTTAATCTCCTTAGAAATAATTTGGTCAAAATTTTATCATTAGAGGCATAATCAAGGAAATCCATATATAAATATTAGAGATGCTCTTCAGGATCACCCTTGTCATCATAAAAATGTAAACTTATGTGCAATAAAATTGGTTTGCAAGGGGTGAAAATATATTTCTAGAATAAGAGGATTATGCAATATCTCTTGTAAATTAATACCATAAGGTGATTTCATATAATTTTGTTAAATATTTGTAAATTTAATTTGTAATGGTTTTATATATTGAATAAGATATTTCCCCTGTTAGTATTTAAGGTTGGATATTTAAGTCACCCAGAAAGGTGTACCCATAGGCTACATCTAGATACATGCATTGAAATTAGTAATTAGGATGAATACTAAGGTTTACCATTTAATATGTGGAAATATTAGTTTTAGGGGAAAAAAGTGTGATTACATATCCCATGTTCCCCACTAAATGTTGGTAGATTGATTGAAATGAGATAAGTTTTAGTACCTTTTAAGGATTCACCTTCACTAGTAGGAAGCCTTAACCGTATCATGTTTACTGATTTCATCTCTTGTAACATATACAAATTCACCTATTAAACCCTTGTTATTAAGATGAGACACTAATTCATCTTTATATTCCATTTTAAAATGAGTTTTTTGGTTAACATTTTCCATTTCTTAAAAAAAAAAAAAAAATTAGAATTTAAAACACTAAACTAAAATCCTAGCTAGATGAAAAACCTAGGAATCAGTTGCTTTTTAAATTCATATAGTTAGGGTTTACCAAATGTTTAACCCTAAAATATATATTAGGTAATCTAGGGTTAAATGGTATAGAGATAACCTAGGGTACATAGTTGGTAAACTATCTCTATAATAGGCCAATTAATTTGCAAATACAGATAAAATATATGAATAAATGTTAAAAATATAAATTATAACTATGTTATATATTTAAATGATAATGAAAATAAGATACTGAGATGGTTATGATTATAATATAGATATAGATCTAGAATAAGAAGGAAATAGAATTGAATTGGATTCTAGATTAGACATATGATTTTAGAAATTATACCTTTGTGTCTTGAGACACTTATGTTAGCCTAAAATGGCTACATCAATGATTTTATCTAACATGGATGTAGTTGTATAGTATGGAAAACTTACTAGATCTAGCTAAGAACACTTGAAATTTTATGGGTTTTGTATCACCTTCACTTTGGTATGCTCAGATATCGATCATGGGTTATCACTCCTTATCAAATAGTAAAACCCTAGTTCTTTATCTTCATAGTGGTTTTGGAAAAATGGGTTAGTGGGATCATGGTATCGAGCTAACCCTAAATACCCATCTATTAATGGGTACCACCCACATAACCACTAATCTAAAGAGGGATTCAAACTCTTGTAGTTATACCCTATACATGATATTATGTGTACATAAAGATAGAATGTGTTTTAAGCAAGTATATGCAATTGAAATTACATGGTGTGCATAAAAAAATCTTGGATCAGATAAGACAGATCAGACCTAAAATTATGATTAGTGTAGACACTTTTTATGTGGGATCATGACCAATATGAGGATCCACTAGACCTGATTAGGGGATCACTTGTATCATCTATCACAACACATCATGCTAGGTAGATTTCCAAAGCCTACAGTCTAACACAATCACTTAATAACCCTAAAAGAATATTATGGTTTCTATATTCACTTATGATAATAAATAAGAAATTAAACTAATCTAGTAATAAGAAAAGTAAACTAGTCTAGTGCTCACCAAAGCTTGTGGCACAAAGTGGGGGTTAGAGCAAAACAAGTAAATAACAACTAAACTAACCATGTTTAAGAGACATAGACTCATGTGAATATATTTAGAATCCTAATACATGGAAGATAAGAATATGTATTACATTATCTATCTACTCTTACAAAGGAAAAATAGAGTTAGGAATACTAACCTTGAAGATGAACCTGATGAGTCTCAACCTCTCCCTTAGCCAATGGTGCTTCATAAGAGATTATTGTGGCTTATAAGGAAAACCAAGATAAATCAGCTCTAGGATACACAACCTACCTAAGCATCCAAAATACTTCTCCACAAGACAAGATCGAATCTCTAAAAGAAAGTACTGAACCCTAAAGCTTTATTCCTCAAGTAGAATGGTGAAAGAGTAGATTTTGAAGAAGCACAAGTGAATAATAACTCTTGATTGCATTCATATGGAAATGACCTTGTATATAGGATTTTTTGACTCAAAAATAACTCAAACATGTCAGGTATGCTAGGTTGACTAGGTTAACCTAGTATATTATCAGTTTAATGCCTAAAGTTTGTGTTAGGTCAGCCAGATGGAAACTAGGCCTAAATAGCTAAAGTAACCCTAGACTATGTTAGGTCGACCAGGTTGACCTAGCTTACTAAATAGGTAAAAATGGTACTAAGGGAAATAAGGATAGAAAGAGGAAAATAATAGAAGAATGTGCAAGGAAGGAGAGATAGCTTAGGGAAAGATTTTAGGAGCTAAATGGATAGGGAATAATATGGCAATAAGGGACAAAAATCCTATGAAGCACCAAAGGTCTACCTACCCCTTTCCTAATATACACCTTAAGGCATGCACTTAGAGATATTGAGTCACGATGGGTTCCTAAAAGATGTAAAGTATCAATAATCAATAAAAGTGTGAAAATATTATGTGTATACATATGCCCCATTCAAATCTCATCACATGTCACTAAGGTGTAATAGGGGATGGTACTTTGAGAAATAACTTAATGGCACACATAATGATGATGCTAAAAAATTGTAGTATTTTAAAAAGCATAAAATAACTGAAAGTAAATGATAGAAAAGGAAACTAACTAAAAAGTAAATAAATAAAAAGTAAATGATTCATACCTTGATTTACCTTTATCATGGGATGTTTTTTAGTTGTGTTTTAGTTTTGATTGTGGAGGGTGTATATATTTCTTTGGACAAACCCAAAAATACAAAACTAAGGAGTAAAAACAAAAAAATGCAAGAAAAGCCAAGATAATGGGTGCAATGTGGATGGGACGTACTTGGGAATTTAGCAAGTTGGGTAAAAAGTGCTATGTTAGATCAAATGACCAAGTCAAATAAGAGTAAATCAAGTAATCAAAAATCCAAGGCTAATAAATACCAAAAAACTCAAACAAGTAAACCTAAAGTAAATAAAAGCAAAGTCACCAAATCAAATTAAGGATACATGTCAAACAAGATATTAAAAAGAGTATTCAAAAAGAAAAAAATGGTAAAAAAACATTGATAAGTGAGTAGTAACAATCCACATGTCAATCATCAATGGAAAAAAGGGATGCATAAAAGGGAAAAAAACATGGTTGGGTGAGCAGTAACAATCCACATCTCACGCAATAATGGAAAAAGGGTGTGAACTCAGGTGTTCATAATAGCAAAACAACAAAATTAACATAAATGGGGAAAAAAAAGAAAAGTAGTTTTAGTAAATATATAGAACATGATGAGAATGATCCATAGTTTCTCAAACATGTGTTTTACATCTAAAGATAGATAAAAATTAAACAAAGTAGTGTTATCATGTTTTTAAGAAATGAAGAAAAAGGAATTTAAAGAAGAGGGAAAATAGATTTGGAATCATAATCTGTCTATCAAGTGGGGGGGAATGAAATAGGGTGGAGGGGAGAATGAAGGAAAAACAAAGGTAGAGTAAATATTTATCAAAGTCGAGACACTCAAATTTGGTTTGTCAAAATAAGAGGATTGTCAACCTTAAGGACTCTGAAGAACTTCTCTTAGTTACACAAGTCTTATGTTAACAAATAGAGTTTATAGATCATCCCATAAAGGATATATGCATGAAAATTAAAATAGACCTACCTCCTCACAATGTGTTACCCACTCCTCAGGGCCCCTTATAGAGCCATTGTTCACTGCAAAGATTGGATACTTGCATGATAAAATAGGTAGCACTATAGATTTTTTAAAATCCCCAATTCCAATCTACTAGCCTACTGTACCCCAAAGGACTTTGGCTCTATGTGAAGTCAACTGTAGTGTTTAAGATTTGATTGGAGATAGGAGATGTGTTTGTAATCACATATTTTGGTATGATTAGACTTTTAAGATTTATATGTTGCCTTTTAGATATCATTGTCTTTTATTTTCAAATGATTGGCTTTTAACTTTATTTTTTTTATTCTTTTTTTTTATTATTCCTCCATATGGATTTGGAAGAACAAACATGGGTGCTAAAGATGACTTTCATTTGAAAACTTTGGGACAAGGTTGCTAATAGAGAGAAAATCAAATAGCATGGGGTCTAAGAGTTTTGTAAATCTAGGTGAAATAAAAGTGTTATCTTGACTTCAACCTTCTTTTATCCAAATGTGGAGGTGAAAAAAAAGGGGGAAATCAAGATGAAAAGAAAACATGAAGCAAATTTGAATTTATTTAAATTGAAAAAAATGTGACAAAAGGAAAAAATGGATACAATGATAGCAAAGTGTGATTCCTTATCATAATATTGTGGGAAGTGAAAGAAACCATGCTAACATAGATTGTTTACATATTCCATCTAGAAAAAGAAGTAAAAACTAATGTCTAAATAACAAGGATCATAAAAAACATGAAAAGAAAGGTAATTTTATGAGGAGGGATGGGTTTTAGCCATATTATTACCAAGAAACTCATAAAAAAGAGACCCATGAGGGTGCTAATAAGAAAAAAGTGAGGGAGCCTTTGTATAAAGTACCTCATAAATAAAAACCTAAAGGATGCCAAAACATCATTGGAAATCCAAAAAAAAATGAAAAGGATAAGTAAAAGATGGTGATTTGTGAGGGATGTTGGGTCATATCCATAGTCTTACAAAGCAACTCACAAAAGAACAACCCAAGGGGTGCTAAATCAAAATTAGCAAATAGAAAGAGAATGAAAAATAATATAATGATGACTATGGTACATCAATAAACCAAAAGACCAAAAGGTAGGACTAAAGTTTTTAAAATAAATGAAATGAAGACTATGGTACATCAAGAACCAAAAGACCAAAATGAAGGACTAAAGGTTTGAAAAGGAAGAAAACTACTGCATAAAGAGAGACCCATGCTAAAGTAGCCTATAAAAAGATGTTAGATAGATATATAGAGAAAGCATGAAAAGAATGGAAATGATTAAGCAATAGTATTTCTTAAGGAAATTAGCATTGGTGGAATCTTTGAAAACATGGCCTTTATTGGTTTGATGGCAATAAGTACTTAGACCAAGAATATCTTTAACTAAGTAAGGGACCCACCATTTTTTGAAATAATTACCTTATTTATCATAGGTGTAAATAAATTTAAGGACAAGATCACCAAAATTAAATGTGTGGTTTTTAACATGTTTGTTATGTTGTTTGGTGATGTGAGCCTTGTATTAGCGATTATGATGCAAGGCAAAAATATGACATTCATCAACTAGATCAAGGTCATGAAGGTGAGCCTCACACAATTCTTCATCAAGAATGATGCCATGAAGAGATATGCAAAGAGAAGGAAACTCAAAATAAAGAGGAAGAACCGACCTAGAACCATAGACTATAGAGAATGGAGTTGCCCTAGTGGTAGTATGAATACTAGTCTGATAGGCCCAAAGTATAAGATAAAGATGAAGATGCCAATCCATGTAGGTTTCATGAAATATCTTTTGAAGAATCTTATTGAGAATTTTTTTGGTGGCCTTATCTTGACCATTACATTATGGATAATAAGGAGTGGAAAACTTGTGATTGATTTTGAATTTGGTGCAAAGTTATTTAACATGTTTATTTTTGAAATTAACACCATTATCAAAAATGATAGTGTGAAGAACATTGAGGTAGTAAATAATTTTTTTGAGAATGAATTTATATATAGTAAGACTAGTAAAATTAGAAAGGGGCATGGATTTAAACCACTTGGTAAAGTACTCAGTGGTATTGATGATGAAGACATGCCCATATTGAGAACAAGGATGCTTACCATGAGATTGAATCCCCATGTGGAAAATGGCCAAAGAGATTTGATAACTTGAGGTTCAACTGGTAGTGAATGAATGAGGTCATCATGAAGCTCAAAAGGATTACAATTTTTAGCATATTCAATAGAATCCATTTCTATAGTAAGGCAATAGTAACCCATACATAGGAATTTATAAGCTATAGCATGTATACTATAGTGACCACTGCAAATTCCCCCATGTGCTTTCTCAAGTAGAGGAGGAACATCATCTGGAATTACATAAAGGAACAAAGTACCTTTGGCATTATGATAATAAATGATGTTATGTCTAAATACTTACTTGAAATCTTGTTTATGAAGATGAATGTTTTCATGGGAATCCAAGTCAGGAGGATAAGTTTGATGTCCTAAAAAATAGATGATGTCTTGATACCATGGGCATTGTCAGATGGTGATAACCTCAATGTGGTAGATTAGGGAATTTAGAGGGTGAGTAGATGATGGGGATTTAATTATTTATATGATAAAATAAGTATTAAAGATAACTTGATGTGGATGAAAAAGAGAAGCTAAAGAGGCAAGATAATCAACAATGGAATTTTAGTCTCTACAAATAGGTTCAATTGTAAAAGAAGTAAAATCCTTGGTAAGAGTGGTTAAAATTTGATGATAGGTAATAATATTTTAACTTTTACATTGATAGGAACCATTAACCTGATGACAAATGAGTTGAAAATCACCTAAATCATGAATATATTGTATTTATATATCAAGAGTATCTCTCATACCTAAGATAAAATCTTCATACTTGGCCATATTATTGGTGACATCAAATGTAAAATGAAAATATAAAGGAATTATTTTACCAGGAGGACTAGTGAAAATTCAACCTACCCTGACTCCTTGAAGGAATTTAGCACTATCAAAGTCAAGGATCCAAGTATCCTCATGCAAGTCAATGTTGATTTCAAGGATCTCCTTGATAACTACTTTTGGTTTGGTAGTATCAAAGGGAGTTGAAGGTTCATTAGATTAATTGGATTCAAGATTATAAGTAAAGCTATGAAAATAATCTTTAAGAGCAATTTATTGATTCATACCTTCAATGTAAAGAATATTGTCATCAAGAAGGTTATCTTGAAGTGAGGAAGTGGTTGGAATGGGAGCCACAACAATTTGGTCAACTATGACTTGCCCTTTGATATCTTTTTGTGTGATGATGTGAAGATCAAATTCTACAAGTAAAACCATCCATTTTATAATTCTATCTCCTAAAAGAAATTTTTTGGAGAAGAATTGATGAAGGGGTTTAGAATGAATAGTGACATAGGTGGTTTGGTAAATCATGTAGTGATGAATATTTTTAGCTATAAAATAGATGGTAAGGCAATCATACTCAATTTTGGTATAACATGTTTCATAATAGATGAGGCCTTGGCTAATGTAATAGATGGCATACTCCTTACCTATATCATCTTATTGGGAAAGCATTGCTTTAACTAAAATAGGTGTGGAAGAAGTATAAAGAATCAATGGTTGATCATTAGGAGGATGGAGTGTAGGTGGATGAAGAAATGACTCTTTCACATTTTTAAATGCTTTTTGTCATGGATCCATCCATTCCAAAACTATGCCTTTATTGAGAAGGGAATTGACAAAGTGAATTAGATAAGCTATTTCAGGAATAAATCATCTCATTACCCCAAGCTTACCTAAATAGGTATGAATGTCAGGAATGGAATGAGGGATAGGCATGTTGATATTATCATTAATCTTAGTTGGATCAAAATCAATACCATAGAGAGAGACTAAGAATCCTAACAATTTTCTAGATGTAACTCCAAAGACACATTTGAAAGGATTAAGTCTAACTTTATATTTGATAAGATGATCAAAGATTATGGCAAGATTAGAAAGATGATTTGTGTAGTGATTGGATTTAGAAATAAGATCATCCACATATGTTTCAACAATTTTATGGACGAGATCATGAAAAATATGAGCCATATTAAATCGGTAAGTAGCTCTGGCATTTTTGAGATTGAAGGGCATTTTTATGTAATAATAGGTGCCCCATTCCCTGGTGAAATTAGTCTTATGTTGGTCCTCAAGAGATATATGAATCTAATTATATCCCAAAAATCCATCCATAAGAGATAAAATTTCATATCCAACCATGAAATTAACAATGGCATATATTAAAGGTAAAGGAAAGTTATCTTTAGGATAAACCAGATTAAGATTGTGGAAATCAATGCAAATATAAATGACCATGGTGACTTTATTTTGAATATGAATAATATTGAAAACCCATTTGGAATAATCTATATATTTAATGAATTTAACATTGAGAAGTTTTATGTGTTTTTTATGGGATAAGTTGATAACTTCAGGAAGAAACTTTCATTGCTTCTGATGCACAAGTTTGACATCAAGATAACTAATGATGTTATGAACCACTATACTAGGGTCAATTCCAAGTATAACTTGGTAAGACCATGTGAATGGATCTTGATACTTTTAAAAAAATAGGTTGAAATTATCATGTTTAGAAGGTGAAATTTCTTTGGAAAATATGATTGGTCGAGGACAAGAGGTAGTACCATAGTCAATACAAGTTGTTTCTTCAATAATCAAGGAATAACCATCTTGAAATTGGTATGGTTCATTGGGTAAAGATGAAATTGGATTATATTTAGTAAAAATGATATTGATAAAGTCATTGAAGTGAGGAGTTTTATTTTTAAAATTTACAATTTTATGATGTTACCATGGGAGTAGTGTTTTTCAAGCATAAAGAAACTCCAAAATAGCTTCATCACTATGAAAGGTAGGAAGTAGACCACAATACTCCACATCTAATTGTAGATCTAAAATTTGATTTCCATGCTGATCATATTCAGAATATATTCGATGGACAATGGTTGTCATGGAATCAAGTGTGATTTTAATAGTATAAGAAATAGATGGAGAGATTATGGGAGAATAATTAGATTTAATTGAAGAGTCCAAAGGAGGTAAAGAAGACGAAATCACTTTTAGAGGTTCAGAAGGTATGATTTTCTCTACCACCCAAGGATAATCAATAAGAAGAGGATTGATAGGAGGGGCATAACCCTTAGGTTATAAGTTATGATCTATAGAAATGATATGTACATCTTGGTTAAAATCATGAATTTTAGATAAAATATTTTGATAATATAAGACATCAAATTCTCTAGATTGATCTTGGGCCATGATATAGTTGTCGTCATATGTGGGAGAAATTTTGCATGCTTAGGATTTAAAATTATCTTTAGATTGTGAAATCCCAAGATTATTGAATGTTTGAGGAGTAATGATGAGAATATCTTGAAACAACCTAGCCACTCTAAATTCATTGCAATCAAAATCATCTTTAGATAAAGATTGGTCTTGAACATTGCATGGAGGGGGGAAATTGGTAATCTCATCCATGAGAGGAATGGTATGATCTCTAGGTAAGAGGGAAGGTAGAATCCATTCCAAAATATGTGAAGGATTTTATTAGTATTTCAAGTGTGTTGTAATTCATTGGGCTCATCATCATTATAATACACAAGAGTAACTTGTAAATCAGGGTTCATATTGATGAACTCAGGTAGAGGTGCACTATTAATTTTAGGAATCATGGGAACATGATATTGTGATTTAGGATTAGGCAATTAGATACCCCATGGGTTGGTATTGGCTTCATACTTATAAAATTTTCCATTATGTATAAATTTAATGCATTAAATACCATAAAAAGCAATGGCCCTCATTTGATGAGTCTATGGATGACCAATGAGTATGTTATAGGATAAATGAAGATCAAGAACCACGAGTTTGGTTCACATGGTATTAGGACCAATGGTTAAGGGAATACATATAGAACCAAGTGGCTTTTGATTGATCTTATCAAAACTATGGAAAGTAAGATGGGTTTGTTTAAGATGACTTTTTTTATTACCAAGTTGTTGTAAAAGCCATAAAGAAGTTACATTAATACCAAAACCTTCATCAACTAGAAATTTTTGAATAAGGGTGGTATTAATGGATATATTTATGAAAAGAGGTGGATCATCATTGTGAAATAGTATTTCATCATTAATCATGTCCTCTTCAAGAAATTCAATGGAAGGTTTGGAAGAAAGACACATAGATTCAATGGTATTAATGTTTGCTAGTTGAGAATCAATAGAAGGTGGTTCTTCATCTAAAGGAGATGGGTCTTCAATTTCTTGGAGTTGTTGCATAAGTAATTTATGATGATAAGGTAAAGTGTGAACTAACTCCATGAGAGGAATTTTACATGTCATATAGTTAAGTTCTTCTAGGAAATTCCAATGAGATTTAGAAGAGGAACCATAAGGTTTAGAAAAAGGCAAATTAGACTTTAGAAGAATAGATGTGGTTAGAGGATCAAAAGGAGGAAGTTATTCCTCAAGTTATTTTGAATCAATATTGATAGTGGTAATATCTTTAAGAAATTGTTCTTCCAAATAAGGTTTCTTAGGATTGGTCATAAGATCTTTATGTGTTGGCTTCCTATGATGATTAACCTTAGCCACATTGACATATTGAGAGTTGTTAAAGTATTGATCATAATCAACATCAATTTCACAAACATCCTTAGAAGTTAATTGATTATGGGAATAAGATTTATTATTATTATTATTATTATTATTATTATTATTATTATATGTAGAGGGTTTTGAGTTTTGAAAAGTGTTTATGTATTCTTGATGATGGTGCTTAATCAAAATTTCATGGGCAAATGAATAACCAATCATGTATGAAATATCACATTTAGCTAGCCCTCTACAAGAGTCATGAGAATGTCCAACATTGGCATGAAACAAACAAAATAGATTTGGATCATACCATTTAGGAAGGGCATTAGGATATATGAAAGGTTTAGAAAGAGATAAAAATGATCTCATTTGATGAATCAAAAGAGGTTAATGAGATGATGAAGGAACATCATTTTTGGCAAAACTAGGTTTGGTTGAGAAGTGTTACTAGTGATAGCATAGGATCTTTGGAAAGATCCTTTAAGGATTTTAGAATTAGGTTTGAATTGCTTCATAAGAAAATCTTGTTGTTTATCTTGGTCAAGAGCTTCATTAAGAGTTTGAGGAGCAAAGGTTTGAACCTTGTATTGAAGAGTAGGGTTTAAAGCTATGATACAGAGTTTGAATAAGTTATCATCAAACATATTATGATCAACTTTATGCGCTAAGGATTTCCATCTTTTAATAAAGTCACGAGCCAATTCATTATAAAATTGTTTAGTATTTATGAAATGGCCAAGATAATTTTCAAGAAGATCATTATGTTGACACTCTTTAACTAAAGGATTGACCAAATACTTAAGTTTCCAAATAGAATGTTGTGGTAATTGATTGGACCATTATAATAAATCACCAGTGAAGGTTTTGACTAAGAGTTTAGTAGTGGAAAATGTATTAGTTTGGATCCACTCTTTGTAGATATTACTAAAGGATTTAAGAAATGATGTAGGGTCTTTGGTCCCATCATTTTTAATAGTTGGTGATATGTTACCAATGTTAATAGATATAATGAAGGGAGATAAAGGCTCATTTTGGATAGTTTGAAGAATTTTGTTATTCATTATTGGTTGAGGAATAATGTTACCCAAGGAATCTCTAACAAGTGGAGGAATGTAATTAGGATTAGCTTGAGGATTTAGGAGTGGAGGTTAATTAGCTACATTGATCAAATGTTGTTGGAGTTGCATCATTTGATTGGTACTATAGTTTTTGCATAATGTTCGTTTGTTGAATCACTTGGGATAATAATTTAGTTGTATTAGGTGGTGGGTTGGTGTTGGAAGTAAAATTTCCCACATTGGTGTTAGAGGGAATATTAGAAGAGGAGTTATTAGTGGGATGATTAAATAAACTTGAATCAATCACTCCCACATTAGTTTGAATATTTTGAGAAACTTATTAGTAGGTGTAGAAAGGATTGGACACATCAACCTCATGGTGAGGTGTTATTTAAATGATGTTGCAATTTTTAGATGGAGGAGAAGAGGTTCCCCAAGAGTGATGGTGCTCTTGGAGGTAAAGAAAGGGAGAAATGAACACCTCATATAGGATCTAAATGGATTAAGACTATCCAAAAAGATACTAATAGGGGACCTCATTTTGATCAAAGTAAATTGAATAAGATGTAGATTTAAAAGGATGAATAACCAAGATAAAAATTAGGGGAATTAGGAAACAAAACTAGGTTAACTAGGTCGACCTAGTGGAAAAACTAGACCTACAGACTATGTTCGGTCGACCAAGTTGACCTAGTGTAGTGAACAAAAGTAGTAGAAATATTTTGGGATAGTGTAGAGTAAATATGGTTGATGTAGCACAATAGATATGTAAATGTAAATTATTTCTAATAATATTAGAAATAAAATAAGGTATACATGTAGTTATTCTAGAAAAGTAGATACTAAAATGAAATACATTGTCAACTAAACTGACATTGGAAAATTTAATTGGTACATATAAATAGATTGAAATTTTGAAAAAAAATTATATATTAGAGTGAAATAGATAAAATAAGAATTAACCTTGGTATTTTTGAGATGAAAATATAATAGATAACTGACTTGTAACCTTAGAGAAAACCAGCCCAATCTACAGAACTAGGTTGAGCTAGTATAGACCAAGTGAGATAGGAACCTACTACAAAAGCTAAAAAAGTATGCTAAGTTGATATGGTTCACCTAGTAGATTAAAATATATGTCTGGAAATGTGATAAGTTGAGTTAGTCAACCTAGTTGACTGGACTACAAAAATGGAAGTCTAGAATCTGGAACCTGCACTGTGAATCTTGAACAGGAACCTACTGCAAAGTGGTTGTAAATGTATTAGATCAACTTGGTTGACCTATTAGGATGAATAAAAAGTATTAAATTTTATTTAAACCTATGTTGGGTCAATTTTGTTGATCTAATTACCTATTTATAGATAGATAAAAATAGCTAGGTTGACAAAATCGAGTCAGCTAGTCAAAACATATGATAGAAAAGATGACAAAAAAGAATAAAATAAGTGAAAGAAACCCTATAAGGGTTTGATTCACATTAGGTTCACTAGAATTTATGTAATAAAAATTACATGGTATGCATGAATAAATACTATATCAAATAAGATAGATCACACCTACACTTCCAATTGGGGCACACACTTGTTAAGCGGGAGCATGACCAATATGAGGATCCACTAGACCTGATTAGGGGATCACTTGTATCATCTATCAAAACACATCATGCTAGGTAAGGTTCCAAATCCTATAGTCTAACACAATCACACAATAACCCTAAAAGAGTCCTATGGTTTCTATATTCACTTACGATAATTAAACAAGAAAGTAAACAAATCTAATAACAAGAAAAGTAAACTAATCTAATGCTCACCAAATCTTGTGGCACAAAGTGGATTTTAGAGAAAAAAGGTAAATAACAAATTAAATAAACATGTATAGGAGACATATACTCACATAAATGTATACTAAATCCAAATACATGGAAGATAAGAATACATACTTCATTATCTATCTACTCTTACAAAGGAAAAATAAAGTTAGGCATACTTACCTTTGAAGATGAACCTACCAAGTCTCAACCTCTCCCTTGGCCAATGGTTCTTTGAAAGAGATTATTTTGGCTTGTAAGGACAACCAAGATAAATCACCACTAGGCTACATGACCTACCTAATCATCCAAAAGACTTCTCCATAAGACAAGATCAGAGCTCCAAAAGAAATTATTGAATCCTAAAGATTTATTCCTCAAGTAGAATGGTAGAAGAGCAAATTGTGAATAAGCGTGAGTGAATAATAAATCCTAATTGATTTCATATGGAAATGACCAAAATTACCTTGTATATATAGGAGTATCTAATCACAAAATTACTTGGACATGTTGGCTATGCTAGGTTGACCAGGTTAACCTAGCATATTATCAAGCTAATGCCCAAAGTTTGTGTTAGGTCAGTCAAATGGAAACTAGGCCTAAAGAGCTAAAGTGACCCTAGACTGTGCTAGGTTGACCAGGTCAACCTAGCTTAATAAATAGGTAAAAAGGGCACTAATAAATGGAAAGAAGGATAGAAAGAGGGAAATACTAGAGGAATGTGTAAGGAAGGAGAGATATCTTAGGGAAAGGTTTTAGGAGTTGAATGGATAGGGAATAATATGGCAATAAGGGAAAACAATCCTGTGAAGCACCAAAGGTCTACCCACACATTTCTTGGTACACCATTTAAGACATGCATTCAGAGAGATTGAGTCATGATGGGTTCTTGCAAGATGTAAAGCACCAATAATTGATAAAAGTGTGAAAATATTATGTATATATAACAAGTACATAGAGTGACATAAATTTTAAATTGATGACTATGGATCATGGGATGATCCTTCAACACTTCACAATTTTAGATGTGTTATCCCTACTATTGATATTGAAATAGGATAAAATAGGGAACTTTTCTCACTTGAATTCTTGATTGAATGTTTTTCATATTTTTTCTTGTGAGTTTCTAAGTTTGTGCTAGGTGATGAATGAATGAGCATTGATCATGTATTTATACCAATCCTTTTGGATAATATCTCACATTAAAACACTTAGGTCAACCATAGGGATAAATTTTATTTTCAAATTGGATGACTTTTAGGGCACTGGACACTTGCTTTGGGATATGATCCTTACATTGATGTAGGTGTCTAATTAGGATATAATTGTTTAGGTATCTTGAAAATAGGCATAGGCCTAGACCGTATAGAGATAGGAGATAAACATGTATATAACATTCTGAGCATGATGGTCTAAGTCATCAAAATAACATTAGTGAGACTAATAGATAAGTAATTTGGCATAGAGAGATAATGGATGCGAACCTTTCAGTTGTGGGAAAGGTATATAAGATAAAGTTACATTAATAATATGTATTTTAAAAGTGTACAATATTAAGGTGTTATATAATTTGTAAATAGTGTCTACAGTTTCTACTTCTCATGTTGGATTATACTAAATATATGTGATTATAAGGTGAATGAAGATAGTGGCACACATGTAACTTGTGTATTTCAATGACAATATAGAAATATATGTTTCTAATCATTATTTTATTCATAATATCTTATTTTTTAGATAAAAGTAAAAAAAAAATTGTTTGAAAGGATCCCATAACCTAAACAAAAAAATACTAAAACCAACAAAGATCACCAAATAGGTCCAAACTAGAACATCTTCCAACTAAGAATCCAACAAGAACCCACATAGATCCAAACCACTAGTAATAATAAACATAATAACACTTAGTAAAAGTAACTAAAACATAAATAAAAATTATTAGTCTAGCCATACTTCCTACCCATCATAGACAAATTCCTTTGGAATTTTTATTATTCTTGGTGCCAACATCCTGTTCATTTTTGGTAACCTCCTTATTTCTCATGGTAACTCTTATTATTTTACTAGGGACCTCTATATGATCTACCTTTGGTGGTTTCTTAGGGACCTCAATGTAGTTACTCATTTTATCCTTCTCTTTTTTGGTTCCCTCCTTATGTTTTTCTAGATCTCATTTTGTTCTTTTATAACTTATTTTCCTCTTTAATCACTTCTTACAGCTCAGGGTTGATAATGCTAACAAAATTTTTCCAGACCTCACCCCCCCTACTTCCCAATAATAGATCTACCTAAGATGACTTATATAATAGCCTTAATATCTTTTTTGATCTCTCTAGTCTCATCAAATAAAATTATTAGTATCCCTTCTAATGCTTTCAACTTGTCCTTTAGGTTCATACTAGGCCTCTCCTCTCCCATTAGTCTCTCAAATTGATTAGACATCCTCCTCCCATATTTAATTTTTCCACCTCCCTTATTTAATATAATATATCTTGAAACATGTGGCACCAATTTACTCCTTCCATTGGCTAAAATACCTTTCCCCTTCTATGCCATTGCATGTAGTTCAACATTGAAATCAACCTCCCCTATCTTTGATATTTTGTATAGAACTAATGCTAACCCTTTATAAGGACCCTCATGTTTTCACCCTACATCTCTTCATCCAATCATGCCACCTCTATTCTATTATTCCCTATGTATGAAACCCTAACATCTCTTCTATCCATCATTAAAAACTAGTATAACCTTGTTGTTTTTTATTTGATAGGTAAAATATGGGTTAAAGGGGCCTCTACCTAGAACAAAAGAGAAATGAAAGATAAGTAAGAAAAAATAAAATAACCCAACCAGATAGAATGGATAACTCAACAAAATATCCAAAATACCACTAAACATTAGCCAATAGTCAGTTAGAAGTCCAAAAATAAGCCTAAAGTAGCGGGGAGAAATAAAGTTAGTCTGATTCAGAATAAGCAACTAGTTGCTTGGTCTCTATATTGAATTTTTTGTTACATTTTCCTTTGGTTTGAATTATAATGAACTACTCCCCATCCTAATCTAATTTATTCCTTTTGGATTCTAAGAAGAGGGATCCTCTTTTATCTTCCTTAGAAACCTATAGGTCCTCCTCTTTATCCTTCTATGAAGACTCATCTCTGGGGGTGTGGGTCTCAGTGATCTTTCCATCATTAAAAATAATTTTTTAAAATAGATAAAATTACTAAGCCTCTCAAATTCCTCTAAGATTTATCTACATATAAGATTCTAGATTGTAATTTTAGTGTGGCATTTTTAGAGGGAATCCTCAAAACCCTTGTTAACATTAGCCCCAAGATGACTTTTCATTTAGAGGTGTAAGAAGAGCTTCCTAAATCAATTTTATTTTTTTTATGTGCACAGACTCTTGAATCCCCTAATTATTTCCCCTAATTTTCTTCTTTAGGTTCTGATTGAGAGGCATTAACTCCCTCTTCCTCTAATTCCTTCTTGATGTTAATGTGAATAGCCTCATAAATGATCTTAGATCATATTAGGTCCCCCCATTTGATCAAAATAAATATGAGGCCTTGATGAATTAAATATGTAGTCATATTCTTATTAAAGTTCAATACAAACACCTCAAATGATTGTAGTATAGAAAATGGGATACTAATAAAATGACCCTAGAAATGATTTAAGAGTAGGAAATGATTGAATAGAGAGTAGTATGTTTTCCTTCCAATGTGATATATCACATTATTTGGATACATACCTATAACCATTTCCTTGGCAGGTCAGCACACTTAAAGCCTTTGTTAGATAAGGGTTTTGACCTATACTTTTACTTTTATTTTTTGAAGAAAATATTTATGAGATCTTCCTTGTAGAACTTATCTTTAATTCCTTTACTTCATGGCATTTCATCTCGATGGTCTCTCCTATTGGCTCCTTTATTCTCCTATCAACTCCTCTATAATCTGAATCTTTAATCTATGGTTTCTCACCTCATGGTTTTTCCAGCCTTAGGCAAAATCTTGGAGAGTGAAATATCATGCCCCATCAGATATTTCATAAAAGGGGCCAGCCGTCCTTTGACCATTTTTTTCCAAATATCATCATTATTTTTTATATCAAAATAGGAAATTAGCTCAAATAAATCTTTGTCCCCTACCAATTTTTTGGCTAAGTATTACCTTTACAAGTGGCCTAAATAGTGCCTTGCAAGGAAGGACAATAACAATGGATGGAGATAGAACTAGAAACTAACATGGTTTAAGATTATGATGGTTATTGATCATATAAAGCCTTGGAAATTAGAGATTTGCATGTGTGAAAATATTTTCACTTAACTCGTGATCTTAGCATCATAAGTTTAAACATAATTCCTTTGTGTGATGTGTCCTTTTTCAATCTCAACTATTTAGATGATGTCATATATAGATTATCCAATGTGTTAGGTGATGTAATCACTTCTAAGGACCCCAATGTTCACCAAGAAGTTAGCTTCCCTATTACCTTCTCTATAGAAATGCTCGATGATAACTCCTTTGAAATAGTTTAGTAACATTTTCTCATTAATGATGATTTCAAAAATGTTGTAGGAAGGTGGGGAGAGTCATTTAAGAAAATTAATGATGCTCATTGAATCCTCTTTTATGAGTATAAATTAAAAACCTAAATTAAACACCTCCTCAATACCCTATAGTGCCATAGAATCTTTAGAGATGTGATTGGTTAAAATCCCTATGGGCCTTACATAAGCCACTTTGATGTTCCTTAAAGAATCCCTGATCGAATTGCCAACTCTAACTAGGCCAAGATTCCCCTTTACTGGCCCGTCAAAGTTCAATTTGACCCACTAGGGAATAAGGGGAGACCACTTGACAAAGGATCTATCCACGCCTTTATCCAAGACTTTTTTAGCAATGACCAAATTAAGTTGAATCATGATACTGGAAATGAGTGGAGAACTTTATCAGTCAAATGAAGAGGTTGAGACTGACTAATTTTATTGCATTAAAGCCTTTATCCTTTTGAAGGTGGAATCATGATGAGGCTGATGACTATCAAAGATACATGAATTCTTGGATTTCTAAATGCCCCATAAACTATGAGGTAGGGCCAAGTTCCACCAACAAGTTAGTGGAGGTTCCTTCGAAGGGGGTTTCCATTGGGTGATTAAGTCTAGGATGGATCTTGGAAAAACCCATGAAATGTTGGAATCATTAAAGAAGCACCAAAATATAGTTAACACAAAAGGATAGAAAAGGAATAAATGATCCACAAACTCTACTTCCTATTTGTAGAGTGAGCATGTATTGGGGATGGTTAATCCTCTTTTAATTATATTTTCCACTATTAAGATCTTATTTTGTGTTGTCAACTAGAAGAAAAAATTGATTTTGGGTATGAGGTTCTTAATCCAAAGAGACTCCTAGTTGAAATTCTCTTCATCTAAGTTCCAAAGAGATAAGAATCCTGATTTCACTAAGTAAATCCCATTGGGATCATGTTTTCAAACAATTTTGTTGTCCCTAGGAAAGTGACTTATATGAATATGTTGAATGGATTCATTTAGATCTTGGAGCAAGTGGACTTGTTGCTAGTCTAAACCAGTTTTAGCTAGGATTTTCTAGCACTTTTTCCCATTTCTAGTTTCCCAATAGTCCATAACCTTGAGGCCATAATTATTCTTGAAAAGGGATATCAAATCTTGGTCTTGAAAAGTGTATTCTAGAGGAGTTTAGATCCATGTATCACTCTAAAATTTAACCAAATTTCCTCTACCGACATTCCATTTGAGACCTTTTTTTAAGAAGATCCTTGCCCACCTACAGTGCTTTCTAAAAAAAGAACCATTTTAAGGACCAAGTTTCAATAAAAATTGGTAACCTTCCCCCAAGAGGAGATAATTGGCCCTAATGATTTTGGTCCACTAGTTTTCTTCCTTAATCACTATCTAACCTTGCTTTACCAGAAGTGCTTGGTTCATGGTTTTGACACTTCTCAATTTTAGGCCTCCTTTAGATATTGGGTGAAAAGCTTGGTTCTAAGAGATAAGGAGAAATTTAAATCTATCTTTAGTACCTCTCCAAAGGAAGATTTTTTGAATGCATTCCAATTTATCAGTGATGCTATTTGAAATGGCAAAAAGGGACATGAAATAAATAAGTATACTTTGAAGGGAATTATTTAGGAGTTGAAATTTACTAGATTATGTTAAAAGATTCCCTTTCCATCCTACCAACTTTTTCTATATCTTGTGAATGAGGAGATTCCAAAATTTATATTTGTTTGAGCCATCAAATAAAGGAATGACAAGGTAAGACAATGGGAGATTTCTTATTCTACAACCTAGGATCTTGGTGATTTTAATTTGAAGAGATAATGAAGTGTTAATGAAAAAGAGGGAGCTCTTAAAAAGATTCACATTTTATCTAAATACCCTTTTGAACACCTCAAGAATCTTCTTGAAGCATCTAACTTTCAAAATCAAAGCCTCCCACATCATAATTGTGTCATCAATGAATTATTGATGAGTGATAGGACTAGTGTTAGGGGCACAAATAGTTTACTTGATGATATTAGATGTCCTGGATATAGAAATAAGGTGACTTAAAGCTTCCACCAAAATAATGAAAAGGTAAGGGGATAGTGGGTCCCCATATCTTAAGGCTCTTTTGGCTATAAAGAAACCCCTAGGTACCCCATTGATTAAGACTAAGAACAATGGGTTGTAGATACAATTGGTAATTAATTTTTTGTCCTAGAGATTGAAGCTAGTTTTATCCAAGATTTTGTCAAGGAAAAGATAAGAACCCAAATCATAGGGGTTCATATCTAGATTTAGGAACATGCCTTGCTGATTTGAATGGGAAACCAAGTGAATGGTTTCATGAATAGTAATTATCCCATCAGAAATCTATCTACTGAACATGAAGGCACTTTGTTGCTCAGCTATTATTTTGTCAAGCAGGAGTTAAATTTTAAGGAAAAGGCCTTTGGTATAGATTTTTTAAAAAGTGGAGCACAAGCTGATAGGTCTAAAGTATAATTCCTTGAACACACCCTATTTCTTAGGAATGACGACCAAAAAGGTGTTGTTTAAATCTTGGAGCAATAATCTTGCATTGAAGAATTTGGCTACCACCAAGCAGACCTCATGATTGATAATTTTATAAAAGACCTAGAAAAAGAGAGAGAAGTCATAGAGCCTAAATGAAAAGGTAAGGGGATAATGGGTCCCCCTATCTTAAGACTCTTTTGGCTATAAAGAAACCCCTAGGTACCCCATTGATTAAGACTAAGAACAATGGGCTGTAGATACAATTAGTAATTAATTTTTTATCCTAGAGATTGAAGCTAGTTTTGTCCAAGATTTTGTCAAGGAAAAGATAAGAACCCCAATCATAGGGGTTCATATCTAGATTTAGGAACATGAATTTCTTATTTGAATGGGAAACCAAGTGAATGGTTTCATGAATAGTAATTATCCTGTCATAAATCTATCTACTAAACATGAAGGCACCTTGTTGCTTAGCTATTATTTTGTCGAGCAGGAGTTAAATTTTAAGGGAAAGGCCTTTGGTATAGATTTTTTAAAAAGTGGAGCACAAGTTGATAGGTCTAAAGTCTAATGCCTTGAACACACCCTATTTCTTAGGAATGAGGACCAAAAAGGTGTTATTGAAATCTTGGAGCAAGAATCTTGCATTGAAGAATTTGGCTACCACCAAGCAGACCTCATGATTGATAATTTTCTAAAAGACCTAGAAAGAGAGAGGGAAGTCATCGAGCCCAAGGGATTTATCCCCTTCTAAAGAGAAAATAGTTGCCCTGATCTCTTCTTCTAAAGGGGATTTAAGGATGGAATCATTATCTTCCTAAATAATAACCCCACTAAAGAGGTTAAAAATTTGATCCTCAAGGCTAGTGTCTAGAGAGGGGGAGTGGGTAAACAAGGATTTAAATTAATTTACCATGTGGTGAACAATGTCTTCCTCCTTTCTAATCCAAGTTCCATCCTCTCCTTGGATATTATTAATAAGATTCATTTTTCAGTTTCTATAAGTGGAGGTGTGAAATAATCTTGTGTTTCTATCCCCTTCTTTAAGCCAAAGCTTTCTAGATTTTTGCCTCCAATACATTTCTTCTTTAGCCTCTATATTATGGAATCTACTAAGGAGTTCATTATCCTTTACGTGAAGGTCAACAGAGTATCCTACGCCTGATATTTCTAATTTAACTTTGTGAATTTCTTCTTTAATAAAGTTTTTTTGGATAAAGATATTTCCAAAGACTTCCTTATTCTAGAGTTTAACCATGTTTTTAACATGTCTCAGTTTCATAGCAAGGATGAACATGGCTAACCCATGAATAGGGATACTTCACCATTACTTGATGTGATCCTCCAAATTATGGTTAGAAATCCACATTTTTTCAAATCTAAATGGAGTGACCTTGGATTTAGAGACCCTATCATTTTGGAACACTAGAGGATTGTGGTCAGATCTAATCCTAAGAAGAGACAAGAGGAGAGAGGAGAAAGAATAGATACAGTTTAAAGGAATTAAGAAATTTTCTAGTCTTACTTGGATATGATTATCACTTAACCTTCTCTTTGACCAAGTGTATTGATTACCTTTGATTTTCACATCATGTAGATCAACATTGGTAATGAAATCATGTAAATCAGCCATACTATCATAGTAGTGATTGACACCCCCCCCCCCCCATTTTTTACCTAGGAATAGAGGAGAGTTGAAGTATCTAACAATAACCCAATTAAAATTATAAAATTGGTTCTTGATCTCCATTAGCTTATCCCATAACTTCTTCCTTTAAATTTTAGAATTTAGGGCATATACATTTATAAGGATCGAAGAATTCTTATCCTAAGCATTAGAGAAATAAATAGAGATATGATTGTCCATGGTAAGGAGGTGATATCCCTTCATGACAATAGGACCAAAGAAAACTATTAAGCCATATGACATTCCTCTGGCACTATTATAACTAAAAAATGAGTTACCCCAAATCTTTGACTTGATCTACAAAAGTTTATTAGTAGACATCTTGGTTTTTTGTAATAAGAGAATATCTGGCTTGTGTTTCAAAATAAGGTTTATAGCTAGTCTCTATTTAGTGGGGTTATTTAGACCCATTATGTTCTAGGAGAGGAATTTTATCTCTTATTATTGGGGTAGTGATGGAGAGTCATCTGTATGAACATTTCCACCTATCTATCTATTTCCTCATGTTGAGAGCTCTAGGAAGAGGGTCTACCTTTTGATTTATGTTTACACCCAACTTTAAATTTCTTAATCCCCTTTTTATTATGGAATTTTTATAACTTGTCCTCATTCTAAACTGAACCATCACTTTCTCTAATGGAAAATGAGGAGCTTTGGCCTTCTGATAATTTGACACATCTAGGTTTGCATCCAAAAAAGATGGTGAAGATTGGATAGATATCTCCCATATGATCGGGTTAGCACACAAAAAGGGTAAAACACTAGGCAAGTGGCAAGAAGAGATAGGAGGGGGAGAGCTCAATAGGGGCTAGTAAGGGAAAGGGGACCCTGTTAGAGAAGCAAAATTGATCTTAGCTAAAAGGTCCTATAATAAGGGAGAAGGAGCGAGATTGGATGAGGTAAGGGGAAGTAAGGGGAGATAGAGACCAAAAAATATAGGGATGACTAAAAATATTAAGAGTAGATGGGGATCACAAATCTACTAAAGGATTTTTCCCAATGCTCAAGGGGGCTAAGGATAGAATGGGGGAAGGAGTGGAAGGGGAGGGACTAAGGGGGGAAGGTAGGGAAGAGGGGAAAAGGGGGAGAAGGGTACTGAGGGGATGTGGGAGGAAGATGAGAGGAATGGGAAGAAGTGGGAGGGGAAAGGGGGGTGGGGAAATGATTTGGGGGAGGGGAGAGAGGGGAGAGGGAGGGAAGGGAAGGGGAGGAATCCTAGAGAGGAAGGGGAAGGGGGGATTTGGGGGGTGAAGGGGGAGACATGGATTAAGGGGAGGAGAGGAGAGAGTCTGGAATGAAGATTTACTAACCCAAGACAAAGAGGGAGGAACATGAGGATTCTTAATCTAGGGGTAGGATTTGGAGGGGTAGCTAAAAATGTTATAAGTCTAAATTTTTTTTGAGGCTCTATCAAAATTTATTTTTTGGATCTAAGTGCCATAATTCTATTTGATTTTGATGGAGTGGAATAAAGGTTTATCTACTGTAATGGAGACATAAACCCTAGCCATTAAAAGATGCCTTCTAAAACATGTTATCGGGTCAATGGATAGGGCCATAACAATACCAAAAATAACTTCTAGAGACCAAAATTCTAGTGGAAGTTTAGGAAGACTAATCCAAACTAGAATGTCTTCTAAAACTAAATAGTTGAGAATAAGGCCTAGATTCCATTTGTGAATGTAGACTACCAATTTTCCCATGAACCATGGACTACCCATAAGAGTCTTAAGAGTGTCTTGAAGAAGAGAGAAGTTTATCAAGATAATGTTCCTAGGCATAGAAATAATGCCAATTTGACCTTTGGGTTTCTATTTAAGATTAGCTCATTTCTAGAAAGAGTCGATATTAGGGAAAAAGTTGTTGAATTTTGATAAAATAGAGTTAAAAATAGAGGAATCGATATTTTTGATAATTCCATTCAAAACCTCTACACTTACCTCATTACACTCCCTTGTGGGAACAAGAAGAGAATTAGAAAGAACAAACTGACAACATTCTCTTGTAATTGGTTTAACCCAAGAGACTTGTTGTTTATCTTTATTGGGAGAGGGATCAAGACTTTATGGACCCTGACTATGATCCTTATTTGCTAACTCTAGATTCTTTGAAGTTTATAACAAGATAGGTGCCTCCCCTAATTACTCCTTTTCTTGGTCTTTTGCTACTAGGACTAGATGATCAAGGTGTAGATCACCCATCTCATGCCTATCATTCTTATTGAAAATTTCCACTACTACACTTCTCCTACCCTTTACTCAAGGAAAAAATTGATGGCATTCCCCCATGACCATTTCATCCTAAGAGGCCTATTGTTTACCTTTGTTGGGAGAGGGAGTGGGACTCTATGGACCCCGACTATGCGCTTTGTCTACTAACTCTAGATTATTTGAAGCCTTTAATGAGATAAGTGCCTCCCCTAATTACTCTTTTTCTAAGTCTTTTACTACCAGGACTATATAACCTTATTTTTACTACTTATAAATTAATTCATTTTATGGTAATCAATAATTGAGATCTTATAATATGACAACATATGTTAAATTATAACTTATCAAGGGACTACATTTTTTTAAATAAAATATTATTTATATCAGAGAAAGCCCATACTCGATTCTTAATACATTAAATTCCATTAATTAAATAAGGTACTATTTAGATATTACTATAGTTATATATAGCTAAATAAATATTTTTAACATAAAATGACTCATCTACAATCTATTACAACCTTTAAAACTTGTAACTATTTATAATGTAGAGTGAAGTATGCATTTGATTTCCTAATTAGGCAAACTAAGAAAATGAATTATTATTCTTGATATTGTGCATATAAGGATAACTATAGAGTTTAATATCTTGAGTAGGTCAAAATAAGATCAACCATGTATGGTTAAAATTTTCTAAATATTAACTTGGTTATGGGACAAAATATTATTAGTGTAAATAATTCTAGATATTGAGAGAGATAACCTTAATAATTTATAATTTCACTTAATACTATATGTATTCTTTATGATTATAAATAGACATTGAGTCCATTTTATTTATGTTGTTAAATATTATTATTTATTAATAGTGAAATAATTGTTCATATTATTTATATTATTTTCCAAATGGATCTTATAATGTATATTATAATATGTAATCAACCTTTGATTATCATACATGATATGATTTATTAAAGTTTATACTCAACCTTACTAACTGACTACTTTGGAAAAAATGTTCCACTTTTTGATAGTTAATATATTTATGTCATGATTTTTTGTTTTGTTAACTTTGAAAATATAAACCACTAGTCAAAATAAAAATTGCATTTAGCCTTCACTTAGGATATTAGTACTTATTCAATATGCCCAAACCCTTAGTCCTTATAGTTTATCTTTTAAGTGACTATCACATGTACTAATTCCATGGCCTTATTGGTCTTACAAACTTTTACACTGTAGGACATATGCAAAACTCTATAAGTAGAAATTTTTATTTGGTTACAACCTATAACTATTCATTTTCTTATATTATTATGTTTCCAATATTTACATTCAAGACCTATACTTCAAAATTAGAAAATGTAATTACTTATACTTGGATATAGTAACATATATCTTTAAGTTAATGTTAACACTCTAGAGTGCATCCTGCTTGAATATGTGTAAAACAAACCCTCTCTTAAAATGATACAATTGGAACTTCTTAGAGTGTGGGTGACTTTGTATTGAGAAGAAGCACTAGAGAGGGCTAGTTCCCTTAAGAGTTATCTATAAAAACTAAACTATTTTTATTTTTTTCGGATAAAAAGGGAGAAAGAAACTGAAATGCAAAATCCTATCTAAATGGAGTGATGCACCAGAATGATTGATATTATCTAAAAGCTTTTTTAAGCTAAGTAAGATACACATAGGAATCAAAAATAAAACTTTGCATTCAATCTTTAACATTAGTGTTTCAAAAGAAGGCTTGAAAGAAGTTTGCAAAGCAAATTCAAATCCTAACTCTTCAAATGACCTGTAAAGGATGATATTTTCATAGCAAGTGTGGAAAGGACCTAAAAAAGAGAAAGTAGATGCCACTTGTATGATGGTACAAAATCAAAAAATACACTCTATTCTGATCCAAAAAAAACATATGCAAAAAATCATCTTTATTTGATAAATGTTGTCAATTACAATTTCTTCTTTGCCTTTTAAGAATTCTTAAAAAATGGCTTCAAAAAGCTAATACATAATCACTTTCTTTAGTATTTGCTATGAATATATTCCCCTATTTCATGAGCATTGTAAAGTGATGTAGAAATATTCTAAAAACTTAAATAAAGCCAAATTCACATGTAAAAGAGAAGGATTAGTCTTCTTTGAGTTAAAATAAGACTAAAATCCTTTTACAAAATTAAATAAAGGCTTTAAAATCTTCTAATTCTTCAAAAATTGCATGTTCTGCATTTTTGGCATAGAATTGAGAAGTGGTTGGCCCATGTTGACTTGTCAACCTTCCATGCATGAAGATATAGCCATAAATTATAAGATAGATCCATATTGAAAGTGAATTTAATTTCTTGAAAGTATTTAGCTTTCATGAAGAACATGTGATCTAGGCAACACTTTAGGCGACAAATTTGGGTGATGTTTTACCCCAATTGGTGGCAAAACTTTTAGGAACCATAACTTTTAAACCATAATTTTGTTTGACTCCCCATTTGAACTATTGGAAAGCTAATAATGAGAAAAATGCAATAGGATGGAACTGATATCTACTAAGTGGTATTTATATCTTAAAAACCTAATAGAAGTGCCCAAAATTTTAATTTTAATAATGTAGTCTAAAAATAGAAAGTTTCTAAAAATAATAATTTTTTGAATTCTATGTTATTGTAAATCATGGAAGTTAAAGCACTTCATCTCCCTTGATATTGATAAACTTTCAAATTCTCCCCCTACCTTTAAAATAGGTATAAATAAAGATGTAGCTTGAGAAGGAGATCAGACATCTCTTCCTAGAGATAGGCATATGTTTGTATCTGTAATATGTGAGCGATAAAACATCTCTTCTTAGAGATATCATTCTTATTTATGTGTTCTTAAAATATTTTTCTACCAAAACTTTTGAGTTTTGGATCAATGGTATCAGAGTGGTTTGTCTTATGAGTGTATGATCTAGAGGATGATGTTAGGCTATAAAAAGATTGGGTGGAAAATAATAGATCCCATGGACTATCTACTTATTCGCTTTAAATGAGCCCAAATGGTAGACAACACTGAGACATCCTGTCCTTTCAAGGAAATGCTGAATGAATCCCTCTAGTAGTATCAAGCATAAATTCTATAAAAATTCACCCAAATTCTCTAACAAATCTTGATGGGAAATTATAGGTCCTCATCTATACCTCAACATCCTTTTAGTGCCCCAACACCCTTTAAGGTTTAGGTGAATTTTGATATCCCTAAATTTGAAGGAAAAATCAATGATGATATAATATAAAATTGGTTAGATCAATTGTCTTCATATTTTTATGTAAATAAATTCATCGATGAAGAGAAGATCAATTTTTCTCTGTTGAAAGCATCATTGCTTGTCAAAAATTGGTGGAAATTATAAAAAAATAGGTTCAGTATGGATGATATTGGCCTTGAGGTGGAACCTACCTAGGATGATTTCATAGAAGCTGTAAAGGAAGAATACTACCCCATTGAAGTATATGATGATATTTATATACAATGGAAATAACTTCACCAAGGTAAGGAACAGTTTATTCAAGATTACACTAACATTTTCCATTCTTTATCTATGAGATTGGGCATCCAGAAAAGTGACAAACATAAGGTTCTCAAATGCCATGGTGGACTACAATGGTACATACAGAGGGAGATAAAACTCTTCAATTTGGAAACCCTCAATGAATCATATAATCTCCTAGTGAATATTAAGCAAAACCATGAAAGAAATAATATGAAGAGTCAGCCTTCAAAATAGAAAAGTGATAAAGAAGGTCAAACATGAGGTCAAAATTGGAAGCAAAGGGAATTCCAAGATAAGAAACCCCAAAATAGAAAGATTAAAAAATGGTGTGATTACCTCAAATTTAGAACTCACTCCAAAGAAGAATTTCAAGCCATCAAGTCCCTACTTTCTGAGTCACAATCCTTAACATATACTACTCTACCTCATACACACCTTGTAATCATAGAGGATGAAGAAGAGATTATAGATATTGAGCTTGATTCCATTGTTACTTCATTAAATACCTATGAGTAAAGGCCAAATGATAATGAAAGGTTGTTTCAATCTATGTTATGGGTGCAAGGTAAGCCTCTACATTTCATTCTTGATAGTGGGCATCAAAAGAATTTAATCTCTGCTAATGTTGTGAAAAGTCTAAATCTATCTATGAAGCTGCACCCAAATCCATATAGTATTGGATGGTTGATCCTAGGAAGAGACATCCATGTCACCCACCAATGTCTTCTCTCATATGCAATAAAACCTTTCCAAGATGAGGTCTTGTGTGATGTGGTCAATTTGGATGTTTGTAATGCACTCCTTGGTCAGTTATTCATGTATGATTAACATGACATATATGAATCAAGAACTTGAAAGATCACCCTCACTCTTGGAACATGATGATATAGGGTACTAGAGGTACCACCTCCCACATTTGTCTCCATAATTAGTGCTTAGCAATGTAAGATATTGGTTCTCATGGTGCTCAAACCACAAAAAATCAAGAAGGTCGATGTTGTAGCCTTGACTACACAATCAACATAATAATAGAAGTATATGTGTCAAACCATGGGAGATTATGATGAATTATTCAAGTCACCCATGGGAGTTTCACTTCAATTTTATATGATGGATATCAAGCTGATGAAGTACATGACCTTCCATTCACAAACTAATGGTCAAATAAAAGTGGTGAACTACCTAATTATTTACATGCTTTGGATGTATCACCCCAAATATCTATGCACATGGGATGATGGGATTCTTTTTATATAACATGGACATAATTTGACCTTACATAGCTCCACCAAGCATAGTCTATTTCATGTATGCTTCAGGTTCCAACCCATGGCACCAATAGATGTAATCATTCCATTCTCCACCATGGAATACACACCTCATGGAAGATCTGAGGTAGAAAAAGCAACAAAGTTCATTAAAAAAATCAAGACACAACTACCACACTTGATGAGGAATATTGATGCAATGGGGACTATTACTTCTCAAGGAGGGAGGAATGATCTAGGCAGCACATCAAGTGACAAATTTAGGTGATGGTTCTACCTCAATCATTGGTAGAACTTATAGAAACCATAAATTTTGAACTATAGCTCCATTTTAATACCCATTTGTATTGTTAGATAGATAATAATGAGGAGAATGTGATGATATATCACTAATCTATGTTTAATGGTTTTTGACCCCTAAAAACCCAATGAAAATGCCTAGAGTTTTAATTTTAATAGTGCAATCTAAAAATAGAATGTTTTTAAAAATAGTAATTTCTCTAATTCTATGTTATTGTAAATCATGGAAGTTAAAACACTTCATCTCCCTCGAGATTGGTTACCTTCCACATTATCCCTCTTCCTTCAAAAAAGGTATAAATAAATATTTATCCTGAGAAAGCGATCAGACATCTCTTTCTAGATATAGGCATATGTTTGTATCTATAATTTGTGAGAAATAAAACATCTCTTGTTAGGGATAAAATTATTATTTGTGTGTTATTAAAATATATTTCAACCAAAATTTCTATGTTTTGGATCAGTGGTATCATAGTGGCTTGTCTTGAGAGTGTATGATTTTGAGGATGAGGTTAGAATACAAGAAGCTTGGGTGGAAAAAAATAGATCTTGAAGACTATCCACCTATTCACTTCAAATGACCTCAAATGGTAGACAATATCAAGATATAGGATCCTTTCAAGCCAATGGTGAATAAATCCCTCCAATAGTAGCAAGTGTAGATGCTACAATAATTTTCCCAAATTCCCCAACAAATCTTGATGGGAAATTCTAGCTCCTTATCTACACCTCCACATCCTTTCAGTGCCCTAATACCATTCAAGGTTAAGGTGAATTTTGATATCCTGAAATTTGAAGGTAAAATCAATGCTGATGTAGTAGAAAATTGGTTGGATCAATTATCTTCCTATTTTTGTATAAATAAATTCACCGATGAAGAGAAGATCACTTTTGATCTTTTGAAAGCATTATTACCTATCAAAAATTGGTGGGAAGTCTATAAGAAAAGGTTCAGTATGGATGATATAGGCCTTGAGGTGAAACCTACTTGAGATGATTTCATAGAATCTATAAAGGAAGAATACTACTCCATTGGAGCATATGATGATTTGTATATACAATGGCAACAACTTAATTAAGGTAAGGAATAGTTTGTTCAAGATTACACTAACATTTTTCATTTTCTACCTATGAGATTAGGCATCTAGGAAAGTGAGAAACATAAGGTTATCAAATACCATGGTGGACCATAATGATACATACAGGGGAAATTGAACTCTTCAATTAAAAAACCCTTGATGAAGTTTACTAGTTCATAATGAAGATTGAGTAGAAGCATGAAAGAAAGAATATGAAGAGTCAACCTTCAAAATGGAAAAATGACAAAGAATGTCAAACATGAGGTCAAAATTGGAAGCAAAGGGAATTCCAAAATAAGCAACCCTAGAAGGGAAATACTGGGAAATGGTGTGATTACCATAAAATTATAACTCAATCCAAAGAATAATGTCAAGCCACTAAGTCTCTACTTTCTAAGTCATAATCCTCAACATCTACTACTTTGCCTCATACACACCCTACACTCAAAGAGGATGAAGAAGAGATTGTAGTTATAGAGCTTGATACCATAATTGCTTCATCAAAAACCCATGAAGAAAAGATAGATGACAAGGAAAGGTTGTTTCACTCTAAGTTATAGGTGAAAAGTAAGCCTCTGCATTTCATTCTTGATAGTGGGAGTTAAAAGAATTTAATCTCTACTAATGTTATGAAAGTCTAAATCTATCCATGAAGCCTCACCCAAAGCCATATAGTATTGGATGGTTGAGACTAGGGAGAGACCTCCATGTTACCCAAAAATTTCTTCTTTCATGAGGTCTTGTGTGATGTGGTCAATCTAGATGTTTGTGATGTACTCCTTAGTCAGCCATTCATTTATGATTGACATGGAATATATGAAATAAGAACCTAAAGGATCACCCTCACACTTAAAATGTGGTGTTATAGGTTACTAGAGGTACCACCTCCCATATATATCTCCTTAATTAGTGTAGAAGCAATGTAATAAATTGGTTCTCACGGTGGTCAAACCATAGAAATTCAAGAAGGATGATGTTGTAGCCCTAACTACATAATCAACACAATAATAGAAGTAGATGGGTCAAACCATGGGAGAATATGATAAATTACTCAATTCACCTAAGGGAGTTCCACTTCACTATCAAGATGATGTATATCAAGCTGATGAAGTCAATGGCCTTCCATTCATAGATTGATGGTCAGATAAAAGTGGTGAACCACTTGATTATTCACATGTTTTGGATGTATCACCCCAAATATCCACACACAGGATGAGGGGATTATTTTCATATAATATGGATAAAATCAATCCCTACACAAATCCACCAATAATAGTCCATTCCAACTATTCTTTGGGTTCCAATTCATGGCACCAATTGATGTATCCATTCTATTCTCCACCATGAAATATGCACCTCATGGGAGATCTGAGGAAGTAAAAGCAATAAAATTCATTAAACAAATAAAAAAAACTACCACACTTGATAAGTAATATTTATGAAATGTGGACCATTTCATCTCAAGGAGGGAGGAATGATCCAAACAACACTTTAGGTGATAAATTTGAATCACAGTTCTACCCTAATTGGTGGTAGAACTTCTGAGAGCCATAACATTTGAACCATAGATCCATTTGAACCATTGGAAAGATAAGAATGAGGAGAACATGATGACAAGGAAATAAGCTATGGTTATTAATTTTTGACTCTCTAAAATCCAATGGAAGTACCCAAAATTTCAATTTTAATAATATAGTCTAAAAATAGAAAGTTTCTAAAAATAGTGATTTCTTGAATTTTGTGTTGTGAATCATGGAAGTCAAACCACTTCATCTCCATCAATATTGGTGACTTTCCAAATTCTCCCCCTACCTTTAAAATAGGAATAAATAAATATGTATCTCGAGAAGTAGATTAAACATCTTTTCCTAGAGATAGGCATATGTATCTAGAAAGATTGGTGTGTATGAGGCATTTATTGTAAATGTCGAGCATGAAGCTATCATTGATTCATCATAGACCCAAAAGGAAAGTCTATATGACAAGTAAATGTTAATTTACTCTAAGTTATGGGTGAAAGGTAAGCCTCTACATTTCATTCTTGATAGTTGGAGTAAAAAGAATTTAATCTCTGATAATGTTGTGAAAATTATAAATCTATCCATGAAGCCTCACCCAAAGCCATAAAGTATTGGATGGTTGAGCCTAGGGAGAGACCTCTATGTCACCCACCAATGTATTCTTTCATATGAGATAAAACTTTTCCAAGATGAGGTCTTATGTGATGTGGTCAATCTGGATGTTTGTGAAGTACTCTTTGGTCAATCATTCATGTATGATCAACATGACATCTATGAATCAAGAACCTAAAATAATACCCTCACTCTTAGAACATGGCACTACAAGGCACCAGAGGTACCACCTCACACATCTATCTTCCTAATTAGTGCCCAGTAATGTAAGACATTGGTTCTCATGGTGGTCAAACCACATAAATTTAAGAAGGTTGATTTTGCATAGACATTGTAGATTTTGAGCCCAATGCCATCATTGCTTCATCACAGACCTACAAAGAAAGGATAGATGACAAGGAAATCTTGTTTCACTCTAAGTTATGGGTGAATGGTAAACCTCTACATTTAATTCTTAATAGTGGGAGTCAAAATAATTTAATCTTTTCTAATGTTGTGAAAAGTCTAAATCTATCCATGAATCCTCACCCAAATCCATGTAGTATTGGATGTTTTATTCCATGGAGAGACCTTGATGTCACCCACCAATTTATTATTTCATATGAAATAAAACCTTTCCAATATGAGGTCTTGTGTGATGTGGTCAATCTAGATGTTTATGATGTACTCCTTAGTCAGCCATTCATGTATTATAAACACGGTATCTATGAATCAAAAACCCAAAGGATTACCCTCACTCTTGGAATGGAATGATATAGGGTAATAAACGTACCAACTCCCAATGAATCTCCCTAATTAATGCCCAAAAATGTAAGAGATTGGTTCTCATGGTGGTCAAACCATAAAAATTCAAGAATGTCGATGTTGTAGCCCTAACTACATAATCAACATAATAATAGAAGAAAATGGGTCAAACCATGGGATAATATGATGAGTTATTCAAGTCACCCATGGGAGTTCCACTTCAATATCAAATTATGGATGTTAACATAATGAATTCCATGGCCTTCCATTCACAGATTGATGGTTAGATAGAAGTGGTGAACCATCTAATTATTCACATTCTTCAAATGTATCACCCCAAAAATACATGCACATGGGATGAGGGTAATATTATCATACATTATAGACAAAATCAATCTCTACACATCTCCACCAATAATATTCCATTCCATGTATGCTTTGGGTTCTAACCCATGACACTAATTGATGTAGCCATTCTATTTTCCACCATGGAATACACACTTCATGGGAGATCTAATGTAATAAAAGCAACAAAGTTCATTAAGAAAATAAAGACACAACTACCACACTTGATGAGGAATATTGATGTGATGGGGACCATTACTTCTCAAGGAGGAAGGAATGATATGGGCAACACTTTAGGTGATAAATTTGAGTGATGGTTCTACCCCAATTGGTGGTAGAACTTTTGGGAGCCATAATTTTTGAACCATAACTCTGTTTGACTCCCCATTTAAACCATTGGAAAGATAAGATTGAAGATAATGTGATGAGATGTAACTAAGATATAGTCAATGGTTTTATCCCTCAAAAACCCAATGGAAGTGCCCAAAATTTTAATTTTAAAATTGTAATCTAAAAATAAAAAGTTAATAAAAATAGTAATTTCTCAAATTTTATGTTATTGTAAATCATGGAAGTCAAATAACTTCATCTCCCTTGAGTTTGGTGACCTTTCACATTCTCCCCTACCTTAAAAATAAGTATAAATAAAGATATAGCCTGAGAAAGAGATCAGACATCTCTTCCCATAGATCGGCATATGTTTATATTTACAGTTTGTGGTTAATAAAACACCTCTTCTCAGAGAAAGAATTATTATTTATGTTTTCTAAAAATATATTTCAACAAAAAAATTTAAGTTTTAGATTAGTAGTATCAGAGTATTTTGTATTGAGAGTGTATGATCCTGAGGATGAGGTTAATCTACAAGAAGTTTGGGTGGAAATAATAGATCCTATAGACTATCCACCTATTCACTTAAAATGACCTCAAATTTTTATCAACATCAAGACATCTGATCCTTTCATAGAAATGGTGAATGAAGACCTCTAGTAGTAGTAAACATAGATGCTATAACAATCCACCCAAATTATCCAAAAAATCTTGACGATAAATTTTGGTTCCTCATCTACATTCCTATATCCTTTCAATGCCCCAACACCCTTAAAGGTTTAGGTAAATTTTGATATCCCTATGTTTGAACACAAAATCAATGTTGATGGATTAGAAAATTGGTTGGATCAATTGTATTCCTATTTTTCTATAAATAAATCCATCGATGAAGAGAAAATCACTTTTACTCTCTTGAAAGTATCATTGCCTATCAAAAATTGGTGGGAAGTGTACAAGAAGAGGTTTAGTATGGATGATATTGGCTTTGAGGTAGAACCTACCTGAGATGATTTCATAGAAGTTGTAAAGAAAGAATACTAACCCATTAGATCATATGATGATATTTATATATAGTGGCAACAACTTCACCAAAGTAATGAACAATTTACTCAAGATTACACTAAAAAAATTTATTCTCTATCTATGAGATTGGGAATCTCAAAAAGTGAGAAACATAAGGTTCTCAAATACCATGGTGGAATACAATGATACATATAGGGGGAAATAGAACTCTTTAATTTAGAAACCCTCAGTGAAGCATACAAGTTCATAGTAAACATTGAGTATAAGCATGAAAGAAATAATACAAAGAGTCAACTTTTGAAATGAAAAAGTGATAAAGAAGGTCAAACACGAGATCAAAATTAGTAGCAAAGAAAACTCTAAGATAATTAACCCTAGAAGGGAAATATTTGGAAATGGTGTGATTACCATAAAATTAGAACTCACTCCAAAGAAGAATATCAAGGCATCAAGTCCCTACTTTCTAAGTCACAATCCTCAACATCTACTACTCTACTTCATATACACCTTGCAATTAAAGAGGATGAAGAAGAGATTATAGATGCTAAGATTGATGCCATCGTTACTTCATCATAGACCCATGAGAAAAGGATATATGACAAGGAAAGATTATTTCACTCTAAGTTATGGGTGAAAGGTAAACCTCAACATTTTAATTTTATTAGTAGAAGTCAAAAGAATTTAATCTCTGCTAATGTTGTGAAAAGTCTAAATCTATCCATGAAGCGTCACCCAAATCCATGCAGTATTGGATGGTTGATCCTAGGGAGAGACCTCTATGTCACCCACCAATGTCATCTTTCATATGTAATAGACCCTTTCCAAGATGAGGTCTGGTGTGATGTGGTTAATCTAGATGTTTATGATGTACTAACTGGTCAGCCATTCATGTATGATTGACATGACATCTATGAATCAAGAACTCAAAGGATCACCCTCACTCTTAGAATATGATGCTACAGGGTACTAGAAGTACTACCTCCCACATATATCTCCCTGATTAGTGCCTAGCAATATAAGAGATTGGTTCTCATGGTGTTCAAAACACATAAATTCATGAAGGTTGATGTTACAGCCCTGACTACATAATCAACACAATAACAAAAGTAGATGGGTCAAACCATGGGAGAATATGATGAATTATTAAAGTCACCCATAGGAGTTCTACTTCACTATTAGATGATGGATATCAAGCTAACTAATTCCACAACCTTCTATTCATAAAATGATGGTTAGACAAAAGTGGTGAATCACCTTATTGTTTACATATTTTAGATGTATCACCCAAAACATCCATGCACATGGGATGAGGGGATTATTTTCATAAAACGTGGACACAATTAGGCCCTAGACAACTCTACCAAGCATATTCCAATCCAAGTATGCTTTAGGTTCTAACCCATGGTACCAATTGATGTAGCCATTTAATTCTCTACCATGGAATATACACCTCATGGGAGATCTGAAGCAACAAAAACAACAAATTTAATTAAACAAATCAAGACATAACTACCACACTTGATGAGGAATATTAATGAAATGGGGACCATTTATTTTCAAGGACGGAGGAATGATTTGAGAAACACTTCATGCAACAATTTTGGGTGATGGTTCTACCCCAATTGATGGCAAAACTTTTGGGAGCCATAACATATGAACCATAGCTCTGTTTGACTCCTCATTTGAATCATTAGAAAGCTAAGAGTGAGGATAATGTGATGAGATGACAATAAGCTATGATTATTTATTTTTATCCCTTAAAAATGCAATAGAAGTGCTTAAAGTTTCAATTTTAATAGTGTAATCTAAAAATAAAAAGTTTTTAAAAATAGTAATTTCACAAATTTTGTGTTGTTGTAGATTATGAAAGTCAAACCACTTCATTTCCCTTAAGATTTGAGACCTTATACATTCTCCCCCTACCTTTAAAATAAGTATAAATAAAGATGTATCCCAAGAAATAAATTAGACATCTCTTCCCAGAGATAGACATATGTTTGTATCTACAATTTGTGAGCTATAAAACATCTCTTCTTAGAGATAAAATTATTATTTGTGTGTTCTTGAAATATCTTTCAACCAAAAATTTTGAGTTTAAGATCAATGGTATCATAGTGGTTTGTCTTGAAAATGTATGATCCTAAGGATAAGGTGAGGATACAAGAAGCTTGGATGGAAAACCATTGATCCCACATACTATCCACCCATTCACTTCAAATGAACTCAAATGGTGGATAACATCGAGACATTCTATCCTTTCAAGGAAATGGTGAATGAAGCCCTCTAGCAGTAACAAGTATAGATGATACAACAATTCATCCAAATTTTCCAACAAATCCTAATTGGAAATTTTGGATCCTCATCTACACCCCCACATCCTTTCAGTTCCCCAACACCCTTCAAGGTTTAGGTGAATTTTTATATCTCTACATTTTAAGGAAAAATCAACACTGATGTAGTATAAAATTGGTTGGATCAATTATCTTCCTATTTTTTTGTAAATAAATTCACTGATGAAGAGAATATCACTTTTGATCTTTTCAAAGAATCATTGCCTATAAAAAATTAGTGAGAAGTGTACAAGAATAGGTTTAGTATGGAAAATATTGGTCTTGAGGCAGAACTTACCTAGGATGATTTCACACAAGCTAGAAAGGAAGAATACTACCCCATTGGAGTA
The DNA here is from genome assembly GCA_037957365.1 of Torreya grandis. NCBI lineage: Eukaryota > Viridiplantae > Streptophyta > Pinopsida > Cupressales > Taxaceae > Torreya > Torreya grandis. The sequence goes on from JARHVA010002027.1 coordinate 330,666, forward strand.
TATGATGATCTGTATATATAGTGGAAATAAATTTACCAAGGTAAGGAATAGTCTATTCAAGATTACACTAAAAATTTTCATTCTTTGTCAGTGAGATTGGGTATCCAAAAAAGTTAGAAACACAAGGTTATCAAATACAGTGGTGTTTTACAATGTTACATACAAGGGGAAATGGAACTCTTCAACTTGGAAACCCTCAGTCAAGTATACAGGTTCATGGTGAAGATTGAACATAAGCATGAAAGACAGAATACGAAGAATCAACCTTCAAAATGGAAAAGTGACAAATAAGGTCAAACATGAGATATAAATAAGAAGCAAAGGGAGTTCCAAGATAAGTAACCCTAGAAGGAAAAGATTTGGAAATGGTGTGATTACCAAAAAATAGGAACTCACTCCAAAGAAGATTCTCAAGCCATCAAATCCCTAATTTTTGAGACACAATCCTCAACATCTACTAATCTACCTCATACACATGCTACAATTGAAGAGGATGAAGAAGAGATTGTAGATGTTAAGCTTGATGCCATTATTCCTTCATTACAAACCCATGAGGAAAGGCCAAATGAAAAGGAAAGGTTGTTTTACTCTAAGTTATGGGTGAAAGGTAAGCCTCTGCATTTCATTCTTGACAGTGGGAGTCAAAAAAGTTTAATATATGCTAATGTTGTGAAAGTTTAAATCTATCCATGAAGACTCACCAAAGCCATATAGTATTAGAAAGTTGAACCCAAGGAGATACATTTGTGTCACCTACCAATGTCTTCCTTCATATGTAATAAAACCTTTTCAACATGAGGTCTTGTGTGATGTGGTTAATCTCAATGTTTGTGAAATACTCCTTGGTTAATCATTCATGTACGATCGACATGGCATATATGAATCAAGAACCTAAAGGATCACCCTCACTCTTGGAATATGGTGTTACAAGGTACCAAAGGTACCATCTCCTACATCTATCTCCCTGATTAGTGCCCAAAAATGTAAGATATTGGTTCTCATGGTGGTCAAACCATAGAAATTCAAGAAGGCTGATGTTGTAGCTCTGACTACACAATCAACACAACAACAAAAGAATATAGGTCAAACCATGGGAAAATATGATGACTTATTCAAGTCACCCATGGTAGTTCCACTTCACTATCAGATGATGGATATAAATCTAATGAAGTCCATGGCCTTCCATTCATAGACTAATGGTCAGATAGAAATGGTGAATTGCTTGATTTTTCACATGCTTTAGATGTATCATCCCAAACATCTACACACACGAGATGAGGGGATTATTTTAATACATGGACATAATCAGTCACTAAATATCTCCATAAAGAATAGTCCATTCTAAGTACGCTTTGGGTTCCAACCCATGGCACTAATTGATATAGCCATTCCATTTTCCACCATGGAATACACACCTCATCAACAAAAGCAATAATTCATTAAATAAATCAATATAAAAATACCAGACTTGATGAGGAATATTTATGTAATGGGGAACATTTCTTCTAAATGAGGGAGGAATGATCTAGGCAACACTTCAAATGACAAATTTGGGTGACGGTTCTACCTCAGTTGATGGCAAAACTTCTAGGAGCCATAACTTTTGAACCATAGCTCTGTTTAACTCTTAGTTTGAATTGTTGGAAAGATAAGAACATGGAGAGTGTAATGAGATGGAAATAAGCTAAGATTAGTGTGTTTTAGACCCTAAAAATCTATATAATTTCCCAAAATTTCAATTTTAATAGTGGAATCTAAAAATAGAAAGTTTCTAAAAAAAGTAATTTCTTGAATTTTGTGTTGTAAATCATGGAAATTGAATCACTTTATCTCCCTCGAGATTGGTGACCTTTCACATTCTCCCCTTTCCTTCAAGATAGGTATAAATAAATATTTAGCCTAAGAAGGATATCTGACATCTCTTCCCAGAGATATGCATATGTTTGTATCTGCAATTTGTGATCAATAAAACATCTCTTCTCAGAGATAGCATTATTATTTGTGTGTTCTTGAAATATATTTCAACCAAAACTTCCAATTTTTGGATCAGTGGTATCAAAATAGTTTGTCTTAAGAGTGCATGATCCTGAGGATGAGGTTAAGCTATAAGAAGCTTAGGTGGAAAATAATATATCCCATAGATTATCCACCTATTTGCTTCAAATGACCTCAAATGATAGACAAAACTGAGACATCTGACCCGTTCAAGGAAATGGTTAATGAAGCCCTCTAGTAATAATAACTACAAATGCTACAATAATTCCTCCAAAATTTCCAACAAATCTCAATGGGAAATTATAGCTCCTCATCTGCACCCCCACATCCTTTAAGTGACCCAACACTCTTTAAGGTTTATGTGAATTTCGATATCCCTACATTTGATGGAAAAATCAACGTCGATATAGTAGAAAATTGATTGGATCAATTATTTTCCTATTTTTTTCTAAATAAATTCACTAATGAAAATAAGATCACTTTTGCTCTTTTGAAAGAATAATTGCCTATAAAAATTTAGTGCGAAGTGTATAAGAAGAGGTTTAGTATGAATGATATTGGCCTTGAGGTGGAACCTACTTGGTATGATTTCATAGAGGTTGTAAAGGAAGAATACTACCCCATTGAAACATATGATGATCAAGATTACACTGACATTTTTCATTCTCTAACTATGAGATTGAGTATCTAGAAAAGTGAGAAACACAAGGTTCTCAAATACCATGGTAGAATACAATGGTACATACAGGGGGAAATGGAACTCTTCAATTTGGAAACCCTCAATTAAGTGTACAAGTTTACGGTGTAGATTGAGCAGAAGCATGAAAGAAAGAATATAAAGAGTCAACATTCACAATGAAAAAGTAAAAAAGAAGGTCAAACATGAGGTCAGAATTGGAATCAAAGGGAATTCTAAGATAAGTAACCCTAGAAGGGAAAGATTGACAAATTTTGTGATTACCACAAAACTAGAACTCACTCCAAATAAGAATGTAGAGCCATAAAGTCCCTATTTTCTAAATCACAATCTTTAACATCTACTGCTTTGCCTCATACACACCCTATAGTCAAAGAGGATGAAGAATAGATTATAGATGCTAAGCCCCATGCTATCATTGCTTCATCATAGACCCATAAGGAAAGGTTAGATGATAAATAAAGGTTGTTTCACTCTAAGTTATAGGTGAAAGGTAAGCCTCTACATTTCATTCTTGATATTGGGAGTCAAAATAATTTAATCTCTGCTAATGTTATGTAAAGTATAAATCTATTCATGAATCCTCACCTAAAGCCATATAATATTAGATGGTTGAGCCCAGAGAGAGAACTCCATGTCACCTAACAATGTCTTCTTTCATATGCAATAAAACCTTTTCAAGATGAGGTCCTGTGTGATGTGGTCAATCTCGATGTTTGTGAAGTACTCCTTGGTCAGCCATTCATGTATGATCAACATGGCATCTATGAATTAAGAATATGAAGGATCACGCTCACTCTTAGAATGCGGTGTTACAAGGTACCAAAGGTACCACCTCCTACATCTATCTCCCTAGTTAGTGCCCAACAATTTAAGAGATTGGTTCTCATGGTGGTCAAACCACAAAAATTCAAGAAGGCTGATGTTGTATCCCTAACTAAATAATCAACTTAAAAATAGAAGATTATGGGTAAAACCATGGGATAATAGGATGACTTATTCAAGTCACCCATGGGAGTTCCACTTCACTATTAGATGATGGATATGAAGCTGGTAAAGTCCACAACCTTCCATTCACAGACTGATGGTTAGATAGAAGTGGTGAACCACCTAATTATTCATATGCTTTAGATGTATCATCCCAAACATTTACAGACATGAGATGAGGGGATTATTTTTATACAACATGGACATAATTGGGCCCTACACAACTCCACCAAGCATAGTCCATTCTATGTATGCTTCAAGTTCTAACCCTTAGCACTAATTGATGTAGTCATTCCATTTTCCACCATGGAATACACACCTCATGGGATATCTAAGTCAAAAAAATCAATAAAGTTCATTAAAAAAATCAAGACACAACTACCACACTTGATGAGGAATATTGATGTAATGGGCACCATTACTTCTTAAGGAGGGAGGAATGATCTAGGCAACACTTCAGGTGATAAATTCGAGTGACAATTTTACCCCAATTGGTGGTAGAAATTTTGTGAGACATAAATTTTGAACCATAGCTCCATTTGGCTCCCCATTTGAATTTTTGGAAAGATAATAATGAGGAGAACATGATGAGATGACACTAAGATATGCTTAGTAGTTTTTTCCCCTCAAGAACCTAATGGAATTGCCCAAATTTTTAATTTTAATAGTGTTGTCCAAAAATAGAAAGTTTCTAAAAATAGTAATTTATCAAATTCTGTGTTTTTTTAAATCATGTAATTTGAACCACTTCATCTCCTTCAAGATTGGTGACCTTTGACATTCTCCCCCTACCTTCAAAATGGGTATAAATAAAGATGTAGCCTAAAAAGGAGATTAGACATCTCTTCCCAAAGATCGGCATATGTTTACATCTACAATTTGTGAGAAATAAAACATCTCTTCTTAAAGATAGAATTATTATTTATGTCTTCTTTAAATATCTTTCAACCAAAACTTTTGAGTTTTGGATCAGCATGAGAGATGCATGAAACTAGTAAAACTAGTCAATCGAAGAGATTTAACCCTTAAGGACTAGTTAGCTCAAATTGAGCTCAAATTACATGAATTTAAACTTGTGGATTGACTTAATAATGATATATCCACTTAAAAAATATATATGCCATGTGGTAACTCCAAAATTAATTCATTTGATAGATTTTAAAAGCCATTCTTTACTTGCTTGATTGACCAATTAAGCCTATTAGGCCATTTAGGCCTAATATCATATATTATAGAATTTGGACTATATTAAACCTAAAAATTGATATTATGAAACCTAAAAAATAAGTAAATAGACTTGGAAAAACTTTTCTCATCACAAAATAATTAAATAGACCTAGAAAAACATTATTTCTACCCTCATCTGTACATTTCCATGCATAAAATTGACATTTTTAGAATCATATCAGAGTTTAATATAAATTTTAAAAGGTTTTAGTTTTATCCAAGATGATTTTATAGCAATAAAATCAATAGTTTTCAAAACTAGTTTTTTGAGGGTTTAGGTAGGCTTTAGAGCTGAATTTTCAAAATGATGGTTCATGAAGTACAAACCTCCAAATCCCAAATTTTTTTTATTTGTGTATAAAAATTAAACCCTAAAATATTTGAAAATAATTATTTCCCATTAAAAATATATAAAAATTTACCATCTGGAGAATTCTACATATGGGGTTTTGACTACATTCTAAGCTACCTACACTTTTAATGATTATTTATAAAGCAAAACCACTCAATGAGTATTAATTTTTAATGAATTATTATTAAATAATATTAATAATAAAATATTATTATTATTCATCCAAACTTCACACGTGGTAAAAGATACGAGCATCTGAACAGGAGGTTAGGAAGGGTGTCTAAAACTGAAAAAATGAAAATTTCACCAAAATGAAATAAATCTTCAAATAATTCCCAATGAATAAAAAAATTATCATGGGGTCTATACCATGCTATCAAAACACTTTGAAAACATATTTTTTTTGAAAATTCAAGAAAACCCTTTTTGGCCTTTATGCTTGTTTACTTGCAAAAGCCTATATGAGCATGATTTGCTTAAAATTTAGAGTTTTGAAACTATTCAAAGTATAATTATGATGTTAAAAAATCATCCCATTCTTTTCAAACTTTTACCTAGATTTAGAAACCTCTATGGCACTCCATAATGATGCTTACTCCAATGGTGATCTCCAATGAATATGCTAAGGATTGTTACAAAAAAAATAGTATCTCCACTCATCTAATGACCATGAAATTTTTTCAAAAGGTTATTTAACTCATGATGACCTTGTGTACAAAATTTGAGCTAATAAAATTACCTAAATCTCTTAGAATCCTCAATTTTCTCTAAAAATTGAACCCTGTGCATGGATTGTCTACATATTTCAACTTAACAATGTTATTTTGAAATGATAATGACCCATTTATAATCCATTTAAAAAAAAATTTACCAAAATTAGTGTTTTTAGGCCACAATTGATCAATTTGACTTGTTGCAAAGGGATATTGGCGATATTTAGAAAAGTTTTGAATGATAGGGGTAGTAATTTAACCTTGACATGTCAAATTACTAACAATTTTAATGACTTTCAGGGGTTGACTAGCCTACTGATAAAATAAATCATAAAATTTTTTTATGACAAAACTTGGATATACACTAAAATAGAAATATTTTTGCAAACAAATACACAACAAGACAACTAACACAAACAACAACAAACATGTGCACGTGTGCACTTAGAAGAATGAACAAAAACAACCGAAAAGGGAAAAAATAAAAACTAAAATCATGTGAAAATATGCACTTATAGGAAATCAACAACAAGAAGTCTATTATGTATAAACTAACCTCCAATATGTTGGTCCTCCTAGATCAAATGGAAAGCTATTTGATGCACTATAGAAATTTGAAACGTATTTACTTCCTTTTGATAGCTCTCTTCTATAAATGGGAGCACTTATATGTTCATATGTTCTGGATGATGCAGTTGGGCCTCTAACTTCCATTCTTAGGTGTATGGATTAAAGATAAGGATCTAAGATCCAATCATCTTCCTCCCATATTCTCCTTTATTGCATCAAGAATGTTATCATTACCTCATTCATAGGTTGATCATGATTTCACACATTTTCATTCAATGATTTTATTGGCAATTCAACTAGTATACTTGGATTGATGTCTTCATTTGATTCCATTTGAAGTGGTACTTTTTCAAAGTCTTTATATATTTGATAAGCATCTAAACATGGCTGTAATATGACTTTAATTTCTTCTTGATGAATAGTTACAATAGTAATCTTTACAAGACATTCATCAATATCCACTTGAGGTGGAGATGGACCATCAAATTTTGCACAAAGACTCTCCAAGTCATCCCAAAAGGATTATTCATCATGATCAATTGAAAGGACATGAAATTCACTAGTATTATTATGAATTAAAACATGTTCATCACATATTTCTACCTTTTAGATGAATTCAAATGAATTTTTTTGATCTGCTACACTTGTCTCATCTTTATCAAGAATATTCTCCATCTCAGCACTGGCTCTATGTGAGTTGTCCTCATGGATGCCTTCTAAATAAATATTTGTTTGTACCTCATCTATCTTAGCTACTACAAACTCTTGAGAATCCTCTTACAACTCCTATTCTTTTTCATCATGGAAAACTAAATCATTTTTTTCCTTGCCAAGTGGTGTCCCAACTATGATTTCTTCTTCTTGATCACTCAAGTCACCTTTCTTTTGTATCTCTTTGGTTGCATCGTCTTGGATCACCTTCACCTCATCTCTCTACTACATTTTTTCTTGAATGGCTTTCCATGAAGGAAAGGATTTAGGCTTCTGAGGAGGAAGAGATGAAGGTTGAATGATCTCTTGCTTGAATTCAACATCTTGAATGATGTTTGATTGTTCCTCTTTCTTTCTTAATTCCATGATTTGGTTCCAATATAGGAAAGATAAAAGCTCTTTTTTCACCTTTTAATTCTAATTCTCCTCCTCTTTTCTTGTCTTCAACTCCAAGTCTCTAATCTGCTTATCAATATTCTCCTAGAATATCTTCTCTTTAAAGTGGTCAATGATCTCAACAACAGGCTGTCCCATAACAATCTCCTTATTTCTTTGATAGTTCTATTGAATATAACTCCAAGAAGGGAATAACTGAGAAACATATGAATAATTTGGTAATATCAAAGGGGCTCTTGTAATGGTCTCTTGAGAAGGAATGGATGGAATATAATAAGAGTGAGATTTAAACTATTATTTCTTAACACCTTTTAGTTTATCTTCAATACTTTTAATGTAACCACCTTCATCCATCATCTCACCAATGAGATTACCCAAATTTCCCCTCTTAACAAGTGTCTATTTCTCTTTTATTTTTTTCAAAGACTCTCTCACATAATGGATCTAGTGAATAGGGGTATCTTGGCCATAATATCTCTATGAGTATAACTTTAGTGAATGCTTTTCAATGCTCACTAAATTTTGTTTAATTATTGGTATGGATTGTGTAGCTACAAAATGGCCATGATTGGGTTGGATATATGGGTAGGATGGCTCATGATAAGACTGGTCAAGGTCAGTATTATGATATAATGGTTGTTCATAAGGAGGATTAGGGTAGTACTATTACATATATGACTGATACAAATCCTCATACCCCTGATGTGGATCATAGTGTGGTTGGTCATACTTATCATAATGAGGATAATATGGATCTATACTGAAACAAGACATTTGAGACCATTAGTAAGCCAAATAATAAAACTAATAAATATTAAAATGATACTTGATGTTCATAACTAGCTTTGATTGCTTGAAAGTTCCACTGATCTTCTAGATTCCTCCAAAGGTTAGTGCATAGAATGAATGTCCCACCAGGCATGCCAAAAATTATTGCCACTCTAGAGTGTACCCTACTTGAAGATGTTTAAAACACACCCTCTCTCAAACTAATATAATTTAAACTTCTTAGAGTGTGGGTGACTCTATATTGAGAAGAACCTCTAGAGAGTGTTGGTTCCCTTAAGATTTATCTATAAAAACTAAACTATTTTAATTTTTTTGGGATGAAAAGGGAGAAAGAAACTAAAATGAGAAATCCTATCTAAATTGGGTGATGCACCTAAACAATTGATATTATCTAAAATATTTTTAAAAATAAATAATAAACACATGAATTTAAAATAAAACTCTACATTCAATCACGAACATTAGTGTTTTAAAAGAAGGCCTGAAAGAAGTATGCAAAGCAAATTCAAATCCTAGCTCTTCAAATGATCCATAGAGGATGAGATTTTCATAGTAGGAGTGGAAAGGACCTAAAAAAATTAAAATTATATGTCAATTTTATGCTGTTACACAATAAAATAATACACTCTATTCTGATAAAAAAACATATGCAAAAAACCTTCTTTAATTGATAAATGATGTCAATTACAATTTTTTCTCTACCTTTCAAAATTTCTTGAAAAATGGCTTCAAAAAGCCCATATATAAGTCTAAAACCTTAAATAAATAAATAAAAATGTGTAAAAGAGTTGGATTAGTCTTCTTTGAGTTAAAATAAGACTAAAATCCTTTTACAAAATTAAATAAAGGCATTAAAATCTTTCAATTCTTTAAAAATTGCATGTTCTTCATTTTTGGCATAAAATTGAGAAGTGGTGAACCCATGTTGACTTGTAAACCTTCCTTGAATGAAAATTATTCAATAAATTAGAATATAACTCCATCTTGAAAGTTATCTTGAGTTCTTTAAAGTCTTTATCTTGCATGAAGAGAATGAGAGATGCATGAAACTAGTAAAACTAGTCAATCGAAGAGATTTGACTCCTAAGGACTAGTTAACTCAACTTGAGATCAACTTGAATAAAATAAAACTTATGGATTAACTTGAGAATGATATATATAATTGAAAACCATATATTACATTTTTTAACTCAAAAATTAATTTATTTGATAGATTTTCAAAGCCATTCTTTACTTGCTTGATTGACCAATTAAGCATATTAGGCCAATTAGGACTAACAACCTATCTTCTAGTATTTTGTATCCATTAAAATTGAAAAAATATTCCATAAAACCTAAAAAAATTATTAAATAGACATTGAAAAAAATTTATCATCACAAGATATTTAATTTTGATAAGAAAACACTCGTTATTCAGTTAACAGGGTTGACTAGGCCTATTTTGCTCCATTTTCCTGTAGACTGACCATTTTTATTGAGCTATCTAGGATAATTATAAGATTATTTATGATAAAAATAAAATTTTAGGATGAATAAAAATTCTTGTTATTTTATATCCATTTATTATATTTCATTGAAGTGTCTAGTACTTCATTTTACATGGTTTTTATAGAAAAACATGATTTATGACTTCATTAGTACATCGCCATGCATAAAATTGGAAATTTTGGAATTATATATGAGTTTAATTGATTTTTTTTTTTTTAAATTTTATCTAAGATGGGTTTATTTCAACAGAAGAAACTTTTTATATAACTAGTTTTTTGAGGTTTTAGGCGGGCTTTGGAACTAAATTTTCAAAATGATGGTTCATGAAGTACATACCTCCAAATAGTTTTTTTTAAAAATATTTATGTGTATAAAATTTAACCCCAAAATATACTTTAAAATATTGGGTTCCAATTCAAAATATATAAAAAGTTACCATGTATAGAAATCTACCTGTGGGGTTTTGACTGTATTTTGAGCTGCCTACACTCTTAATGATTATTCATAAATAAAAATCACTAAAATAGTCTTAATTTTTAATAAATTATAACTAAATAGTAATAATAAAAAAATATTAATATAATTCATCCAAACTCCACACGTGGTGAAAGATACGAGCAACTGAGGTTAGGAAGGGTGTCTAGAACTGAAAAAATAAAAATTTCACCAAAATGAAAATAACTCTTAAAATTATTCTCAAAGACTAAAAATATCATCATGGGATCTATAACATGCTATAAAAACACTTTTAAACCACATTTTTCTTGAAAATTCAAAAAACCCCTTTTTGGCTTTTATGCATGTTTGCTTGTAAAAGCTTGTATGAGCATGGTTTGCTTAAAAATTAGAGTTTTGAAAGTATTTAAAGGTATTATTATGATGTAAAAATATAATCCCATACTTTTCAAACTTTTAATTAGACTTAGAAACTTATGTGGCACTCTAGAACGATGCCTGTTCCAATGGTGATCTCCAACGAACATGCTAAGGACTGTTACAAAAATTGAGTATCTCCACTCATCCAATGGATATTAATTTTTTTCAAAATTATCTTTAACTCATGATGACTCTATGTAAAAAATTTGAGGTCTTGAAACCACTTAAAGCTCTCAAAATCCTCAATTTTCTCTCAAAATTGATCCATATGGATGAATTGTTTGTATATTTAAACCTGAAAATGTTATTTTGAAATGATAATGACAAATTTATAATCCATTTTTGATATTGTTTTTAACAAAATTAGTGTTTTTAGGCCATAATTGATCATTTTTACTTGCTGCAAAGGGATATTGGTGAGATTTAAGAAAGTTTCGAATGATAGGGGTAGTAATTTGACTAAAAACATGTCAAATTACTAATAGTTAATTATTAAAACCTGTTGAGTTGTGGAGCTAAAAGCTTCACTAGATGAGCAAATGTAGAGGTTGCTGGAATTACACAGTTGCTGACATCGATCAAGATCGACTGACATCAGTCAGGGGTCGACCAAAAGCTATCGATGTCAGTTATGGATCGGCTGACATCGGTCATATGCAGATAGACAGGGACCAACGTCGGTCACCTGTGTGTTCCAGAAGTCTATTTTCGAGGAAGAATATATTATTTTCATGAAAAGAGTAACTATTAGTATTGAGTCTACATTTCTATTTTTGGTAGGATAAATTTGAACCTTTGATTAAGAGGTGTATCTAACGGTGGAGAATACATAGCTCATGAATCCTAGTATTATATAATAGGGTTAGATCTTCATAGTTTGTATGAAAAAAAAAAGGGTGAGACAATTCAAGGATTTAATTGTGTTTGTAATTGAGAGAGAGAACTCTTGAGGGAAAGAGATCTATACATCTGAGAGGTGTGGAAGAAAGAGACATTTCTTCAATTGTATTTCCTTCTGGAAGAGTTTAATACAAGTTTTCATTGTTTCTTGTATCTCTTATTCTTTGCTATTTGTGATTTCTAGTTACTCATTAATTTTGGTTCAATTATGTGTTTAGTTGCTTATACAAAAGTAATCAATTATGATGTAAGATCCTAACAAGTGGTATCAGAGCTTGGTTCACTAACAAGGTTCATCAGAGCGGGTTAGTGTTTGTTGATTACAGGTTCACTCACATGGGTTTCTAATTGAGTGGGAGTAAAGCAATGACAGAAGAAAGTAAGCTAAGAATGGAGAAATTTAATGGCAAGAATTATCAATTATGGAGGATGTAGCTAGAAGATTATCTGTATCAGAAAGATCTATACTTACCGTTGGGTGGGGTTTCAAGCAAGCCCACAGATATGCAAGATGAAGAATGGAATGTTCTTGATAGAAAGGCTCTGGGATCTATAAGGTTGAGCCTGGCATCTTCTATGATTTCCAGCTTATCATAGGCAAAGACAATAGTAGAGTTAATGGATACTTTGGCAAATTTATATGAAAAACCCTCATCTTCGAATAAGGTATATCTTATAAAGCAATTATTTAATTTGCAAATGCAGGAAGGTGGATATGTATCTAGTCATCTTAATGATTTCCATGCAATAGTAAATCAGTTAAATTCATTCAAAATAGTTTTTGATGATGAAATTAAGGCTCTCTTAATCTTATGCTCTTTACCTGAAAGTTGGCATAGTTTGGTAATGGCAGTTTTAGATTAAGGTAAAAACAGGTTTTGAAGGGACCCCAAAACCCTAAACAAAAGGAGAAAGATAAAACATTATCGTCCACAGGCAAGCCTTAAGCTTACTTCATTGAAGTAACAAAACCAAGAAACAAAGTCCTGAAGCTAACAAATGAACAACCAAAGACAGACCCCAAGTTTTACAGAGACCTGGAAACTCCATAGTAAAAGTTCAAAAAACCAGGTACCAAGACCAGAAAACACAACCAACTAGCAGAACCAACAAAAAGAGCTAGAAACTATTCTTCTAGTTCTAATATCATCTTCACTACTTCCTTACCTTTCGAAATAGTATCCTAGATGGCAGCAGTCGCATGCATAGATCCCTCTTGCATTACTTTCTTTCTTGAGCTTTGTCTAGTTCTCTTGCTAGGCCCCTCCAAAGTTTTGATTTCCTCATTCGCTCTTTTTCCAATGTTGACAGTAGCAGTGCAAATGCTAGAGGTTACCTCCTCCATCTTTAATCTAATTTCCTTTATGAGTTCCCTTAGGTTGTTCTCATAATCTTTGAGTTTTATGGTAATATCCCTCAACTACTTTTCCATATTATTGATTTTGTTCCAAATTGCCTCCTGTTTACCCTCCATTGTTTCCATTTTCCTATTGATTTCCATTATCTCCTTATATGTCCATAAATTGAATTTTAGAGTAGCATCAGATTTGCAATTGGCCACTCTAGTTGGTTCATCATTCTGCCTTTTGTCACTCCTACTTTCTATGTTATTATTAGGATTGCTTCCAACTTTTTCAATATTGTCCTCCATTTCCATTCTTTTTTGTTCTTTTGTTTTAGCAGGACTTTCTTTTTTGTTACCTCCTTTACTTGAGCTCCCATTTCCAATATTTGGTTAGCAACCTGAACTAGATTTTCCTTTTCATTAATCAGATCAGGGTCCTCAACAGGATCATCTAGATCTTTTTGAATTTCCTCAAACACTTGCTAGTTTTCCTCAGACTCATGGTTGTTGTTTTCAAACTTTTCCTCTATAGTAACTCCTTTCTCATTCTTATCTTGTGCTTCTTCTTCCTCACTGGAATTTGAATGCCCACTTTTTGTTCCTCCTTCCTCCTCCAGACTCTCCTCCCCAATGTTTTTAGAGCTTTCCCACTCTGTTTCCTCATCAGCAGTCTGGTTATTGATGCCTGAGAGTTTGAATTTAGCTTTTTCATTCCCTTTTACTATTTCTTTCTTATTACTCCATAAATCCTTATATTTTCCTGGATAAGGATTCTTTACAATGGCCTTATTCTTACAACGCCCTTCAATTATAAGAATTAACCCCTCATGCAGGATGGGATGAGATTCTTTTTTCTTATGTGCGAACAGACTTTGGAGCAAGGAAAAACGTAGATAAAAAGGAAAGGAGATTCTTACTTTGTGTCTGAAGTGATTGAGAAATACAAAGTGAAATTTGTGGAATCTTTTGCTTCTTCCATCAAGTATGAAGTACTCATGAATACAACATAAGACGTCCCTCCAGATGCCCTTAATCTACTCCAATTCAAAAAAATCTCTGCTTTTTTCTAGCTGCTGCTCCTTAGCATCCATTTTAGGGAATTTGCAAAAAGCCTCATTGGAAATGCTTGTCTGCTTTGAAAATTTTATTCCCTCCATTGGAAGCCCCATCACCTCTACTATGAATTCCTCTATGAGATTCACCATAATGCCATGCAAGGTAACCCTATCATCAATCCAATTTTTGAAAAAAGCCGTTGTGATATGAGGTATTGAGCCATGAAGCCGTTCCATATAACTCAAAACCTTTCCTCTCTGCAGTATCTTCCAGACATCTTCTTTTGCTCTCCACTCTTCACAATATTTGGGTTCCTGCTTCCTTGGTTCTCCTTTCCTATTGTGAGCCATACGAATCTCCTTATTTGGTAATGGAAGTTAGTAATACTACATTTTCTTCAAATATCTTGAAAGTTGATGATGTTGTTAGTGTAATCTTGAATGAGAAAATTCACAGGAAAAGCACAGAGGAAACATCAGGTAATGCTTTAAGTGTTGAAAGTAGGGGAAGGCAAAGAGAGAAGGGCAAGCAAGGGAGATCAAGGTCAAAGTCAAAGATGAGAATTAGATCCAAATCCAGAAATAGAAGAAATATAATCTGCTAGAATTGTGGAAAGAAAGGGCATGAAAAGAAAGACTGTTGGTTGAAATTTAAAGAAGAAAATCAGCATGAAGGTAAAGAAGAAGCAAAAGTTGTAGGTATTGTTTCACATGATGCTCTTATATTTTCTTTGGATAATAAAATACAATCTTGAGTTTTAGATTCTGGTGCCTCTTTCCATGTAACCCCAAATAGAGAATTTTTCAATGATTATGTCCATGGAGATTTTGGAATAGTCTATTTAGGGGATGATGAGCCTTGTAAAATTGTTGGCAAAGGAAAAGTGCAGCTAAAATTACAGAATGGAAACACATGGATGTTGAAGGATGTCATGCATGTACCCATCTTGAAGAGGAATCTGATTTTTGTAGGAAAGTTGGGGGATGAGGGTTGCACAGTAACTCTCACAGCTGAATCTTGGAAAGTTTCCAAGGGTGCACTTGTATTAGCTAGAGGTAAGTGAGTAGGTACTCTTTATCTGTGTAATTGTATTACTGATTATTCTCCTTCTGTTTTATCTACTTTAGATGTAGATGCAAAGTTGTGGCACTATAGGTTTGGTCACATGAGTGAGAAGGGAATGAATATTCTTAAGTCAAAAGGTAAGTTTTCAGATTTGAAAAGCATAGATCTAGATTTCTATGAGCATTGTATTTTTGGAAAATAGAAGAAAGTGAGGTTTCTCAAAACTGGGTCAACAAAGAAGAAGCACAAGTTGGAGCTTGTTCACATAGACGTGTGGGGACCAACTCAGGTAGCTTCTATTGGAGTATCATGGTATTATGTTTATTTCATTGATGATGCTACAAGAAAGGTATGGGTTTATTGCATAAAGAGGAAATTTGATGTTTTTGACACATTTAAGAAATGGAAAGCTTTGGTTGAGAATGAAACAGGTTTGAGATTAAAGTGCCTTAGATCTAATAATGGTGGTGAGTACTATAGAAATAAATTTAATAGTTATTGTTCTATGAGTAGAATACGTAGAGAAAGGATGGTTCCAAGGACACCTCAGCAAAATGGAGTTGCTGAAAGGATGAATAGAACAATAATGGAGTGTGCACAGAGTATGAGGTTGCATGCTAGTTTTCTCTTACAGTTTTGGGCAAAAGCTGTAGATACTACAATTTACATGATTAACAGAGGACCCTCTACTGCACTGGATGGTGGAATTCTAGAAGAGGCTTGGACAGGTGAAAAGGTAGATCTTTCATTTCTCAGAGTTTTTGGTTCTGAAGCTTTTGTGCACATTGATAAAGAAAATAAAAAGAATTTGGATGCTAAATCTATGTGGTGTACTTTTATTGGTTATGGCTCTAGAGATTTTGAATTCCGGTTGTGGAATTTAGAAACTAACAAAATTATTAGAATCTGTGATGTAGTTTTCAATGAGAAGGTGATGTACAATGATCAGCGCAAGAGGCTGAATAATACTGAGCAGGGTAATGTTGATTTGGATGAGGTTGTGATCCAAAATGAGCTCGCAGGTAAAAATAATCACATACAGGAAAACACAGACACCGACGTTGATCATGCAAGAACTGACATTGGTTAGGAAGGAACTGACATCGATCAGATGATAACCAATGTCAGTCAGATAAGAACTGATGTCAGTCATGTGGAACCGACGTCGGTCAGGTATAGACTGAGAGATGACTGAGATTAGTCACTGATAGAGAATTTGGGTGGATAACAAGTAGTGAATGAGTCTCAAATGCCCATGAGGAGGTATGAAAGGGTAATTAAACCCCCAATTTATTATTCCCCTTCTTTATATTACTTGTTGCTCACTGATGGTGGAGAACCAGAAAGTTTTGATGAGGCAATGCAAGTAGAATCCATGAAACAGTGGGAGCATGGCATGAATGAGGAAATTGATTCCTTGGAAGAGAACCAAACATGGGATTTGGTTGAGTTGCTAGCCAGAAAGAAAGCACTGAAAAACAAATGGATATATAGGTTAAAGGAAGGAGAGAATAGACAAATGAGACATAAGGCCAGGTTGGTAGTAAAGGGATTTGCACAGAGACCAGGTATTGATTTTGGTGAAATTTTTTCTCCTGTAGTAAAGATGACTTCTATTCCTACTGTATTGTCTTTAGTTGCTATTGAGGATTTGCATCTTGAGCAGCTTGATGTTAAGACAATATTTCTTCATGGAGATTTGGATGAAGAGATATATATGGATCAGCCAGAAGGTTTTGAGGTCCAAGGTAAGGAAAAACTTGTGTGTAGGTTGAAGAAAAGCTTATATGGTCTTAAGCAAGTTCCAAGATAATGGTATTTGAGGTTTGACAGGTTTATGACAAAGCATGGCTTTAGTAGATGTCAATCTGACCATTGTGTTTATTTTAAGAGATTGGATAATGGTAATTATATTATCTTATTACTGTATGTAGATGATATGCTTGTTGCAGGTTCACACATGCAGGATATTACTGAGCTTAAGGTAAAATTAGCTCACACATTTGCCATGAAGGATTTAGGAGCAGCAAAGAAAATTCTTGGCATGAGTATTAAGAGAGACAGGAAAAATCATAGTTTGATTTTGTCTCAAGAGGATTATGTGAACAAGGTGTTGGAGAGGTTAAATATGCAGGATGCAAAACTGGTAAGCACACCTATGGATGGACGCTTCAAGTTCAGCAAAGAACAGTGTCCTAAATCACATGGTGAGGTTGAGTACATGAGTAGAGTTCCATATGCTTCAGCAGTTGGGAGCTTGATGTCTATTGTTGAGTTGTGGAGCTAAAATCTTCACCAAATTAGTAAATGCAGAGGTTGTTGGAGTTACAAAGTCATCGACATCGATCAGGATCAACCGACATCAGTCAAGATTTGACCATAAGTTGCCAACGTCGGTTATGGATCGGTCAATGTCGGTCATATGCAGACAGACAGGGACTGACGTCGGTCACCTGTGTGTTCCAAAAGTCTATTTTCGAGGAAGAACAGATTGTTTGCATGAAAAGAATAACTGCAAAACCTAATTTTTTTATATGTACAAATAATACTATAAACTCATTTATATATTCATAATTAAGACAAAAAGAGAGAAATACTAAATATACAAATTTAATATTTATAATATTATATTCATTATATGACTAAGGTTTTCCCTAAAATCTTATTGCATATAATATTTAGGTTATAGGCCAGTAATATTGATATATATATATATATATAATTTACAATTTTTTTAATTTTTATAATAATAATATTATTTTCATGTTTAAAAACACAACAAATAGGTAGTAATATAATTTTGGTTCTACAAAGTAAGACACAAACTTATTTAATATAAATTATAATAATATTTAAAACAAACATTGGATTTTTTTAAGATTTCAAACATCAATATGATCTATGAAAGACCTAGTTTTTGTTGTTAATATTTTATTTCCACCTATAGCCCAGATAAATTTATTTCAACTAATAAAATGAATAAAAAGTTATTAAAAATGAATTATAACTTTATCTACCTAGAAATGAATTATAAAACTCAAAACTTACAACTAATTTTTAATCAAATTATGATTTTTTAAAAATAAAATATAATACTTAATACTTAATTTGAAATAAGTTATCACATATAGTCTTGTATTTAAAATCCCTTATGCAATAATTCCTTCTTCTCTCTTAGTTATTTATTCTCTTTTACCCATATTTTTACTATTTTTCTCTACATATATATTTTTTGTTCAAAACCCCACTTCCAGAATAAATAATGAAAAAAATAGAATAAGTAGAGAATGGATATGAATCAAACTCTATTTTTCAACTTTTCAATCATTCTACCAATATATCATTTTTTTAATTTGATGGGATAAAACATAGATTTTACAAAGATCTTGAAAATGTAATGTTTAACAAATATACAAGATAGACCAAAAGGGATAAAATATAGAAACAAACCCCACATGACATCTGATAGTAAATGACTTCAACAAAAAATCCACCAACCTCCCAAGACTAAACTAGACAACTAAAAGAAACACAAGGAAACAACTACCACAAATTACCCTAAAGACTCCTTAGAGCCTGTTTGGTCCTCCATGATTACTAATTCAATCCTATATGCTTACTAACATATACATGGATCTAGGAAAAATAATATGTTTTATAAATTCCATATAAATCATCCAACCTCCCCCATTCTACTAAATGTTCTCTTTCCATTCTCTATATTTTCAGCCATGATTTTCAATGATGGAAAAAATAACTAGACTCCTTAAAATCTATTGACTTCATCTTTTTTTAGCTACTAAATCAAGTTATATTAAGGATTATGGTTTTTTATCCCACCCTACACTTTCCTTTCTAATTTATTTTTAAAATTATTTTTTAATTAAAAAATAACCTAACCACTCTAACCTTGTAACTTCTTAAGGGTGGCTTCTAATCCCCCTTATTATTTTATATTACTATGGTGGATTATAAACTCCTCATTAATTTTAATTAAAAATAATCCAATTAAATTATTTCCTCACTAATCATGTATCATGCTAAAGACACTAATTTTAGTATTAGTTATCAATCCTAATACACTTCAACAAGGTTTTATCAAATTAATTTTCTGCACAATGACATTATTGTGTATTGAATTAGAAATAATGTAGTATTTTGGACCTGATACTAAAAATTTTTATAAAATGTAATAAAAATTTTAAATTAAATTTTTTTCATAATGTGAACACACTTTTACATGAAATAATAACTAAAAATGATATAATAATTATATGAAAGTATCAATATTTAGGGTCAACTCATAAATTGGTTTTCTCTTTCATTATCCATTCAATTTTATATTTTACACTATATTTTGTTTTTCTCGTAACCCAACCTAGATTAAGGTGGCCAATAGAAGCATATACAAAAAATATAAGTTAAAGATAAAAAGAAATTGACAATAATTATTTCCAAAATAGGATTAACAACATATTAATCAAATACTATTAAATAAAATTATGTCTAAATCAAATCAAAGTACACTAATTTATTAGAGGATAGAAAAAATCACAAGTGATACATCATTAAGTCACAAGTGCTACATCATTAAGTAAATTTTGGAGTATACTAAAATAGTCAAAATGGTAAACCATAATAATATAATAGATGGTCTAGAAAACACATATTGCTTGTAAAACATGCCCAAAACTAAAAGTCTCATGAACTCAAACAATATTATAATCATCCATGTAGATTATATTTATATCTTAGTGCCAGACTTATATAGATAAAATCATGCCTAAAAATGGGGATATGACATCCTTACTCCCTTAAATTAGAAATATCTCAATATCAAAAAAATTTAAAAAAAGTGAGGATAATTGCTACAAAAAATATTTTGTTCCATATAGCATTCCTTTCACTTAACTCATCCAACTAGATTACTTATTTATTTAATCTTTAACCTAATGTCATGATGATTTGAGATCGAAAATATATATATATATATATATATATATATATATATATATATATATATATATAATTTTATTTAATTTTAAACCTAATATAAATTCCTCTCATTAGACTCTATGAGATGAACTATCACTTCTTAAATGTTAAGTTGATTTTAGTAAAGGAGGTTTAAACTCTATTTATATGAACCTTACATGATAATTTGGGACATAATTATGTTATTATTTACAGTTATTATATAAGGTATTATGTTTAAATTAATGTAATCAACTATACCTTATGAATTTAATCACTTGCTAGAAGAAGGTTCATAGTCTTGAAACTTTAGACTTTGGAAGTTTGTATTTTTGAGGTTGTGAAAATAATGTGTATAAATCCCACTATATGGGAAGGTTTATATAATAGATGAATTCAATACCCGATGTTCTTTAAGATTTTGACATAAATTATTTGGCAAAAATATCAAGGTTATCTCAGACTAACATAAAAGCTATGCAGATTTTAAAATATCTCCAAGGGAATTCTAAGTTGGGGATAAAAATTTTCTAAGTGTATGCCCTATATTTATTATATTTGTAAAATATTTCAATTTATCTCCAATTTTTGTTGGGCCATTGATGTTATAAAAAATATTTTTTCCATTACATATAAGTTTCCTTCCAGCTTCTTTACCAAAGATTCATAATTTGTTTGATATATCATTATTAAGTAATTATATACCTAATCCATCACGTCTTAAAATGGAAAAAATTTAGGTGGGGGATAAGGTATATATATATATATATATATATATATATATATATATATATATACACACACACCCCTTATCCCCCACCTAAATTTTTTCCATTTTAAGACGTGATGGATAAGTATATAATTACTTAATAAAGATATATCAAATGAATTATGAATCTTTGGTAAAGAAGCTGGAAGGAAACTTATATGTAATGGAGATAATATTTTTTATAACATCAATGGCCCAAAAAAAATTGGAGATAAATTGAAATATTTTACAAATCTAATAAATATAGGGCATACACTTAGAAATAATTTATCCCCAACTTAGAATTCCCTTGGAGATATTTTTAAATCTACATAGCTTTTATGTCAGTCTGAGATAACCTTGATATTTTTACCAAATAATTTGTGTCAAAATATTAAAGAACATCGGGTATTGAATTCATCTATTATATAAACCTTCCCATATAGTGGGATTTATACACATTATTTTCACAACTTGTCATGTCCCCTTTTTCGTGGACATTGACAGACTTGATGATTAGCCTATTATGCAACCTTCGTAGGCTGATTGGATGGATAGAGGGTCATGATGGAGATTGGCTTGGCTTTGATTTTTAGAATTCCTATAGTTGGCTTTCATTCAGGCTATTTCAGACACATTTGGCATGAGCTCCTATTATTTAGGGATATTTGACATGTAGCGGAGTGCCTTTATTTTGGTATGGTCATGTGCGGAATCACTCCCTGGTTCACTAGCTTCGAACGGTTCGAGGATCGAACATATATTGAGGGAGATATTAATATTTGATTGATTTAATCAAATATTAATTATTTAGCCTATTTTTTATTTAGAAACCCTAATTCTAATTTAAGAAAACCCTAATTAGGGCAAACACATCTTTTTGAGGGTATAAGGGTTTCTCATGGAGGCCATTATTGATTATGAATTGATTATTGATTTTTGATATTAAAGAATTCTTCTGTGAAGACTGAGCCAAGGGTTCTAGGATTCCATTACAGTGGAGAATGTCAACTCTTCATTGTGTGTGATTCAGAGGCTGTGAAATATCAGCTAATTTATTGCCAAATTGAGAGATAGCTTCATATAGAAGTTATCACAGAGGTTTACAGATTTGAGAGGTAACTTCATACAGAAGTTATCACAGAGCTTTCCAAGTATTTCTTTATTTAGTTTTTGATTCAATAAATTATATAGATAGAGATCTTCTATATTAGAGCCATATATTTTCAGATCAGGGGTTGAAAACAGATAGGTTGTGCTTAATTGGCAGCCGTACAAAGTCTGTACAGGTCTGTACAGATCCACGCAAACACCGACCTCAGCAGACAGAGATCCCCAGTGACCAACATCAGCTGACTGAAGACTGACGTTGACAGAGAAGGACTGACAATGACCGATGTCGGTAGTATATCGACCGACATCGGTGACTGTGTGTTCGACACAGCAGGCTGAGATGTCCAGATTCAAGCTCAATTTCCAAATTTGCAAAAGCCCAGGGTTTTAGGGAAAAATATTCCATATTATTTTATTTGTATGATAGAGACTCAATTGTGTAATTGTCTAGAAGAACAAGTGATAAGATCTGTGATTTGCTATTGAGAGACTATATTATTGTTTATCTTTTGAATTTATTCTAAAAAATTGTATCTCTGTTCAGAGCTTGTGTTTCTATATTCCCTATTTGAAGGGGATATTACAGTGGTATCAGAGCTAAATTCCTGCCATCCTATTGGGTAGTTTGGGTAGATTGGACATTGAATCGGTTGGTAAATCATGGGTACTTCAAGTACTCAGAAACAGTGGGACAAGGATATGAAGAAGTTGAAACAAAGTTTGAATACATTGGCTGAAACCTAGAGGAGGATGAATGAAATTCTTTCAGATCCTACATTTGAAGACAAATTAGTATGGTATATGACATCCATTCGTAAAAGGTCCACATCACAAAATAGAAAGAAGGAGACACAAGAGGTTTCTACAGGGGTTGAGGGCAGCCCTACACCAGTTGTTAGACATGTTGATTTGACTCAAGAGGATATGAGGGCAGCAATGGGGAATGAGTTGTCTATATCATCTTTGCAAGAAGTTTCACTTGAGACTTCTACATTGGAGACCAGCATAGAGCATGCTAATGATATGGATAATAAGAGTATGGATTCTTTGCATGATCATATTGCTCCTTCATCTTCACATCAAGATCATCAAACTTGGACGGATATGGAAAGGACCCAAAATTTATGTGATATGTGGTCACAAAAGGCTAAGGAGGCTAGATTAATGGCTGCCAATGCGAGATAACATCTTCAAAACATAAGGAGACAGAAAGGAGTTACATCAGGTTCTCCTTGTGATGACTTACAGTGAGATCTATAGGAGTCACAGTTTCAGTCAGAGGAGGTGACCGTGGAGTTGGATCATTTGCGGTCTTCACTAGCCCTAGACCCAGTTCATTTGTATATTAAGGTGGTTGGTGGTGAGTACATTCCTACAGTTGTTGCTGAGGAGCATGTTGTTGATGCTGACACACATGTTCAAGATTTGGTAGTACCTGATTCTGATGAGTTTGAGATACTAGTGGAGTCAATTCTCTAGATTGATTCTTCTCACACATATGACAGTGTGGTACCGTTCATTGTGCCACCTTTACAGAGGGATCAATTATGGGATGGATTGGCACCATCTTTTGTAGATGGAATTGGCAGTTCGAGTTGTCCATTCTACTTGGGTTATAATACTCCGAGAGTTTGTTTCTCATGGTTTCTTGACTATGGTATTTGTAATCTTGGAGTTTGGTTGAGTTTCATTCGCCAGTTTGATTATCAATTCCTCTTTGTTCTACTTTTGATGATATTGCAGGAACTTGCATTGATTTACAGCAGTGCAGAGCATAACTACATTTGGGATCCAGGTGGGTCGAGTGGTTCATTATTCTGAGATTGCTTGGGGGCAAGCAATTTCTAGAGGGGTGGATTGTCATATCCCCTTTTTCGTGGACATTGACAGACTTGATGATTAGCCTATTATGCGACCTTCGTAGGCTGATTGGATGGATAGAGGGTCATGATAGAGATTGGCTTAGCTTCAATTTGCAGAATTCCTATAGTTGGCTTTCATTCAAGCTATTTTAGACACATTTGGCCTAAGCTCCTATTATTTAGGGATATTTGACATGTAGTAGAGCACCTTTATTTTGGTATGGTCATGTGTGGAATCACTCCCTGGTTCACTAGCTTTGAACTGTTCAAGGATCGGACATATATTGAGGGAGATATTAATATTTGATTGATTTAATCAAATATTAATTATTTAGCCTATTTTTTATTTAAAAACCCTAATTCTAATTTAAGAAAACCCTAATTAGGGAAAACACATCTTTTTAAGGGTATAAGGGTTTCTCATGGAGGCCATTATTGATTATGAATTGATTATTGATTTTTGATATTAAAGAATTCTTTTGTGAAGACTGAGCCAAGGGTTTTAGGATTCCATTGCAGTGGAGAACGTCAACTCTTCATTGTGTGCAATTCAGAGGTTGTGAAATATCAGCTGATCTATTGCCAAATTGAGAGATAACTTCATACAAAAGTTATCATAGAGGTTTATAGATTTGAGAGGTAACTTCATACAGAAGTTGTCACAGAGCTTTCTAGGTATTTCTTTATTTAGTTTTTGATTCAATAAATTATACAGATAGAGATCTTTTGTATTAGAGCCATATATTTTCAGATCAGGGGTTGAAAATAGACAGGTTGTGCTTAATTGGCAGTTGTACAAAGTCCGTATAGGTCTGTACAGATCCACGCAGACACCGACCTCGGCAGACAAAGAACCCCAGTGACCGACATCAGCCGACTAAAGACCGACGTCGGTAGAGAAGGACTGACAGTGACTGACGTCGATAGTATATCGACCGACACCGGTGACTGTGTGTTCAACATTGCAGGCCGAGACATCCAGATTCAAGCTCAATTTCTAGATTTGTAAAAGCCTAGGGTTTTAGGGCAGAATATTCTAGATTATTTTATTTGTATGACAGAGACTCAATTATGTAATCATCTAGAAGAACAAGTGATAAGATCTGTGATTTTCTATTTAGAGACTATATTATTGTTTATCTTCTAAATTTATTTTGTAAAATTGTATCTCTGTTTAGAGCTTTTGTGTTTCTATATTCCCTGTTTGAAGGGGATATTACACAACCTCAGAAATACAAACTTCTAAAGTCCAAAGTTTCAAGACTATGAACCTTCTTCTAGCAAGTGATTAAATCCATAAGGTATAGTTGATTATATTAATTTAAACATAATACCTTATATAATAACTGTAAATAATAACATAATTATGTCCCACATTATCAAGTAGGGTTCATATAAATAGAGTTTAAACCTCCTTTACTAGATTTTAATGAGAGGAATTTATATTAGGTTTAAAATTAAATTAAATCATTCCCTTAGTATACCGTTAAATATTTAAGTCATCTAAAACATCATTTTTTAAGCTCATTATGTTTCTTTTCATCTTCAAAATTAACCACATTACCTCACCCAAATTATATGTTTATATTATGCACTCTATGAGATTCCTTTAGAATATTGATATGGGAAAATAAATATCATAGTTCTTGAACTAATAATTGGTCAACTTAACGAACATCTTTTTCATGCTTATGAACATGTTCCATTTTATTTTCGCAAAGGAAAATGTATATTTATACACCCATAAAATAATCCATAATTTAAATCTAAATATGTCATGTTATAAAATAAGAAAACAAAAAACTCATTTAAACACTTAACTATTTTGAACAAAGGATTTAACTCAACCTTATCTTAAGTGAGCTACATTAATTTACATTACAAATCAAATAATTACCATTAATATGTACACCATACACATATTAAGGTTTATAATTTAAAATGTCAATGAAATCTAATTAAAACACTTTCTTATAGGTCTCCTCAATTTTTCATATGGTTCCATAGACATATTAGCTTCATTCTAATGTTTCTTAATCATTCTGAGATTATTTTATAATTTTCAGCTTTGCATATAAATGTAAGAGTATGAATAAAGCTTGATTCAAAATAAAATAATGTGGTAACTTAATGTATAGTAATTTCCATGTCACAATACCATTTGATAAAGAGAATTTTAATTTTCTTATAATATTAACAACTACTCAAAAATAAGATTAAAACCAAAACAATTTCTTTAACTGATGTATATAGTCCAAAAAGTGGTAATGATAAGAAATATTATTAACTTGCTATTTATTAACCAATTATGAATACATATAGAGTCAAATAAAAAATCCACTACCTTATTATTTCTAGTGAAAATGAGATAACCATATGTTTACCCATTGATCATTTACATGTAACATATGATTAGGCCATTTAAACCTAGTATAGTACTCTTAAATAATGTAAGTAACCCTTGCAAACTTTAAACTAAATTGGGGACTCCAAGAAGAAATATTTATGAGGCATAAAATGTTTAAACTTAGAACACATTACTATGAATTTATGTTTTATAAACATAGTGTGACTCAAGTCCTATACACCTAATTATGGAAATCACTTCCTTTTATGCCAATTTATTTGAATTTAATTCAAAAAGCCATATATGATAAACTTGATGCTCTATAAATCAAAATTGAAATCAAATAATCTAGAAGCTATAGTCATTTCATGGAAGCTACAACTTTATAATAATGACTCAATGAAAGTAAAACCCATAAATCACAATCTAATAACTACAATAATTATAATTACTTATTTTTGAAGTAAGATACAATCTACTATATTTAACTCAACTACTAAGGAATAACCATTCCAAATTGACATTATCAAGTAAGATGTTACAATATTGCTCCTTTGAACATGAACTCAATATACTAGATGACTCAATAATGAGTCTCTTAACATTGTTTGAATACAAATATTATGTAATAGAGATATGCTTACCTTGAGTTTAAATCTAGTTTTAGTCTAGGGATTCAACCTAATTCCATGTCAAGTCATAAATATGTATGCAACTATGACAATTAACTCTTATAATGAGATTAATAAATTACCATTGATTCAAGTTATGAATATAATCATAAATACTATAAACGTATAATAAATTTGAGTTTGAAATAAGAAAATATATGTGATAGAATTAAGAATGACAACACAATAGTCACTACAAATTATCCCATACCAGAAATTACATTAGGAATTTTACCATATATATTTTCCAATATTAAAATGTAAATTTCCCAAGTCATCCAACATAGTTTTATGCAAAAAATAAATCCAATATCATACACAAAATGCATACAATTAAATACTTATTTATTCTTCTGGGAATATATTATTCTACTACAATATAGATGTTTTAGATTATGGTAAAAGCAGGTTATGAAGGGGCCCCGAAACCCTAGTACAAGGAAAAAAGATAGAGCAAACAAAACACAGACAAAGTCTAAAAACTACTACAAGGAAGTAGCAAAAATAGGTTTTAAATGGACCTGAAACCACCGGAAAGACAACCGGTCACAACCCAAAAAAATAGAGATCAGGGACCACCTTAGACATAGGAAGACAACAAGAAAACAAAGAACTAGACTAGATTCTTTACCAGCAAGAGGAACCAGATTATTCATCCAGTTCCAATATCATTTTCATTGTTTCTTTTTCTTTCAAAACAGTATCCTGGGTAGTGGTTTCCACCAGCATTGCTCCTTTTTGTGTTACCTTCTTTCTAGTACTTTGTCTCGTTCTTTTGCTGGGTCCCTCCAGAGCTTTAGTCTCCTCACTGGCTCTTTTACCAATATTGACAGCAGTAGCATAAATATTAGACGTAGCTTCCTCCATTTTCATTCTATTGTCCTTAATTAGTTCCCAGAGGTTTTTCTCATAGGCTTTGAGCTTGGCTGGGATCTCTCCTATCTGATTATCCATATTGTTGATTTTGTTCCATACCTCTTTCAGGATATCTTCCATTGTTTCCACTTTCCTTTTGAGGTTCATAACCTCCCTGCACATCCAAGAATCAAATTGAGAAGATGCCTCTGCTTTGCAATTAACCCAGTTCATTGGAGTATGTGTTTCATCATTCAATTTTTTCCCCCTCCATTCCTCAGAATTTTTATTAGGATTGTTCCTGTCTTCTTCAGTGATATCTTCTCGACCCTTATGTTCCCGCTCTTTAATTCCATTTTGAATTTCCATTTGCATATCTTGATTATCATCCTTCCCTGTGGTTTCCTTTTCGTTCTTTGATGCTGGGTCCTCAACAGGGTCATCTTGGACAAAATCAGACTCCGCCTCTTTCTGGTTTTCCTCAGTGTCTTCAGTTCTGTTTGCAGAATCCTCCTCTATATTGACATCATCTTTTTCATTCTTCTCAGGACATTCTTCATCCTCATTAGAGTTTGTAGCCCGACTTTCAGTTCTTTCTTCTTCCTCCAAGTTTTCCTCACTGGGTTTATCAATACTCTCCCGCTCTATATCTTCTTCTACAATCTGCTTTTTAGTACTATGGAACTTGATTTTGCCTTTCTCAATAACACATTCACTCTTTCTGTTCCCTAACTCCTTGTTTTTCCCCTATTTAGGGTGCTTAACCATAGCATTATTCTTATAGTAGCCTTCAATTAACAGAATAAGGCCTTCATGATAGATAGGGCGCGTTTCCTTTTTCCTATGAGCATATAAACTTTGGACCAAGGAGAAACGTAGATAAAAGGGAAAAGACAAACTAACCTTGTGCCTGAAATGGTTAAGGAAGACAAAGTGGAATTTGTGCACATGCTTACTTCTTCCATCTAGAATGAATTACTCCCTTATGCAGCTTAAGACATCCCTCCATATCCCTTTAATCTGATCCAATTCAAAGAAATCCCCATTCTTGACCAGTTTCTGCTCTTCCACTTCCATTTTGGGGAACCTACAGAAGGCCTCATTCGAAATGCTTGTCTGTTTAGAGAATTTGAGTCCATCGGTAGGCAACCCAGTAACCTCAACTATAAAATCCTCTGTTAAGTTCACTATGACACCATGCAGGGTGAACCTTTCATCCTTCCAATTTTTGAAAAAAGCCATAGTGATATGCGGTTTCGATCCATGAAGTCTTTCCAAATAGCTCACAACTTTTCCTTTCTGCAAAATTCTCCAGACTTCATGTTTTTCTTTCCATTCATCACAGCTCTTAGGTTCCTGTTTCTGAGGTTCTCCCTTCCTTTCGCTTGCCATATTCATTTTCTTAGAACCCCAATTGCTAAGGTTGTTGCAATAATCCCATCTGTTGCCGAGTTGATAACTACAATATAGATGTTAATATCAGATCTAATAAATATTTAATGCATACATTGCATGGTAAAAATATTAGATCTAATAAATATTTAATTCATACATTACATGATAACAATATCAGATCTAATAAATATTTAATGCATACATTGCATGATAACAAATCATTAGATTCAACTGAAGGATTAAGCATAAGTATAGTTTATGAATCATAAGGAACATCAAATATTTGGATGGAATGAAATATTATAAGTATAAATAAAGCTTCATAATAACTATATCTTAATACTTATGCTTGAACAAGTTTGAATTCAATCTTGATACTTTACCATACAATCAAGTCATTAAAGAAGGTTTATATAAACTACTTCTCATGAACCATACATAATTTGTTTAAAAATAAAATATACAACACCTAATTATATTAAAAACCAAAATTAATTTCATCTATGATACAATAAATAATTCAATTCTTTTCAAGCCTCAAATTTATCTAAGTTATTTAATCTAACAAATTCAACTTTATCATGCATAGGTATGTGGCCATATTCTCTACGATTATAAATATAGAATACAATACCAAGTATTTAATGTTATGAGTAATAATATTTCATTTATAAACCAATAAAAAGTATCAATTAATAGTTATACAACTGTAATGAACCATAAAAATTGATACAAGACTTTCATTCATACATCTGTATAATGTCTAAGATCACATAATAGTCAATAATAGTATAATGTCTAGGATCACATAATAGTCAATAATACTATATTACAAACAAACCCCAATCTTAGAACTAGGGTTAGAGAATATAGAACTATATAATTAGGTTTTTATATTAAAAATAATTGGATAAAATCAAACATATACAAAATAATACTAATACTAAAAGTGTTATTAAATATATGTTTTACCATACCCAAAATGCTAAACAATAGTACCATAGTGCTTCGTGAATTCATTAGCATAGATTTGTATAAGAATGAACCAAAAAATTATTCAATTTAATTTAAAACCTTAAAATATAATAAATTCCTAAAGTGAATCAATACTAAAAATGTTACTCCATTATATAATCACTGAATAAAAATGGGAGAGTAAGTTGATTCCAAACATCCATGGCCCTTTACCATCCCATTCATTGATTATGAGCTTTCAAGAGTTCCTCAAATAGAGGAATACATGTATAAAATCATAAAAGAAAAATGTGAAAGATTATTCCACCAATATATTAAGGCTTCAAAAAATAAAATAGTCCACTACAAGTGTACATAAAATTGAACAACATAACACAAAATAGGGTTCCACCATATCAGATACAATGACAAATTTATTATTTGAGAGTATTATTCAATAATTCATTCATCTATAATGCCATAAATGGGGGAGATTAATATAACCCTACTATGAAATTGATATGGTTTATTTATGAAAACCAATAGAAATACCATTGCCCAAAATACTCATGACTTTGGCTACATTACCATGGAAAGGAAAACATAAAGAATACCAAAATAACCAAGGGTTTATTAGGAGAACTAGAAAGAGGGAATGGAATTCATGTAAAATACTAAGGTTTTGTGTGGCTCCCATTATGAATTACCTAAACTATTCCCTCTTTTATTATTTTTCACAATCATACCTTCTAAGTAATAGAAGAAAAAAATGGTAAACATAGAGTAATATTCACTTACATAAAAAAATGCATGAGATCTGAAGACCATAGATTTTCCTATTTTACTCTCCTTTTCTTCCATAACATATGTGATTCTTTATTATTCTATGTGTATATTTAAATCCTAAAAAAGAAAATTTTAAGCTAAATAAATATGCTCTCGTGAAGCATCCATCACAACTAAGGCATCATGTATGCTAATAATGGAATCACCATAATGTCATGGTAGTGAGGTCTATATATAACACACAACCTAACTTCCTCCACATTCTCCCCATTATCTAATTTTTTATTTACCTTATCTTACCTAACTCTTCCACTCCAAATAAACTAAGGCAAATGCCTTGATCTAACTTGTTTAATTTATTTTGTTTTAATCATAATTAAATTCTAACCAATTTTCTTGACCTAAATCAAGATAATAATTGCCATGGTATCACTTAAGGTTTCTAACTTAGTTAATGATTTTCCAAGGCCTTTTTACCAACTAATGATGTAAAAATGCTACTACATAAGTGAAATTTTATGTATATCAAAAATAAAACTAAGGATCCTAGTCCTTGAAACTTCATTTCCATCTGATCACCATGATGCCTTAAACAACCATAAAAAATGACATCAATTAACATGTACTAGACAATCTACATTATTGGATCAATACCAATGACTAAAAACATGAGTAATAATAATTTACATAGATCACATGTATCTAAAGTATTAACAACACAAATAAGGTAATGGTGTAAGTTAATAAAAAAATTTATACTTATGCTTTTATACATGTATACCATTGTTGCCTAGTTTTTTGAACTCTTTTCTATGACCTTAACCTTTGGCATGTCTAGGGATATGTGTGGTCAACTTATGGCTTACATACCTCTTTTATATTCTTGTTACATTTCTCTATGTTCTTAGTTAGGTCAACCTGTGGAATAACCATGGCTAAGTAGACTATATATAGGAGGTAATGGTTAGTATTTCATCATAATATTAAGTATTATTATCTTATTACATTGTTGTATATGTTGCTTCCTAAAAGTGGCTCTACTATATTATCTATTATTCTACTCTAATATCTATTATTTCTATGTGATATATTATCTTTACTTATTATGTGTGATATACAATTATTATATGGGAACATGTAAGTAATTTCATTACACTCTTCCACCCTCAGACCAAACTCACCCTTCAATAGTACCCTAAATCATGAAAATGACATCAACAACACTTGTTTTAATAGGTAACAATAATGTGGGATATGATACCCACTCCCCATAAAAAGAGTCATCATCAAAGTGCCTATAAAAAAGTGATAATATTGTTGCCAAAAGTATTTCCATCTTCCCAAGTACAACTTTTCTCACTTAGTTGGTCCAATTGGACTAACAATTGATGAATTCTTATGTTTTATAATTTGGCACTATAATTTTATAAGATTTAGATTGGGCTCAATTGGATCATATTCTATTCTAACACGTAGATATTATTTAAAATTAAAACATGATGTAGATCAGGTACACATTTTATTATTAAAATAATATGAAACACACCATGAATTTCATAAATGAAAGGTTGGAGAGATAGATAATAGGTAACATGGCTAATATTTTCCAAAATGTCAAATGGATTGATAAATCATGGATTTGGTTTGGATGCCTTACCAAACTTCATGGAAATTTTCTAAGATTTAACTCTTAGAAATAAATTTTCCATGACCCTAAATATTCTTGAGGATATTTTCAAATCAACATAACTATTGTGAAGATCAGAGGTAGCTTTCAACCTTTGTGGAATAAGACTCATTTGGATGTCATACTCATGTAAAATTTTACAACCTACCAACACTCTATTTTCCAAGTGGGGTATAACATGTTTTTACCATACACGGATTCAAACTAGGAAATTTTTATCACTAAGTGATAAGTTTTATTACAAGAAAAATCCACTAGGAGGAAAATCTCTTCCCACTTATCTTTTTAATCTATGAGATACAATATCAACATGTATTCTACAACTTCGTTCAACATTTCCATTTGGCCATTCATTTTAAAATGATAAGCTAAACTAAATTTTAGGTATGTTACAAACATAATAGTCGAGGTCTACTAAAACCTTTATGTAGATAGATTATCTTTGTTTGATATAATAAATCTAGGCACATTTTGAAGGTGAAAAATTTAATTTTCAAACTTTATGGAAAAATTTAGAGCATCATCAGTCATATTACCTAAATGAAATACACAACCTTAGTAAAGTTATCAATAATAACCAATATTTTATCATGCCTCACTCGAGACTTAGGTTGTCTCAAAATGAAATCCATTGAGATTTTAACCCTTTGTTATATGGGAATAAATGTTGATACAAATAACACTTGGATGATAATTTTTACCCTTTACACACTAAAACTCCTAGTATTTTCATATAAAATAAGCCACATCTCTCTTCATTCCATGTAATAAACAATATATTTTGAGATCGAGTGTCATCTTTGTGACACATAGGTGAGCAAATGAGGTGAAGTATGCACTTATTACATCAAAATTTCCCTCAAATTTCTTGGATTAGGAAATTTTTTTTGTTTTGATGCCTCAAAATTTCATCTAAGTCTAAATAATATTTAGAAGAAAATTAGCCACTACTTCTTTGGCCAACTATCCAACATTTCCTTGAAAATGACATATTTTAGTTATTATTTTATAACAAAATCTCTAAACTTAGATTTTAAAAAAAAGTATATCAAGGTAAGTTCCTATAATAAGTACATCAAAAACCGTATTTTATTTCTATTTGACATAATCAATGTCAGTGTCAAAATCACCAATGAACTCTGGCTATTTAAACTAGCTTACATTTAGTTCATCATGAAAAAATAATGTATAAGGCTAATATGATCATATTTTCCATCAAAATTCTTACCGAGCAATAAATTCTTCCATTTCTTGAGTACATAATCATAGCTACCAACTCATGATCATGGATTGGGTAGTTCTGCTCATGTGTCTTGAGTTTATGAGATTCATAGGAAAAACCCTTTTCATCCTGGGTCAAAACAATCCAAATTATAAAACACATGAATTTGCCCATATTTTAAAATTCCCATTAGGATCTAGAATAAAAAAATAGGGATTAAAGTTAATATTTATTTCAAATTTTAGAATGATTCCTCAAAATAAAGGGTCCATAAAAAATTCTTCCCATTTTTTATAAAATGAAATGATAGGGTTATCAATTCTAAAGAATTTTTTAACAAATATTCTATAATAACCAACTAGACCCATAAAAATACTTACTTCGTGGACATTTCAAGGAGTAGGCCATTCCTTATCTTTGATCTTTACAAGATCAACAAAAGCCCTTCTTTGTAAATTATGCTTCCCAAATAATGAATATTATCTTAGTTAAAAAACCACTTAATAATTTTACCATACAAATTATTTTTCCTTAGTATTTATAAGATCAAGCATATATGTTGTTTACGTTTATATTCATTCTTGGAATAAACAAGAATATCATTCAATAATACTAACACAACATGATCCAATAAATATTTTAACACACTATTCATGATCCAATATCAAGTTCTATTAGCTCCATGAATTTCAACATGAAAATTATTTTCCCTATGCAAAACTCTACCTCCCAACCTTCCTTTAAGGGTTTAATTTTTCACGTGCAAGTAATAAAAGGTGAAATGTGTCACCAAAATAAATTAAAACCTCCAAATGAAAACCATATTATACCTCTAATATTAATTAGGGTAGATTGTATTTCCACATTATGATGGTCAACTAAATCATATATCCGATGACTTTATAGGTTAGTATTGTGAAAAAATAGGAAATCATTCTAGTATTGTTTGTCACCACATTCCCAATAATGCACCATTATTTTCAAAGGCAAGGTTAAAATATTAGCTCCAATGGTTGGTGCATGGGAATTCACTTAAGGCTATTTATTATTCCCAAAAACATTTCCTAGAATAATTTTGAGGGTTGGGACCCTTTTTTATGTTTTGATACATATCATAATTGGCATGATTCACAAAGTTCATATATTGACATGTTGTTTTCAAATTCTTTCCAATATGATAAATAATATTTTTAGGCTTGTATTGCATCCTAGTTTTTATTAATTCATGTATTTCCTTGAGCCAAGACTTTTATTTATCTTCTACACTATGAGTATATTCAATTTTTGTTAGTAATTTGACCTATCAAAGCCAAATTACTACTCTTATCATACAAAACTTTCCTAAAACTGGTCATAGCCTTTTAAAGTTGGTCAAACCAAGGAATTATGGCCTAAAAATAACTAATTTTTTTCAAAAATTTTAAAAATGGATTGTAAATGGGTCATTATCATTTTAAAATAGTATTTTGAATTTCAAATATGTAGACACTCAATGCACAAGGATCAATTTTGAGATAAAATTGAACATTCTAGGAGCTACAGGTGGTTTCAAGACCTAAAATTTTATACAAAAGGTCATTATGAGTTTGATAACTTTATGAAAATGTTTCATGGCCATTTTAAAATTTGATATACTTGATGTTTTGTAACAGTCCTTAGCATGTCCGTTGGAGATCACCATTGGAGTAGGCATCATTCTAGAGTGCCATAGAGGTTTCTAAGTCTAGGTAAAAGTTTAAAAAGTATGAAATGATGTTTTTAAATCATAATAAGACCTTTAAATATTGTTAAAACTCTAAAATTTAATCAAACCATGCTCATATAGGCCTTTGCAAGTAAATAGGCATAATGGTCAAAAAGGGGTTTTTTGACTTTTTAAGCAAAATGTGCTTTTAGAGTGTTTTTATAGAATTTTAAAGACCCCATGATGAGGTTTTAAGGAATTGGGAAAAATGTGAAGATTTATTTTCATTTTGGTGAAATTTTCATTTTTTTAGTTCTAGACATCTTTCCTAGCCTCATGTTCATATGATCATATCTTTCACCACATGTGGAGTTTATATGAAATATATTAGTATATTTTGAGTAATCCTATTTAATTATAATTCATGAAAAATTTAGACCATTTTAGTTGTTTTACTTTATGAAAAATCATTAAGAGTGTAGATAGCTTAGAATATAATCAAAACCCCACAGGTAGATTTCTCCACATGGTAAATTTTTATATATTTTGAATGGGAACCCAATATTTTTATGAATGTTTTGGGGGCTAGTTTTATACACATAAATGGAATTTTTTTGGGATTTGGACGTATTTACTTCATGAACCATCATTTTGAGAATTTAGCTTCAAAACCTGCCTAAACCCTCAAAAAATTAGTTTTAAAAACTATTGATTTTATTTGTATAAAATAATCTTAGATAAAATTAAAACATTTTAAAATATCAATTACACTCAGATATGATTATATAAATGTCACTTTTATGCATGGAAATGTACATATGAGGGTAAAAATCATTTTTTTTGTGGAAAAAAGAATGTAAAATGAAGTACAAGACACTTCAATGAAATATAATAAATGTATATCAAATACTAAGACTTTTTTTTCATCCTAAAATTTTATTTTGGTCATGTATCATCCCATAAGTGTCCCAACCAAATCAATCAAAATGGCCAGTCTGCAAGAAAATGGAGCAAAATAAGCCTAGTCAACCTTGTTGACTAAATGGTGAGTGTTTTCTCATCAAAATCAAATATCTTATGGTGATAAAAGTTTTTACAGGTATATTTAATTATTTTTTCAATTTTCATGGCATCTTATTGTAGGTTCATTGGAATCCAAATGCAAGAGGATAGGCTATTAGGCCTAATTAGCCTAATAGGCCTAATTGGTCAATTAAGCAAGTAAAGAATGGCATTGAAAGTCTATCAAATGAATTAATTTTGGAGTTTACGCATGAATTTGGATTTATTTAAGGTTTTATCCTTATATATTGTATTTTTTAATCCATTTTTCATTACTTTTTGAAGTAGATCAAAAATTGTAATTGACACCATTTATCAAATAAAGAAGATTTTTTGCATATGTTTTTTTGGATCATAATAGAATGTATTTTTTGATTGTGTACTAGCATATAAGTGAGATATATATCCCCTTTTTTTAGGTACTTTCCTCACCTACTATGAAAATATCATCCTCTACAGGTCATTTGAAGAGCTATGAATAGAATTTGCTTTGCAAGATTCTTTCAAGCCTTCTTTTGAGACACTTATGTTTAGGATTGAATGTAGAGTTTTATTTTATATTCATATGTGTGTTTTACTCAGTTTCAAAAAGATTCTAAAGAATTTAAATCATCTATATGAATCACCACATTTAGATAATATTTTACATTTCAATTTCTTTCTCCCTTTTCATCCCCAAAAATAAAAATAGTTTAGTTTTTAGAGATAAATCTTAAGGGAACCAACCCTCTCTAGAGGTTATTCTCAGTCCAAACTCAGCCACACTCTCAGAATTACCAATTTTAGGAAATTTTTGTATGATAGGAGTAATAATTTAGCCTTGATATGTTAAATTACTAGCAATTTTGAGTTATAGAACCTTCTAACAAAGTTTCATGGCCATTGGGCAAGTGGAGATACTCGATGTTTTGTAATAGTTTTTGGCACACTCAGTGGGACACAAGTTCAGAAATTGGAGTATAGTTTGTAACACATTCATCATCAAAGATAGTTTTTAGTACTCCTATGGTCCTAATCTCAAGGTAAAATGTACATTATTGTTCATAAATTTATTTATTTTCATGTATCTTCTTATAGGCTATGGCAGCCTATAAAGTAGATTATGGTCATTCTTCCTAGTATCAATAGCCCTATCTACCATCATACTATAATCCTTATGATCCATATGCATTTCATCCTCATAAAAATGAGCCATATTCATTCCAATATCAGCCACCCTTCCAAAAATCTCTAAATATTCATTAAGAGTTGGAGGAAATGAAGAGGGTAAGCCAAATGATTACTGAAGAGAATTAGCCTACTAACAAGAGTTATTAGGTAAGCAATCTCAGTCTCAAAGATCAATACCTCGTGCTACCTCATAAATATATTCATGGATTCCAAGTCCATCTCAGCAATAAAATATCTCAATCATGCCTCAAACTATAATACTTTTAATTCCAAGGTCTCCTAAACCCAATTTTCCAACTTTGTATCAAATACAACAACTAAGCATAAGCCCAAATGATAAAATCAACCTTAAAGTCATTGTTGACATTCAGCCCTCACCCCTCCCTCCTCAAGGTCCCAAAGCCTTTCCTTCATGAAAATACATTCAATGAAATATGCAAAAATAGGAGGTGACAATTGTTCAAGTTCAAAATTCTCAAGAGCAAAATCAAATATCTATGACACAACCATTAGATCTATCTCATCTCTCAGAGTATTTTTAGGGGTCTACCATGCCAGTCTTGGAGAAAGAACCTCTCATTTGTGAGGAAAATGAGATATAAAATGAAGGTGACTTGAGTGATCAAGAATAAATTATTGTTGGGACACCACTTGGTAAAGATAAACATGATTCAATATTTGATGATGCCAAAGAAGAGGAGTTGCAAGATGTTTCTAAAGAGCTTTCAGTAGCTGAGATATATAGAGTATGAAAAAATATTTATTTATAAGGCAGCCATTAAGAACACTTACATAGATCCATTGTTGAGATGGAATATATTCCAGAAGAAGATGATCATTAGTATCAGTTATACCATGATTTCTTGAATGAAATTAAAGAGCTTAAAATGGCAAATTTTGATGATGAGATAGAGAAACATTCATCTGAGAATTCCACCAATGTTTTGGAGATTTAATAAGGAAATTTTGTTTTAGAGATTCCAAATCAAGATGATTTGGAGCTTGATTGGATGGATGAGATGACATTCTCTATAGAAGATGAAGTTGAAGCAAGTGCAACAGATCAAGAACCTGCATATGAATCCATCTAGAAGGTGTAAATATGTGATAAACATGTTTAAAATGGTAATAATACTAATGAATTTCATGTCCTTTAAATTGATCATGATGAAGAGGCCTTTTGGGATGACTTGGATAGCTTTTGTGCAAAATTTGATAGTCCATCTCTACCCCAAGTGGAGATTGATGAATGTCTTGTAAAGAGTATTGTTACAATTGTTCATCAAGAAGAAACTAATGAAATATTATAGCTATATTTAAATATATACCAAGAGGTTGAATATATGAGTGAGCCACTACTTTAAATGGATCAAATGAAGATAAAAATCTAGGTATACTAGTTGAATTTCCAATACAATCATTGAATGAGAATGTGTCAAATCATTATCAGCCTATAAATGAGGTAGAGATAACACTTTTGATGCAACAAAGAAGAATATGAGATGATGATGATTGGATCTTAGATCCATATCTTCAACCCATACACCTAAGAAAGGAATTTGGAGGCTTAGCTACATTATCTAGAACATATGAATATATAAGTGATCCCATTTGCATAAGAGAGCTATAAAAAGGAAGCAAATACATTTCAAAGTTCCATGGTACATCAAATAGCTTTCCATTTGATCCAAGAGGGCCATCAAGGTGGAGGTTAGTTTGTACATAATAGAATCCTTGTGTTTCACTCTTATAAGTGCATATCTGCACATGTTTTTAGTAGTTGTTTTTTCCTTTTCGTGTTGTTGTTGTCCTTTCTTTTAAGTACCATGTGCACATGTTTGTTATCCTGTTTGTATCTTTGCCCACAAAATATATTCTAATATTTATTGTATATCCAAGTCTATCCTTATTATATTTTTTTTATTTATTTGACCATTAGGCTGGTCAACCCCTGAAAGTCATCAAAATTGTTAGTAATTTGACCTATCAAGGATAAATTACTACTCCTATCATATAAAACTTTCTTAAAATTGGTCATAGCCTTTTAAAGTTGGTTAAAACAAGGAATTGTGGCTTAAAATCACTAATTTTGGTCCAAAATGTCAAAAATGGGCTATAAATGGGTCATTATCTTTTTAAAATAGCATTGTCAATTTCAAATATGCAAATAATCCATGCATAGGGATCAATTTTGAGATAAAATTGAAAATTATAGGAGCTACAAGTGATTTCAAGACCTCAAATTTTGTACATAGGGTCATTATGAGTTGGAAAGTTTTTTGAAAAGGTTTAATGGCTATTGGAAAAGTGGATATACTTTATATTTTTTAACAGTCCTTAGCATGTCTGTTGGAGATCACCATTGGAGTATGCATCATTTTGAAGTGCCACAGAGGTTTCTAAGTCTTTAAAGTTTTAAAATTATGGGTTTATGTTTTTAAATCATAATAAAACATTTAAATAGTGTATAAAATCTATATTTTAAGCAAACCATGCTCATACAGGCTTTTGCAAGCAAATAGGCATAAAGGCTAAAAAGGGGTTTTTTAACTTTTCAAGAAAAATATGCATTCAAAGTTTTTTGATTTAATTGAAAAAGAAATGATGATTTTTTATGTATCATTAATAATTTTAATATTTATTTTCATTTTGGTGAAATTTTCATTTTGTTAGTTCTAGATATCCTTCCTAGCCTCTTGTTCAGATGCTCATATCTTTCACCACGTGTGGATTTTGGATGAACACTATTAGTATGTTTTTATTAATATTGTTTAATTATAATTAATGAAAAATTTATACCATTCAAGTGTTTTTAATTTATTAAAAATCATTAAGAGTGTAGGTAGCTCAGAATGTAGTCAAAACCCCATAGGCAAATTTCTCCACGTGGCAACTTTTTATATATTTTGAATGAGAACCCAATATTTTAATACATGTTTGGGGGGTTATTTTTATACACATAAGTGGTATTTTTTTTTATTTGGATTTTTTTACTTTATGAACCATCATTTTGAAAATTTAAATTCAAAGCCTGCCTAAACCCTCAAAAAACTAGTTTTGAAAACTATTGATTTTATTCATATAAAATAATCTTGGATAAACCTAAAACCTTTTAAAATTTAAATTTAAATTATATATTATTCTATAAATGTCAATTTTATGCATGGAAATGTACACATGAGGGCAAAAATCATGTTTTTATGGAAAAAAGTATGTAAAATAAAGTACAGGACACTTTAATGAAATATAATAAATGGAAATCAAATAATAAGACTTTTTTCCATCATAAAATTTTATTTTATTCAAAAATAATTCCATAAGTCTCCTAAATAGCTCAATCAAAATGGTCAGTCTGTAAAAAAATGGAGCAAAATAGGCCTAGTCAACCCTGTTGACTAAATGGTGAGTGTTTTCTCATCAAAATAAAATATCTTGACATGATTTTTTTTTCTAGGTATATTTAATTAATTTTTTAGGTTTCATGGAATCTTGTTATAGATTTAATGGATTCCAAATGCAAGAGAAGGGCTATTAGGCCTAATAGGCCTAATTGGTCAATTAAACAAGTAAAAAATGGCATTGAAAATATATCAAATGAATTAATTTTGGAGTTACCACATTAAATTGGATTTATTTAAGGTTTTATACTTATACATTTGATTTTTTAATTCATTTTTCATTAATTCTTGAAGCAGAGTAAAAATTGTAATTGACACCATTTATTAAATAAAGAAGATTTTTTGCATATGTTTTTTGGGATCAAAATAGAGTGTATTTTTTGATTATGTACTAGAATATAAGTTATATATATATATATATATATCCAATTTTTTCATGTCATTTCCTCACCTACTATGAAAATATCATCCTCGATAGGTCATTTGAATAGTTATGAATATAATTTACTTTGCAACCTTTTTTCAAGTCTTCTTTAGAAACACTTATGTACAAGATTGAATGTAGAGTTTTATTTTATATTAATATGTGTGTCTTAATTAGTTTTAGAAATATTTCAAAGAATATCAATAATTTAGGTACATCACCCCATTTAGACAGGATTTTCCATTATAGTTTCTTTCTCCCTTTTCATCCCCAAAAATCAAAATAGTTTAGTTTTTAGAGATAAATCTTAAGGGAACCAACCCTCTCTAGAGGTTATTATCAATAAAAATTCAACCAAACTTTGAGAAGTTCCAATTGTATTAGTTGGAGAGAGGGTGTGTTTTACACATCTTTAAATAGGGTGCATTCTAGAGTGATAATAATTGTCACAACAAAAATATGAGGGTTAGTCTTATTTTCATCATGCATTAAAACTTCCTACAATCCCAGTTTAAACTAGGTTACCTTCATCTCCTCATCATGAATATAGATCATATAACATAAGACACAGAGTAATTTTTAATCATAATCGACCACAATCATAGTAGCTTACTTCATTAAGTATATGACTATGTATGTTGGGAAATTTTGAGTGAAATTCTAGGGAGACTGGGTTTTAGTCCCAAGTTCAATTAAATGATATCATCTTATATTTATCTCATCATTTTTTATTTCTTGTTAATATAATCCTTAAAATTTATTTTTCTAGTTGGGATGGGTTTGAGTTAGGGACACCCCATCTCCCTATATTTGTTTATTATTCTATCTAAATATTTAGGTAGGTGTTTTATAGCCTATTTAAGAAAAGGTTATCTAAAATGTCTAAGTATGACCCTCAGGGTGGATCTGATCTCCCACCAATAATTCTTGGATGATACAATCATCATGGTATAAGTTTTAGCTCAAGAGGATTTAGATATCAACTTTATCCTTTTAAAATATTATAAGGTTTCTAGTTAGTTCATCAAATTAGATAAGTTATCTATCTTCTTAATCAATACACATGTCATAAGACAAAGGAAAATTTCTTGTATTCCCAGTTAGTCTATTAAATTTTTTTTCCAATCATCTTGGTATGACACTATTTATAGGGAGACCTAAAATGAGCATGTGGAATTTATTTCTCAATAAACTTCAATCAGAACTTGTATGTTAGAGAGGGTCCCTCCTCAGTCTAGATGGTAAAATTCAAATCCTTAAAATATCACTAAAATCCATCCAAACTATTCAATGTCTCTCTTTAATATTCCCACAATGGTGATAATAAAAAATATAAAAGATCCAACAACATTTCTTATGGTATAAGATGAAGGGGAAGAGAATACTATCAATTGCCCCCATGGTGTAAGGAAAGCTAGAGGTTAGATAAAAGTTATTCATATTTGATTTAATGCAATGATAAAGTACTTTAATTTGTATATATTTTTTATTAATGATAAATGGTTTTGAAAGGGACCATATCCAATATAAAAAGGCTCAAAAGCTAGATAGAATAGAAGAGAGCTAAAAAAAGAGTGCAAAATAACACCAAAAATGCAAAACAACAGTGACTTCACAACATCACAATAAAGAAATCTTCACTTTCTAAAGTTACTGAAACTATTCTTGAACCCTTCCAAAGCATTAAAAATATTTAGGGTAGTAGTTTGAGAAGGTTCTATCATGTCAATTATGGTAAGAGCATAAGTTTTCTTAGTGCCACCCTTACATAAGCCTAGTTGAAAGTTGTTGAGGGTGTAAGCTTGCCTAACTTAAAACTCTAAAAACACTAAAATGGCATGTTTCATGGCCAAATGATCATTATACCTACCTTTAATATGATTTATAGTGTCTTCTAGGTATTTCATTCTTTTGTAAATATATTCTATCTTAGTCCTATAAAAGGAGGAATTATCCTCCTAATTTTTGCCTTTATCAACATTCTTTTTTAGCTATGTAAAATCCTTTTTGATCCCCCCAGTCCTTTCCTCTAGTTGTATAACTTGGGATTTGATTCTATGTTCCTTGAAATTATGGTGAGAAGGATTAAATTCCATAGTAGCATGTCCCATATCAAGGAGACTCTTAGCAATGGCAATTTCCTTTCCCTTAAGAGAGCTAGAAACCAAATCTTTGCCTTTATCACTACTTCTAAACACCTGCTTTGGGGGAGGAGAAGGTGAGGCAAGAGATCCAGGATTCTTAGTCTTTACCCTTTTATAGGTAGGATGTTTAAGTAGGGGAGGGGGAGGACTATAATGAGCTAGAATGTGGGTCGAGACAATGTGGTAATGATGATGCAAACTAAAAATAACCCCTTCATGAAGAGGAAGGGCACACTTGTGTGACTAAAAATCAAGAATAGATTCTTCCATAGAATGTAAAATATAATAAGGGAGACTAACCCTTATACCCTTATGGAAATGGTTCAGAAGGTCAAGATGATGAAGTGGTAGAGTGTTGTACCTACCCTCCAAAGTCACATATCATACCAATATACCAACCACTTC
Organism: Torreya grandis; assembly: GCA_037957365.1. Taxonomy (NCBI): domain Eukaryota; kingdom Viridiplantae; phylum Streptophyta; class Pinopsida; order Cupressales; family Taxaceae; genus Torreya; species Torreya grandis. The sequence continues at coordinate 374,734 of JARHVA010002027.1, forward strand.
ATCAAAAGGAGAAGGGAGAGAGGAATGAACAATACAAACTTTGACAAAATTCAAGGCATTAACCATGTAAACCTCAAGAATACTTTTCTCCTCTACAACCTTATCATATTTATTTTTGTAAAACTTTAAACCATCCTTGCTAAGACTGGTGATAGAAGCAATTAGATCTTCAGTAATAGAGAAGGTCTTACCTTTATAGATGATAACCCTATTCCTCTAGTTGTTGTAAGAAGAGATAGAAATATGGTTGTCATATCCCTTAATCTTCTACATGAAGTTTGTGAATCCTCCAACATTTAATGTGCTCTAAAGTTCTTCATTTTCCTTCCAATTTAGGTCACATAAGGGCTCAACCTGGTATGGAGTGTCACCAATGGTGTAAGAATTTGGTTCTTCATTTGTAAATATTTTTCTAAATGTTTATATTTTTTTCACAACCTTGTAAATCTTTAGAACTGCACTATATACATCTCCTTTAAAAAGACTAAATACTAGCAGTTGCCCCCATAGTGCAAGAAAAGTTGGAGATTAAATAAAATTTGTTCATATTTTATTTACTACAATGATAAAGTAATTTAATTTGTATATTTTTTCTAAATGTTTATTTTTTTTCACAACCTTGTAAATCTTTTTGATTTTAAGTCATGTAATTCAATTATCAATTTATTTGATTGCCTTTGTAAAAATATTATTTAATATTTATTATAATTTTTATTAGCATTAAAATTTTATTATTTTATATATTATATGATGTATATAAATATTATATTTTATAATATATATTTTAATATTATATCAATTGTTATAATATATATTAATTATGAAAGTGTTAAAGCTATAAAATGCATTGTATGTAACAATAGTTAAAAATATCTTTTTTTTATGATAGATTACTCTTATCATTTACTATGCCAACAACACTCTATTATTAGTGTGCAAGAAATCACCCAGTGTAAAAATTTAAATAATATTAATCAATTTGAAACTTAATCATACTGGGACTAATAAAAAAATTCTCACATCACATAAATTCTTACATTAAATTGTACTTTCCAAGTGTTTCTTTTCTTTTATGAGGTATATTCCTATTTCAATCAAAATTTAACCCACTACATTCACTCCCACTTGAGATCGGTTGTTAAGCGAGGATATTTTCCCTTAAGTGGTGAGATGAACAAATAGAGGGAATCCATCTATAAGCTCATTTGATACAATGTACCTCAAATGTAGTATTTGTCAATAGAATATGGCACCAATATGTGAACTATAAACCACTTTATAGTGTATGATTTAGAAAGGATAATTAAAAACTAATCTAAAATATCAAATTATCTAATAGTCCATTATTGAATATTAAATAATTTTTCATGTTTAAATCTCATTATTGATTATTATTATAATATCACATTGGTAAATTTTTTACCAATTTTTAAGCTTACCATAATTAAGGTGGTCATATAAAACTTGTTTGACCATTTTTTAAATAATTGTGCTTATACATAAATAATAAATGAGTACGTAATATACAAAATATTATAATTATTATTCACCAACATATCACTATACTTGGACGGCATGTATGTATGTATATATATTAAAGTAATATCTAAAATTTCCATATCAATATGAATATTACATGAATCAAATTCTATTAAAATATTTATAAATGTGTAGGTATAAAAAATAATAAGGAAATGGGTTCTACACTTTCCACTCTATTGTTTATTACTACATGTGGCATGAAATTGGTTAGGTCACTGAGGGATGCTATGCAACATGAAAGGAGGCTATAGATTCAATTTTTTTATGTTTTTTGGTTCAATTTGTTATCAAATAAGTAGAATACACTAAAAAAATAAACATAAAACAATTATGGAAAGCGTATGTGCTAGAAATGTAGTTTAATACAACAACAGATTACCCAAAACAAAATTGGTCCAACTGAGAACATTTTCAATCAATATTTAATTAAATAAATTGACACTATAAAATTTTAAAAAAAAATTATTGACATTGAATTTGATAATTGAAAATAAGTGAAAGATAAAATTAGCATTAAATGTGTCATTTGAAAAAAATAATAAGATACAATTTAATTTAAATGATTGTTTTAGATTTAAGGTTAAAACAGGTTTTGAAGGGACCCCGAAACCCTGTACAAAGAGAGAGATAAACATTAAAGCACACCCAGGTTAACACGAGAACCTGAAAATAGAAAAGAACCAAAACCAGGTTTTACAAGGACCTGAAACCGACCAAAAGACCATTACAAAACAGCAATCAAAACACAGATCTGAAAGTTGACCCCAAACTTCCAGATCCGTAACCAGCAAACCGAAAAAATGACCAGTTTGCTGCCCCCAAAAAACCAATCAGCAGAAAGGAGCTTTGCGTGAATCTTAATTTAAATGATTGTTGATCAAAACATATACATGGTCTTTGGATCAAATCTTAGGTTATAGTTGGTATGAAATGAAGAGTTTAGAGATGTATTCAAATGCATTTTATGGAAATGAATAAATAGTAACACATATATTTATACAAATGAACAGTGGATGTTAACATTATGAATGAAGACAAAGATGCCCCATACATGTTTAAAATGATAGATGTATGAATGGAGATAAAATTAAGGCTCTTCAGTATGCTTTACACATTGTAAAAGACAAACATTAATATAATATGTTATAATATATCTTTTTATTTATGTTAATAATATATTATTATAATATATTATCTTACAATATAATTTAGTATTAATTAAAAATAATATCTATAATATTATTATAATCTAATAGTATATATTATAGATTAATATCATATATAATATAATTAAAAAATCATTAAAAACATATCTAAACATATATTTTAAACAATATACAAAATAATATGAAGTAATATATTATAAAAATATAAAATATTAAAATATAAGTCAAATTTTATTTTATAGTTGTAATAATGCAATGAAATATATGAGATAATAAAATATACATTATAATAAAATAATCTATTAAAAAAGTATAATTCCATTAACTAATTATATATATATATATATATATATATATATATATATATATATATATATATATATAATATTTTATTAGATATAATATCGATTATAAATATATATTTTTATATAAAAATATATATTTTTTAAGATTACAAAAATTATTAACCTATATATAATATATAAAATGCAATTTTAAAAAGGACAATATTCTTTAATGAGAAGTGATAACTCTTAAAATATTTTTATAAATATCTTATATTTAATATTACATAATATTTTAACATTTTTTATCTATTTATTTTATCTTTGAAGAAAATAAGTAATTTTGATTATGATGTTATGCTTACATAGTTCATAATTCTAATTTTAGTGATGGAGTTTTAAAAAATCTTCATTACATGGAATTTATCATTTCTTCCTTTGTGTCAGACCCCAAGTGACCAGTCCCTTGCTCTTACTCTCACCTCCATTAGATCGATGTGCATTTAACCATGTGGTTAAAGAAAGTGAGATAATAAAAAAAAGGTGTGAATTGATATCTGATTGAATGTAAGTTAAACATATTAAGTGTAAATTAAAAGAAGAAAAAATATTTTAAGTTTAAATTAAAAGAAGAAAATATATTTTAAAATAGTAAAACTCAAACTCATTATTGGAAATAATGTTGACATCTAGTTGAATGTGTGTTAAACATATTAAGTGTAAATTATAATTTGAATGTTTTTTTTTAAGGATCAAGATTTAATTGAACATCAATATTAATTTTGAGAGATCCCTTCTTGATGAGTCAAGAAAATGATGAAGGTTTAAATTTGATGGGTAGTATGATCATATTTTGTCAGCCCTAAAAGGCAAGGTCATTTTTTTTGTTGATAGTATCGTATGCAAGGTGAAATTTCAGACATTCTCTCCAAAATTCTAAGAAAATTAGAATAAATATATAATTTTTTTCCTTTTTTAATATGAATTATACTAGAAATAAAGTCATAAAATAATTTCATTCATATGTATTCATGATATAGTATACCATCCATAAAATTTAGTGCCTGAAAGACTCAAATATTTTCATAGATTTTCATGAAATAGTAGACTTTTGATTTTAGTGAATGAGAGGATGAGTGAAAGGATATGTTGAATAAAGTATTAAATCATCAATTATATCCCTAAATAAGATAATGAGTAAAGGGAAATGGTGAATGAAAAACTATCATCAAATATTTCCTTGATAAACATAGTCAATTGAATATTTAATAAACATAATCGATCATCAATTTTATGCTCTTGAATGAGAGGATGGGTGCAAGGTAATGGGGTCATGTTTAAATTTTATTTTGCTTTCTATAAAATAAAATAAGTTTAAATAATTTTAAAAAAACATCTAGCATGACTAAAGGCATGTGGATATCCTAAAAAAAACTAGTAGTAAGACATAAGAACCTAATAAACATAGCCTTACAAGGTTTGCATTGTTTAAAATTATGTAGTCACATATGATGTATGTGATGCATGTTATTTTAATCACCCTATAAAAATTATAAGTAGTTGATGTGGAAGAAGACCTCAATAAATTCCAAGAAAAATGATGGCCCAACTTGCAAGATGACTATGGTTGCTCGATTCAACGATGCTAATTTATTAATAGAACATTGTTGGTGCCTCCACCTAATTTTTTAAAGGAATATTTGTGGAATTTCAAGACTATAATGGTGGTTTTTTCATATAAATAGGTGATCCTTCTTTATCTAAAGTAGGAAAAAAATATGTGTATATTCTCCAGTCTAATAATCGCTAATTTTGTAATATGTGAAAATAAGTATTTTGGTGCTTATTTATTTATATTAAACTAAATTTATAAACCATACTAACCTTAAATATTAAATAATCACATATTTATAGGAAATTGAAATGGATATAGATGATGAGTGGATTATGTTTGGACCTGGATTTAAAAAAGAAAAAATTAAACTTTTGTCATCTAGGTATACTAAATGTTGAAGCTCAAAATAAAAATATGCAAGCAGGTGAATTTACCACACTTTTATTTTCATAAAAAAATTAATTACTATAAATTTTAAAAAAATATGTGACTCCAAGTTGAAGCAATTTAAGAAAACAAAATAGGGCCCAAGTAATTTAATAAAATAAAATAGATACAAATCAAGATTTAGGGAATGAAGAAAACTTTTGTAGAACATAATTTTGAACTAGAATAGGTCAAGTTCATAAAATTTATTCCACAAAGCACATGAGGATCATACATATAGGGCCTCTAGCACCATGTTGGCTTCTTCCATGAAAATGATTTGGCAAAGCTGCCCTCTACATGTTGCTTCTTCAACATCCTCCATATGTCCTCTTCAACATCCTCCATGTGGCCTCTTCAGTGACCTTCATGTGATCACAGTGATTCTACCATTGTCTACAAGATGTCAACCATTTAACATGATACCAAAAATATGCAAAATAATGGTCTACCATTTAGCATGATATTAATAGTTTGAAAAACAATGATCTAACTCCCTGTGTCAGTATGCCAATGGAATTAAACAACATCTTCTTATTTTTTTGTCTCATGTGAGATGAATTTGAGTCTTTACCTCATATATAATCCTCTATCTTAATAATCTCAATACTTTATCATATAAATAATTCATTCCACAAGGTTGATATAAAATAATTCTCATGATACATAAATCATTTATTGAAAAATAAAATCTATGACACCTGATTATTTTACAAACCAAAATTAGTTTCATCTATGATCGAATAAATAATATAATTCATTTAAAACCTAAAATTATTCTAACTTATTTAGTCTAATATATAAAAATTTACTAACCATGGTTTATGGCCATACTTAATAAAATTATGAAAATAGAATATAATAATAATTATTTAATGTTTTGAGTACTCATATTTAAATGATAAATCATTCAAAAGTATCAATTAATAGTGATACAACTATAATACACAAAACATACCTATTGTGTCCAACACACCTCTTTGTTTAGAGAAGCAAGGGACCACTCTTAAAATTCTTAGTTCAATTCCCTAGGTTTTTAGTCCCTTTTTGATAAACATCTTTATGTGAAAATCCTCTAACTTATGTTTCAACCTAATTTTCCAAGCGTCTATCATGCTTCTAATGAAAATTTGGTCTCTATTAAATACACATATATCCTTTTAGATTTAAACACAATCAAGTCCTTATTACATCCTAAGAAGAACAAAATGATTTCATACTTATAATATTTTTACTATAGTAACTATTTTTCATAGATTTTTACTTGTATTAATGTCCACAAAGTCCTAGTATTATAGAGTCTTAGTCTCTTAGAGTCCTACTTGGCATCTCATAAAGATTCATTGGAAGGAAAGTAAGTGTTTTAATTGATTACGTGGCTTCTATTTAACTTAGTATTTTTCATAAATTTACATATGAGAAATAATCCCATGTCCCATTATCAGAAGTGTTAGTCTCTTAGATTTGTTTAAAATATCAGAGCCTGACCTAATGAGAAAATATCATGTGTCTTGGTTGTCAGAGATGTCAATATCATAGACCTATCAGATATGTTAGATCCTAGGATATTTTAATCAATCTTTTCACCTTTCTATCAGACATGTCAGTCTCTTAGACCTGTCAGATATGTCAAGGCCTGAGAGAGCTTAATCAAATGGAAGAGTGCCATGTAGCCTAGTTGTTAGATATGTTAGACCCTGATCAATTAGGTTACCCTACTATTAGTCATGTCAATATCCAATATATGATAGATATGTTATATCCATAGAGATATTGATCTAATGAAAGAGTGACCTATGACCCAGTTATTAGATATGTCAGTATACTAGACCTATGAGAGATGTTAGATCCTTGGAGAGCTTGACCTACCAGATGATGTCATATGGAAATTCTATACAAACTAGTAGAAAAGGGTCTGATACACTCTAAGGCAATGAGATGGATGTATAATTATATTAATATTCTAATCAAAACATGACATGGATTACCTACTCCTCCAGCTAGCAATTCATACTCCTAAACATGTAAATGTGAAGTACTAGGCTACACCTATGTGGTATCTATTATAGGTAGGGCCAATTGGTGATGGACATGTGGTAAAATATAAAATATATCTAGGATGCCATAAATGAGATATATTCATATGACTACCACACTTATTGATTTAAATGAATGGGAAATTAGGCCCTTATTAGACAATTAAAAACATCCTTTCATATTCTCCAAATATAACAGGTGACATGTATTAAAAATCTCTCAGTTAATTCTAAATCAAGAAATAAATTAAAGGATTGATCCACCAAATCAAATTTTAATTCACACTAGGTGATCCACAAAGCATCATCAATGTAGGAGATATGTGAGGATCCTTATAAGTGCCCAACAGAAAACTCTTTTTATCATTATTGCTCCCATCGTAAAATTTGCCTCCTCACTTTCAGTTCATTCCTATGGCCCCCACACTCTCTTTGATCAATATTTTCCATCTCATATATATATATATAATGGATACTTCATCCTCTAACCCTAAGGCTGAACCTAAATATAAAAACACCATATTCCTATAGAACTTGACCAACTTCAAGAATTACAACAAGATATTAAAAGTAAATGAAATGGTAACCATGTTAGTCTCTAGTGATGATGATGATGGAGATGAGTTCCTAGATTCTCTCAGGGCATATGATAAGTGTGGGTTACACAAATCCACAACCAAGCCATAAGTCTTCCTCTATGTAGACCTCTTCAACAAAATATTGCTCACTTTCAAATGAATATAGGATGATGCTCATAAGTTGTGTATTTTATGGGTTCCTAGTGTAGGTTCACATAAATCTTGGGGAGTGTGTTCAAGTTCAACTACAACCTATAAAAATATATAGTCTCTTACAATGTGACCATAATTCATGCATGGATAAACACTTACTAAATATATAATGTTTTAAGGGACTGAGGAAAAAACCTAGATGCCAAATGGGTTAACAAGGTAGACATCAAATTTTAAATTATTTACACCTTTAAGGAAGGGATTCATGTGGGGATGATCTTATTATATTAACTATTTAAGGTGATTAACTATGTGTACATCAATCTATCATGGGTGCTCCTACTACATATAATCCTCAAAGGTGATAAGGTCTCAGACCTTAGAGGTATGGTCAACTTCAACCTTCTCAAGGTGGTATCATATGCTTAGGGTGGAGATAATTTATATATGATGAGATACTTGGTGGATTTAATTTATGCCACCATTATGCTTAATACCTATGAATTTACACCATGGTTTCCTAAAGGCACAATGGTCCATGTATTTTTTATAAATTATATGGATACCATTACTATAATCACATCTGGGAGATTTATGAGTTCTTTTATCCAATGGCTTATATGTCTATGAATGAGGTGTCCATACCTCCATTCTCTAATGAAATAAGATAGTATATTACCCCCATCAAAAATTATTGGTACTATAAAGATGACACCATCATCTGAATGGATGGTACCCTCAAATATCCCCTTTGCTTGCCTTACCAAGTTCTAGGTTGGTTGGAAAAATAAGAGATTACCTATCAACTAGTTGAAGTTATCTTTAGTCACTACATTATCCATAAATAAAAGGCTTGCCTATTATTCCCCATTACCATCAGGAATCATGTACATATTATTCCACCTCTATTGCAAAATATGAAAGTATGTAGGGATTAGTATGCCCTTGGAAAGGTAAAGCATAGATAATGGGACCCACATGACATCATAAGGGCCTATGTGGAGAAGCATTAGTATTGGTTCAACATAAATAATGGCCACAAGCCTTTTGAGGAAGATGAAGTCCATATCAATCCCACATATGACAAGGGCATTCTTCCTCCACTTGAGGTTAGAAATAAAAAGAAAGGAAAGTAGGTTCAACCTGGGGCATCTTCCCAACATGGACCTACCTCCCCTACATCAACTAAGGCTAGGAAAGATGTTTAAGTGACTCCTAATCAAAATTAAAAGAGGATATTACAAGGGGTTATATCCCCTTCTCCTCCATTAGACCTCTATAACACTCTATTTATCTTCTACCACATTTTATGGTTTAGGTTTCTTAACTAATGGATATACAGGGACTAAAGTTCAACATCAACAAAATACTATAGGTGAGTTTGAAGTGTGACCATCAAAAAGTAGACCTAGAGATCCATTCCTCTACTTTCATAGTCCATTAAAAACTTAGTTGATCACCCCCTGGTTTCTCATTCCCATAACATCCCACTCAAGTGGTGCATTCCCTCTTTCCTATTTCACCCTCTCCATAGTTCACCCAAGTGCCTCTAGCTTTGGTTGTGCATAATATACTAACATCCCAATGTCCCTCTGATCAAACCATTCTACCCATAGGGATATTTATAACATCCCCATTGGTTTTTCCATAAGTGATCCTCGTTTAATAGGTCTAGTTACATACCCAATAATAAGTACAAATGTGTGCATAGTTCAATTATCCCCAAAAACATCATTGGTGATTAAAGTCACTCAATAGATTCCCCATTCATCCCCTACCACCTTTTCCACTATAACTTATTCCACCATAGTAGTGCAAGCTGATCTAAGCAAGAGGCTTAGGAAGAAGTAAAAGGTAAATCCTACTCTTAAACCCCATGTGACTCTCATGTCACTCTTAGGCCTCCCTTTTCCATTGTCATAGGTGCTTAGTGATTTGTATTTAATAAATCAATTTATTCCTTCTTATTGAATGCCTCTCTCCCTAACATTATTACCCCATACGTCAATTTGACCTAGAGATAGTTATAGGCTTAAATGTTCCCATGGACTTCCCCTTTCATCCTTACTCCTTATGCCCCCATGCTTCCTCCTCCTCAATTTATTTCATCCTTCATTCACTTTTATTTATCCATTCCTCCTCTTCCAAGGCCTTCACCTATCACCTCCATCTCTACCACCCCAAAAAAACCCCTTCTACCCTAAGAGTAGCCATGGTGTTACATGTACCTAAGATGATCATGTAGGTAGATCCAATAGTGTAGTGGGTGTTTGATAGGACCTCAGGGAATATGAAGAGGATCCTCACACAAAAATTCATTCAAAGAGGTGACCTTGTAGTTTAGAAAACTCAACAAAACCTATTCTCCCCTACCAAAGTGAGATCATATATACAAGAAGAGAGAGTGGTTTTGGAAAAAATTTCTATTCTTTAGGCCACACATGACATGTCTTGAAACCTCATGAAAGACATGTAGGATTAGTTTTGGGTGCTTGAGGAATAGGTGAATAACACCTTCCCTATAGAATCGATTGGATGGGTCAAGGAAGCCCTCATATAGATCTTCTTAACTCTTTGTGAGGTGTTTTAAGAACTAACCAAAAGAGGGTACATATCTAATGGATGCAAATGTATTTATAAATAATTTCTCTTGTAGATACAAAGTGTAGGAAATATCATTATGTTTATACACAAGGTCATGTTACTAAAACTAAAACTCATGCCTACCTCAGACCTTAGCCTTTGTTAGACCTATGTTTGGATCACGAGGGCATAAATTGAAGAATATATGGCCTTGGTATAGATAGTTATGTGAATTCTAGAAAAAAATATGGAAAACATGTTAACCTAATTCAAAGAAGTCAACATCACTATGGTAATCCATCTATATGGCACTCTATAGGACAGAGAATAGTTTGAAGTTCACCTGGGTCATTTCAACCAAGTCATGAATAGAAAAGTGGAAAATTTTGACAAATTCGGAGCCAACATAGTTACAAAACTCTTAACTCATTCTAATACAAGAATCAATTGGGTTTTAGAAGTTAAAGTATCTATGGAGGCTCCATTCCAAGTACATCAATGATTATTGGCTTGATCAGAGGTGATATTTAGAGAGCCACCTATGAACTTGGCTAAGATAGACCATGATTTCAACCTAGTGGCAACTGCACTAGTGGCCAAAGAGGCACAACCCAAGTAGATGGGATATAGTTCTTCTCTAGATCATCTACATATCAATTGAGTATCCCCTTGGTCATTTTTTTTGAAAGTGGAGAATATTTTATTTGTTTTAAATCTTGGTAGTTGTAACAAACTTGAGTGGCCATCATTTCTAAGGATGGTAATATCATTCTACTTGGAGGAAATCCCCATGCTTATATATATTTTAAATTTCCTTTTATTTGAATGGTCAATAATTTATGTAAATAAACTATGTTAAAACTCTAATAGTTCAATTTTTTTAACTTGGTTTTCTACTCAGGGAATTTGTTCTGTTATTTCTATGTTTTAAGTGGATGTTTATGCAAGATGAGTGATTATGTGTGTATGTTACATATATGAGTATGGTAGTTAGATTTTGCATTTGGTAGTCTAACCCCATGTATATTCCTTTCAAATTTTTTGTGAACATTTTATGCTTTATATACTTTTAGTTATAAAGTGTTTCAAAAGATTTGTGTGTCAATTACTATAAATATTTTGATTTTTTACATTTTATGGAGGGATTTCAAATAAAATATTTAGATTGATGTCCCTTTATAATCTTGCCCACTAAGTGGCTAAAGTCTGTGAAAATGTTGAACCAAGAATATCATGGTATAACTATAACTTGGAATGTTTTTATTTCTTAAGAGCTAGCATTATCTAAATTAAAATCACCCCTTTGTATGTTTGTTTTGGAACCAAAACACTTTCCCATATTATAGAAATTGATAAAGCTTGGATTAACAACAATAATGAGTAAGGGTTTCTTTAGATGTAAATGAATTCTAAATGTAACCACATATACATTGAGCCTTCAATGGTAATAACTAATTCTCTTTGATTATAAAAATTCTAAACTACTTGGTCCTTAGACTAAACCAACATCATTCCTAAAATTAACGAGGATATTTCTTTATCCCATGCATTAACTCCCACTTTCCTCCTTTGAAACACTCAATCTCATGAGTACATTTGGATGCAATGATATTTGGTACAAAAAATAACTTAATAAAAGAATATAATTCATACATTTTACATAATTTTTAGGATCACATAACAGTCATCAAGACTATATTACAAATAATTGCCAATCTCAAGGCTATGGTTAGAAAATACAACATTGTAAAACAAGGTTCTTATATTAATAACTAGTGGATAAAATAAAATGTATAAAAAATATAAATGATTCTAAGAATTTTATTAAATACATATTTTACTATACATAAATGGTAATAAAAATTATTGAAATACCTCATGAATTCATTGTCACACATTTATAATAGAATAAATGAGGCACTAATTCAACTTAATTTAAACCTTAAATGTTGATAAATCCCTCAACTTAATCAATACTACAAATATTCCTCTATTTTGAAATCATTAGAGAAAAATGGGAGTGTAAGAGGAGCCAAAAAATTAGTGGGCCTTACCACTGCATACATCAAATATGAGACTAAAATATTTCTTTAAACAGAGGCATAGAGGTATTAAATTATAAAAGAGAAACATGTAATAAGAGAAATATTACACCAAAATATTAAGGTTGATACACACATAATAGATCACCACAAGTGTAACAATAAACCAACAACATAACATAGACAAGGGTTCCTTCATATTTGGAAAATTACCAAAATTACTCCCCAAGATTCATATTCAATAATTCATTCTTTTATAATGCCATCAATGAGTGAGATGAAAATAACACTATTATGCAAATTCTATGGTTTATTTATGAAAACAATGAGAAACACTATATCCAAAGAAACTTATAAATATAATTACATTAAAAAATCAAGGAAAATATGAATCACACCAAAATAATCAAAGGTTTCTTAGGGAAACCACAAAGAAGGAATGAGGCTCATAAAAAACCTAGGGGTTTTCAGGACACCCATTCTAGGTTCCATAAAGAATTTCATTTTCCATTATTTATTCCAATAATTTTATTTAGTACAAAAAAAAATAGGATCAATATATTAATGTTTCTCTTCAAAAAATGTAATAGGTCCTAAGACCATAATTTTCCTAATTTCTTCTCCTTTTCTTCCACGACTTGTGTGTTTATTTCTTCTTCTGCATGCATTTTTAAAACTATAAAAGCCTATTTTAAATTTAATAAAGATGGTCTAATGGATCAACCATAATAGCTAGGGCATCATGGATTCCAAAAATTGAATCATCATAATGCCATGATAGTGAGGTCTACATAGCACACAACTTACCTTGCTCCACATTTTCCTCATTATCTTCATTGTTATCTATCTTATCTACCCTAAATATTCTACTCCAACTAATATTAGATAAATGACTCGACCCAAATAATTTTATAATCATTATGTATTAATCATAATACAACTCTAATAAATTATCTTAACCTAAATCAATTTTTTAATCAACATAATGATTTTCATGGCCTTAGTCAAGTCTTCCAACTTAGTTAATTATTTTCCTATTCCTCTTGACCAACTAATGACATATTAATGTTACCACATAAGTAAAATTTTGAACATATAAAATAAGAAACCAAGGATAATAGTCCTTGAAACTTCATTTCCATCTGAGAATCATGGTGCCTTAATCATAATAGTCATAACTAATTAACATGTACTAAATAACATGAAAAATTGGCTAAATTCCAATGATGGATGATCAAACTAGAACAATAAAAGTTTATGCACATCACGAGTATCCATAATAATAAAAACACAAATATCAAAATGGTGGAAATTAATAAATATTTTTTACACTTACCATTTTATACATGTAAACTATTGTTGTGTCAATTTAGTCAACTCTTCCATACTTTGACTTATCTTATTGTTTGATGGTACTTTCAATCATGTAGATGCCATCAACAACAAATTTATAAAAAATATAATACTTGCACAAATAAGTATCAATATAAGCATCCATAAATAATAATCATGAAATATAATCTCAAATAAAAATATATTATAATTCATCATAACATGTTGTCACAAGGTTATACGTGTTTTTTTAGTTTTTTTATTGAGGGTAAAGAGGATTTTTCTTGAAAGGGACTCAACTCTTGTTTACAATAGCCATAGTCCAATCCTAAGGAACCATAATGAACAAGAAAGGACTTCCCAACAATAAAAAATCAAAACAAAGGACAGATCACAAAAATATAACAACAATATCAAAATAAGGACAAAAAGACCTCACAATAAAATAAAAACACAAAATATATAAACCAATTAATCTTACCCTCTAAGCGTAGCATTCTAATTGATCAACATCTCATTTAGTGTTTATTCTATGGTGATAATATATTACTATCTACTCTTGGATATATATTTACCTCTTTTGGTTTTCTTACTTGAAATTTTCTCCTCAGGATTCTTTTCGAAAAGATGTATTAGAACACCCATACTAGAAAAACAATTTCTAACCAAGGCCTTGTTGTGATCAATCAAAGTTTAAAGATTATATTTGAGATCCAAATTCTCATCCTCTAATTTTTATATCCTCTATTCCATTACCTTGATTTGGGTAATAATCTCATGGATAATTTTCATATGTTTGGAATAAACTCCTTTTTATTGATTCTTTGATCAAATGATGGTCCTTATTGAACCATCTTAGGAAATATCTATGAAGATCAATTTCTTCCCATACGACTTTGATTATAACCAAGGTGGGATATGATATTTATTATTTAAGTTATAAGTATGATAGGTATTATTGTATTAAAAACAATTGGAGATAGTATTATCATTATTATTATTTATCCATTACATACATACAACATATATTATATCACCTAATTTATGCACTCTACTTTTTCATCCATTTATGGATCATATGTAGATCTAAAAAATATTCTTGAGCCAAATTTGAATTCAAAGCCTCTTAAAATTTAGAAGTAAATAATTTATCCCTATTTTAAATTATTATCTCAATCACACCATGAAGGAAAAAAAGTCTCTAATAAAATGGTTAGCAAAAATAGAGTCATCATCAATGAGATTTCATGGAATAAAGTAAGAATTTTTTAGATTGTCTACTACTACCAGAACAGTGTCATGTTTTTTTTTCTTAATTCGATAAACCTTAAATGAAATCCATGGAAATGAAAACCCACTTATCTTTTGGGTATCATAAGGATGTATAAATCATTTAGTGTGTAAAATTTTCTCCTAAACCTTTTGACAATATAAACACATTGTAAAAAAACCAATCTAGATTGATCTTCATTCTAGGCCAAAAATATAATGTTTTAAACTCATGTCATTTTTATGACATTGGGAAGATAAAAATGGGTACAAAATAAACTTTTTACATGATTAGTTATCAAAATTCACCTTGACATGGTAAAAACATATTTGTTTTAAGTCTCATAAGGTTATCTAAATCAATAATATATCCAATATAATTTTTATCTATAGGTTCCAATGCAATTCTAAAGCTGATTTAATTAAAAAAATAATATTTTTATTTAAATTTAATAGTTTTTTCCACAAATTTTCTAAGGTGAGAGATAAAAACAAAATAGACTCTCTTTCTAAGATCATCAACTATTTTATTTTCTATTTATTTGACATATTTTATGTCAATATCATTATCACTTATCAATTCCATCCACCTAAAGTCATTTTAATCTAGATTATATTTAGTAAACAAGTACTCAAGGATCTTATGATCTATTATGAACTCGAATGGCTTACCTAGAAAAAAATGTCTCCGCATCTTGAGAGCATCCATAAATATAGTCAATTCTAAGTCATGAAGTGGATAATTTACTTCACTTTGACTTAATTTATGTGAATAATAAACCATAAATATCCCATTTTTAGTTAAAAATTCCCCTCAGATATGCATTGATTCATAACTCAAAAGGTCTATTTGGGTCAGTTACAAATAATATGGGTGTTATAGTAAGAATATATTTAATTTTTTAGAATGTTTCTTCACATTTAGTTTTTAGTTTAAAATGTTTACCCTTAATTTTAAGAGATTTAATGGATAGGATATCCTAGAAGTTTCATTCACAAACTGATAATAATGTATATAAATATTAATGAAATTTTTCACTTCATGCACATTCCTAAGATTTGGGCACTCCTTAATAGTTTTGATTTTCATAGGATGAACTAAAATTCCATACTTAAATATGTTATGGCCCATGTAATATATATTATTCTTAAATAAATATCACTTGAATAAATTTACATATAACTAATGTTGCCACAATGTTTTAAAAGTTAGCCTTAAATTACACTCATGTTCTTATTCATTTTTTTGGTACATTAAAATGTCATTTAAGAAAACAAAAAATTAATTGAAATAGTCCTAAAATTTTCTATTCATGAGGTTCATGAGATTTATAGGAGCATTAGGAATACCAAATGACATAAATGTTAACTCTTAATGACCATAATTCATTTGAAATGGTGTCTTATGAACATTATCTTCCTTTATGCATAATTAATGTTACCTTGAACTGAGATCAATTTTTTAAAACACTATACCCATTTTATCTGATAAAATAGTTTTTCAATCTTTGGAAAGGGATAATGATTCTTGATGGTTACTTTATTCAACATACAATAATCGATACATGACTATAAAGTCATATATGTATTTCTAAACAATACAATCAGTTTTCCCCAAGGTGTAATGCTTATCCTTATTAGACTTCTATCTAAGAGATATTGTAGTTGAAATTTAAGATCCTATATATATTTAGTGTTTAATCTATAAGGAACTTGAAATTAGGTGTATATTTAGGAAATATGTCTAAGAAAAATAAAATTATATCACAAGTGGTAAGCTAATAAATTCTTCTAGAAAAACATCCTTGAACTTTTATAGGATAGGATGATCTCTAAGACTAGGTTATAATTTCTTAGATTTAATAATATTTTCATCTCATGTGGATGAATTCAGGTTACATGGAGGAGGTGGAGTGTTATTATGAAAGATTTAAAATTTTAGTCCTCCTCTCACATTGCCTTAGAACTTGCTAGAGTAGTTTTGTAATTTTACATTATTTTTCTTGAATTCAAGAATTTTATTTATTCCCATTATAAAATTAGACTAGTTTTTATAAATTGGTTTAGTTTTTAATTGTTGTCTATACTTGATTGTAGACTTTTATTTTTATTCAGATACATAAGTTGATTCTAAGGAATCAACTTTTTTTTTTGACTTAATAATATTTACATCATGTATTTATACATCTCTAATCCTCAACATGAATATAGTAACCATGGCTTCCTCATCATGCATGTAGTTGACATAGTGGAGAACTTATAGAAACTTTATCTCCTATTCTTTTACATAAAAATTATTTTGTTCTAGTAATTGAAATTCAACCTCCTTTTATTTATGGTTTGATATGATATACCTATTCTTAAAATGTTTTTAAATTTATTACCATATGATAATGTTTTTATAATAACCTTTCATCTCTACTAGATGAACCCACCTAAAAAGTGCATCACCTTCCAAGTGATATATGGAAATACAGACCCACATATTTAAACTAATGTCATGTAGTAAAAACTATTGATGAAGGCTTATTAACCATACCTCATTATAATAATTGATTTGTCTCCCTTTAAACCTCAGAAGTAGGACCTTCATAAGTTCTTTCAAAAAATGATTGATTTATTGAACCACATTTTTAAAATCTGATTAGGTAAAAATACAAGTTTTTAAGGATATTATAATTGAGACAAGTTTAAAATATAACCAATGTATACTAATAGAGTTTAAAACATGAGACAAAATCCACCAAGGCTAAGCTAGAAACATAGAAACTTCTAATAGACTCATATCACTAAACTGCTAAAACTATGAAAAACTTCTAACATAAATCTAATCATAGGAAAACACATTAATAAAAAATAAATTACTAGGTATTAAGCAAATGACTCCTTAGAGTCAAAGTACTCCACAATTATAGAAACCTTGCTACTTTACTTGGGATTTTTGTTTTCTTATTTTATTAGGAAGCCCTTTTTGTTATCTTACTTGATCATTCTATAGAAGCTTCCACGTCCTTCATCTTGACCTATGTGCCTTTGGTGGGCTTATTAGCTTCATTTTATTTTTTCTTTCTTACTTTGATTCTATACTTTTTCTTCATACCCATTAAAACAAAAAAAAATCATTTTTGACTCTTTTTATGGGTTTGGATTTAAAAAGATGATTTTATGACTTAACCCTCCACCTTATTTTATATTACCCTAATTCTTGAAAGTAGCCATCTCCTTTTTGAAGGGTTTGGTTTTAGCTTTAATTTCATTTTGAGATTCTAATTGTGAGACAATTTTAAATCCCAAGTTATCCATTTTCTATTCTAGATTAATCAATTTGATAGAATCAGTCATGGTAAAATCTAAATTATTCATCTTTATCTTCATCCTTTTCCTCCTCTTCTGTAGTGATATTGGTCTTCCCCTTTACCTTTTTTTAGGAGGATTTCTTGAACCAAATTATTATTTACTTCCATCCATAATTTATCTTATTATTATATTCCTAGAGGATTAGTATCCACCTCTAAATAAAAACTTAATTTTTTATTAAATGTATCATGATCTTATATCACTTTGACACTCGATAAAACTATCACACTAAAAAAATCTAGTCACCCTTTCAATTTAGTCCATCTTGACAGTTCAATTTAATAGTGTCTTCCCATGTTAACATGGAGATTGGGTTTTGATATTAGGATCATTGGGTTATAGAAGTAATTTATTATCTTATAATGATACAATATTTTCACCCTTAACTTTTAATAAAAAAATTATAGATGTCTCACATTGTCAACATATAATTTCATGATCAAAATAAGTATAATTCATAGAATCACTCTATAGATTAAGATAATACACTCAAGAGAAATAGTTTAAGTTTATGGATCTTGCTTATTAACCTAAACACATATAATAGGACATGATGACCATTATATATTCTAGACATTAGTATCATTACCTTGAATTATTGATTTCTTGTTACAATGAGATATTGTGCCAGGGTTGGTTTCAACCCTTACCATTACATGGTAAGATTTGCAATAACTATACTAATATATTCCCAATTGTAAAAAATATTTATGAAAAGTTACCTAATTTACACCTTATTATAATAAGTTTATTATCTACTACTAAGGATATTCCTTTAATATCATATAATAAGGTATTATACTTTCTAAACTTATTACAAAGCCCTTTTAAGTTATTAGCCTTTTCCATATATTTTTAAATTCAGAACAATTCATTTAACACATTCAAGTGGATCTTAGTCCATATTATTCTATAATAAAAATATTAATGAAATTTTATTGATAATGACTTAACACTATTACATATTAGGATCTTTGTTATCTATTCATAATGATTTTAGAATACACTTATTTAGTTTTCTTATAATGAATTACATATTAGGCCATTATGAATTACTTAGCGACCATCACATCCAAAGAGTTGGGAATTATACAAATGATCTCATAAACTATAGTAGATGATTCTTTATATTACCTTAGTGGTATCAATAAACTCAATGATATTTAATTCATTATCCCTCATTTACCATTACTAAAATATTACTTATTAATAGTGAAACATATACTGGTTTTAAAAGCCTTATAAGACAATAAGTAAGGTGAGTTACAAATTCCATTTAACCAAGAAAGGTCAAACTTAGTTTAACAATACTTATTCATTCTTTTTTATCTCTTGATTGAGTAGAGATTACTTTTAACTTAGTGAAAATTATACAAGTCTACATGAAATCAAACATGTTACATATGAATTTTTATGTAACAAAATATTTTTTTTTACATATTCTATTACTATTAATATGGGATTATTTATTTCTATAATTGTATTTACTATTGATTTAATTCACTTGAAGACCATATCATCTACCATAAACATCTAATTTTGATAACTATGCTTATGACTAATAAAATTATATGTGGTTTTTAGGTTATTATCAATAATACCAAGTCCATTAAAACATCATTCAACATTAGATCATGATAAGATAAAATCCATTGAAAAAAATCAAGGTTGCAAGTCAATGAAATTTTACTTCCATAATGGAACTAGTGTTGGTATATGTGGTAGATATGTCTAGTAAAATTTTTTAAATGAACCATAAGGCACTAATAAGACACTTATTAAAGTGAGGAAGGATGAAAAAATTTATATTTTTTATTCATGATTCCAAGTGAAACATGTGCTTGATGTTGTTCTTTATTGGTAAGGAACTAGTTTTAAGGTCACAAGATAAATCTTTGACATTGTCACAAATTATCCTCTTATTAAAGTAGGCATTACTTTTACATCATTATTATTGAATCCAATTGGTTTTAGCTAGATTATGTCAATAACAAGTTTTTATGTTTTGTATAATTGGTATTTTCCATTGTATATACCCTAAATTGGTCAATCAACCACACATATCATGTCTTTTCATAGGAGACTCTAATTGGAGAATATGAGCTTTGTTCACATTTAGATAGGTCTTTAATTTTAGTCATATTGGTCTTTTTTCATTCTCAAATCACATTTTTTCCTATTCCCAATCATCTAAAGCCTTTTAAACAGTCATTCCACCTTAGCTAGGTTAGGTTTTCTATGCTCTTTCCATCCCCTAAGTCTCTGGCCTATAGAATAGGAGTAATAGAATTGGACTATAGTGTTGGTATCTTTAGTGTCTAATTTCAATGCTCCTATCCAAGGTCATTTTAGGATCTAATAATTAGTTTATTTTGCTTAATAAGTCCTAACCCTTTTGTTAGCTTCATCCTTAAGTTTCCCAATGTCATCCAAATGCAAATAAAGCACCCAAATTTGAAATTAAGAGTATCTTATATAAAGGATACACAAGGCATTTTATATCTAATACTTAATAATTTGGCACATTACATAATTAAAATTAGTCAATAGTATAGCTTAGTATTCTACATCACACATAGACTTGCATGTTTAATCAAGGAAGGGCATAGGAAAAAGTTCATTCTTGCATCTATAATGCATGTTGATTATGCATGTTCCCTAAGGCAGAAATAAATTTGATTTGAGACCCTAGCCTAAGGGTTAATATTGGTAGTGATCAAGACAAGGGTTTTAGATCATGAGATCATTCTTCCCCCAACCTAGTGTTTCCCCTTTCTGATTTTAATGTTTTTGTTGTTTGCATGTGTGTAGATAGATACAGGGTTTTAAGATTGAAATAGATATACAATGAGATATGTTTACTTCTAGCCTCCAATTTTTTTGCATAGGCTCATATTGAGGTAGTAGACAAAACCTAGAAAGCTCAGATCTCTTAGACAACAAAGGTAGAAGTGGACTACAATGTTCATGCCACTCATATCCTTTTCAGTGCTCCTATCCAATCATAAAATGAAGGTTAGATCTATATTTATGATGGTGTTTTAATCTTGCATCACAAAATCTATCTCTTGAATCCTGGATCAATAAATTTATGTCTCTTCCTCGGGTAAATTATATGATAAAAATCTATATTTACTCATATTAAACTAGATTTTTCCCCTTACTCCAAACCCTTTATTATTTAAGAACTAAACACTAGTTTTCCAAAAATAATAATTTTTTTTGGTGAACCTGACTTACTTCAAACAAATTTAAAACCCTAGGTACCCTTAGGTTTTTCCTTCATATTTTGTACAAAAATTAAATTTCAAAAATTTTATTTTAGTATAAATTTTTGTACATTTATCCTATTCAAAATTATTTTTAAAATTTAAATTATTACATAATTTTCAAAAAATATAAAACCCTAGCCCCAAAACCCTATATTCCTAAACTAGGTCTTCAAACCCCAAGCCTTCCTTGCAATTCTTAGAAAAATATTTTTGAATTTTTTCAAATCATTTAGAGTTTCAAAAATATTTTTAAAAATTCTATGTTAGTAGTTATTATTGAATTTATTTACTTAATAGTACTTTTGCATATTCTCTTGGGTGAAAGAAATAAAATGGCCACTAAGGCACTTTTTCCCTCTCATCCCATAGATCAATTTCTAAATTTTTCTCATAATTATGATAATGAATGGATAAATTTACAAAATTACACATTAGTTAAAAATGTGGAAAATGATTTTATTTATAATGAAGATAACTAATTTTATTGTAATGAGGAATATGATGATATACATGATAGTTATAGTGAAGTATAAGTAGATTCATATTCTTCTCTCAAACCTATCTCTTTTATTCCTTCTTATAAATCAAATAATTTTGATAAATGGGAAAGATACTTTTCACCTCATTCTCCTATTCATAATGAATCAAATGAAAAAATTAGTTATGTACTTCCAAGTGAACCTCTAATTGGTGATAATTTGCTTCCATGTGAACCTAATATCTCTCTCTCTCTCTCTCTCTCTCTCTCTCTCTCTCTCTCTCTCTCTCTCTCTCTCTCTCTCTCTCTCTCTCTCGATACTTATATGTTCAAATTAAAATAATATAAATGCAATAGAATCAAATTGCCAATACATAGTTCAAATGATACATCTCATGTTATTAACTCTAATTTGTTTGAATTATCACTCTCTTTCTCTTAATTCTCATGAAAATAATGCATGTACTCCATCCATGGATAAGATAGATGCACATGATATTCTAATTTCAAATGATAATTTATTTCATATTAGAAACAAATTAAATTCTTTTCTTACACCTCTCCCTAGTTACACTGAAAGTTATAATGAATATGATAGTGAACATGGAAATGAATGCTTTTACCTCTTCTCTCACTCCTCTTAAACATAATGCACTTCCAAATATTGTTTATACTTTTATGTATGATTATATTTCAAATAATGCACATATTAATGTTTTTGATAAAGTAAGGTGGCATACCAGGGGCCAAACCCTTATAGAGAAGAGAAGACAAGAAGGCAATCAAACAAAATATGCCTTCTAAAAAGAGATGGAATGATCAAAGTATCAACAGACATTGCAAATGAAAAACAAAAAACAAAGATGAGAGTCAGAGATATCTCTCCTTACATAATCATTGATTTGAGAAGGTCATTCAGTTTATCAATATTCTCTGCATTGATAGTAGGCATAGTATTACCCAATTCCTTCAGCATAGACATGTTCAAGAGAATAGAGGCTCAGTGGTGAAGTTATACTCTATCTTCTAAATGTGATCCTTTAGGGCAGCAATTTCAGCTTCCAAACAAATCTCATTATTGGTTTCCTCATCAGCTTCCTCCACATACATTTTTCCCTCTTTGTCAGCATTTTCCACAATGTTAGCACCATCCTCCGTAGTACCCTCAAATTCCCTTATTTCCTACTTACCTTCAGTATCCTTAGAGATTTCTTAAACTTCCAATTCCTTGGACTCTTCCTCCTAGGTGGCTTCCTCTGAGGTGCTCTCCAAATAGTCAATAAGCCTAGCCTTAGGAGTGGGTTTTCCAGCAATCCACCCTGACCATCGAACTCTAGAGGAGAAGCCCTACTTACTGACCTTAGTAGACATATAGGATTTACCACCTTGCACCCCAGTGGTTCTACCAAGATTTTTATGGGTCACCATAGTGGTCCCCCCAATATTCTCTTCCCCAGCATAAAACTTCCTCTTCTTTCCCTTTGTGCTCACAAAGGAGCTAGGGGTGTCAATAGGGGTCTCCTTTGGATTAGAGAAGGAGACTTATTTCATTTTGGTAGAAACAAGGGAAAGATAGGGCTCATCAATAGCATCACGAGCCAAAGGATTAGAAGAAATATCCCCACTATCAATTCTGATAGTCTTGGATGGCTCAAGGGCATGGTGGAAATTATAAAAATAGAAAATGAGACCCTGATGGAGGGGGATAGGATTCATATCAGGTTTTTTATCCATTTTTTCTCTCACCCTAAGGATGGAATGTTCTAGGGAAGAGAGAAGATAAAAGGGAAAACTGATGAGAGCATTACACTTGAAGTGATTTAAAAGGGGAAGATGGTAATTATAGAACCTGGTAAATCATCATTCAAGTGTGAAATACTTCATGAGGATAATCACACTCCATCCCATGACTCGAGTAGTTTAGCTCGCTCTAATTCTCCTTGGTAAGGAACAAGTTCTTCACCTTCTCCCAGGAATAGTTTATGGCTTGAGAGGTCCATGAATTTTTTTGCCTTTGTAGCTTTATCCCTTGCATGGACATGCCTGTAGCCATAGCTATCACCTTTTCATAAATCTCAAAATTGATTCCTCTAATAGTGACTCACCTATTTAACCAAGACCTCATGAATTACTCTAACAAGTTTTCATCAAACCCATTGAGCCTCTCTAGGTATGGGTTAATCCCCCCCTCTTTGTAGTAGTGCCAAACCAACAAATTATCTTTGAACTCACAATAGGAGACTGGTTCCATTTGAATTCTATATCCCCCCATTTTGGATTTACATACCAAACCTTTAGAGTTCCCAATTTTAACCTTCTTAGTTGATGTGGTTACAAACCCTTGCTCCCGAATATGCATAAACCTCATAATTTGGAATATCATGCAAAAATGATGTTTACTCCTCCCATGCTTAAAAATCATTTCCCAGTGATCTCCATAATGAAGTTTGTGTGCCTTAACACCTTGATACAATAATCATGAATGATCATCAAAAGAGTATAATAGTTATCAAGCTCTGAGATCCACATCAGCACCCTCCAAATGGATTGCCTAAAAGAGCTATCCTTCTCATAACTTTGACTCATCCTTGACAAGTCATTTCCTTTCGGATAATATCCCTAATGTTTAAAGGAATATGAACTACTTGGTGCCAACATCACCAATTTGAAAATTGTTGGCCGAGATTAACATAGGCATTAGCAACACTATTCCTCTCTTTGTAAATATGTGAAATATCCACTCTAGAAAACTTATACAAAAGAAATTGGATATCCCTAATAATATCTTTTAGCTTAATTCCCACATTTGATGCTCTATTAACTAGATTAATGACCATTTAAGAGTCCCCTTGTATGCTCAAATTCCTTATACCTAGGGATATAGCCAATTTTAAACCCCATAAGAGAGCCATTGCTTTAGCATAGTTATTGCTTTGGAAGCCTATTCCACTAGCATAGACAGTAATCATCCATCCTTTGTCATTTCTTATAATCCCTCCTCTATTGGCTTTACCATCAGACTTGGAGGCCCCATCAAATTTAAGTTTCATCTAGTTAGGCTTTGGGGGAATCCATTTAGTATTAAGTCTCTATAGAATTTTGGAATTATTATAAGTAGGGATATGGTTTAAAACCTTCCATTTAGTTGCAATTTGATTTTCTTCTTCAGTTAGGGGTTTTTTCATAGAATGAATATGGGCAGTGGTGACACTTTCCATAAGAGTCTTAACAAATGAATGAAGCACTTGAGAGGCATTTCTAGTAGTGTCCCTAAAAATTTTTTGGTTGCACTCTTTCCATAAAATCTAACTCAAATAGAGTAGAGTTTGATTCCATAGTTCCATGAGCCAATGTTAATATCACATCTTCTATTTAATTATAATGTGATACACTAAAACATAAATATACCAATAAATCTCCCATGCCACCCCTCACCACAGTAGAACCTAGTTCTCACTCTTCACCTAAAGAGAACGATAGTCCACATCCATTTAGAAAGGTCCAAGTTGCCATTACTCCAAAGGTGCAAGTGAGTAAACCCCCTCTTTATGATATAATTGATAAATTTAGCATACCCATGGCTAAAATTAACAATAAAATTCAATGATTAAATGAACCACTTCAAGATGTTAATGTACCATCCCAAGAAATTATCTCTTTAATGCATGTAGTTGGTGAATTACAACACCAAGTACATCTCCTTACCTTGGAAAACAAGGCTTATAAGTCTTGTATGAATGTCAATGATTTACATGGTAACCCTCTTCTAAATAAATTTATAAAATATTCATTACCTAAGCATTTCCAAATACCATCATTGCCTCACTTTGATGGAAGTGGAGATCCATTTGTACACCTTCAAGCCTTTTGGAAGGTTTTACCATCTCATGCGAGTTTTTTGATTATACTCAAGCTATTCCAATAGACATTAGTGGGGGAAGAATAGAATTAGTTATTTCATTTACTCCCCATTAGTTCCTTACACACATATGATAACTTAGAAGAGTCATTTCTTAGATATTATATAGCAAACATGGGCCCTCATGTTACATATGAGAAACCTACAACTTTACATCAAAATACTTTAGAGATAGTTAGTGATTATATCTTATGATTCAAGAATTACATGTTAAGATTGATATAAAAACTAGTAAATTTAGAGATTTAGCATATCTTTATTAAGGGGCTTCACTAAACTATCCTTGAGCATCTACTATATATCAAACAGAGTCCTCTTTCAAGCACTTATGCTATACAATTCTAGCTTTGGAAAATAAATTGGGATAGATTGAGGTAGATTCAATTAATCAGATTACTCTAGATTTTAAAGTAGTATTTATAGATCCTAGCATCTACCATCTACCATATCCTAAATAAAATAGGATACCACAACCAAAAAAGCAACTAGTTAAGAATAAAGAGCTAGTTTTTAGAGAACAACTTGTAGTATGCACTATAGATAACAATAACAAGGCAAAACTATAGTTTGATTTAGACTGGGATAGCCAATATGTCATATTATTAACACTATTATATATGAATTTAATCACATTTCCTTATACTCACTGATGAGATCCACATCTCTTACATAGATAGACACATAATCCCTTTTGTAACTATCATCATATTTGTGGACATAGAGATAATGATTGTTATGGACTCATAGATTACATTAATAGATGTGTTAAAAATTGCATTATAACATTTACATAGGGGACACCAAGATCTCCTCCATCATGGAACCTTAGAACTCATTCTTCCATGACTGAGTCATCCTAAGACATTCCTTTACATGATTCATTGGTCACTCATTGTGAGAGTAATGCGGGTTATAAAATAGAGCCTCATAAGAGATCTCATATTCTACCTATTTAGAAGGTTTAGAAACTAGTCTAATGAAAACAACCTAAATATAACACTATAGTTTGAGTACATGGTATAGTTCCTTATACATATCCAACAAAGTCATAGGCACCATAATAGAGTACTGCTCTAGAGAAATATTCACTTTGGCTAGATTTCTTAGGTCCTATTTCACATAGTAATATGTTATAGTTAAGATTAAATGAACCAACATCACAGAGTACCAATCTAGAGAGATATTCACTATGGCCATATTTTCTAGATCCTATCTCATTTAACAATCTACTATGATTGAGATTAAATGAGACCCCATCATAGTTTTTAGCTCCATCTCAATCTATTGCTCATTCATATACATCATAGTAGAGGCCACAAGATATATGATTATGGATATATGAGTCTTTTTCATAGCACATAGTTTCAATTTCATGACCAATAAAGTTACCTTTTGTAGAGTCTCCATGCATAGTTACAGTTAGTACACAATAAATAGTATCATATATAGAACATATTCCTACATAGTATGAGCAATATGGACACTTGTTCAGTTTGCCATCAGGGTTCATATAGTGATACAACATAGAATTATATGATACACATTCATAATAGAATTATTTTATAGCTTCACTTAGTAGGGCAATGATAGAACCAAAGGTCTAGGTAGCCTTTGTATTATGGAACCACTCTTGGGGAATCAATATGCACATCATGCTATCTTACATCCCCACATATTAAGAACTAAAATTCCTAATTCCCAATAACTATACATATCCAAAACCAACCTATAAAAATCTTGATCTTACCAAATGATATAATTTACCAACCTCAAACCATCTCAATTTATCTCAGCAATTTCATAGTTACAAAATCAATAATTTTTTTGCTCACAAATAATTATAAACCAAATAAATTTCTTTACTTACATATATATTGAAATAAAAATCTAGCATCACACTTATCAAAACAATCAAATCACATATCCCAAGTACCATTTTACCAAACATACACAACCTCAACAACAATACTAGGTCAACTACTTCTAATCAATAAATTGCACTAAATATACCAATCTATTCCAAAATCCATAACACAATACACCTACAACAAAATCAAACCAACATCCATATATATATAACCAAGTTTTAACATACATATACATCATATCAAAATTCAATCACTCATGAATGGGCATCATGCCCTCACTCTCAGTCTCACTCTCTCCACCAGTACTAGTCCCATAATCCACTATCATAATCAATGGCCTCATACCTCCTCAAGATCTTGAATGCATCTTATGATGACTATCTTTCTCTAGTAACTGATCATGCTCCTCATGCAAGTCAACATACCACCTTTTAATTTTTGTATACTCATCCATAATCCTCATATGTAATGATCTATAATTGGGTGGATGCATCTTATGCCTATATAGCTCATCCCTCAACTCATTTCTCTCTCCCACTACTTTAACATATGCAACTATTGTTATACCAACTCTATAAAAAATGAGCATAAAAACCAGCTCTAACTATCACTTTCTATATCAAACCCTTCTCCATTGCATCATCAAGAACATGTTGCATGATTTCTCAAAGTGTAGACTCAATCATAGTCTCCTAGAACCCATCATCTCCACCTCTTCCCCCAGTAGGTGCTTCATCCTGAGCACCTCCCACTCCACCTTCATGCAAAAGTATAACACTAAATTATATATACATTTTCCAAACAAGATAAAAAAGCACAAACTTTTACATGATTCAAATATAATCAATGTTTACCTCCCATCATCTAGATTAGAGTAGGATCCTCATAATCAAGGGCATCCCCTCTATTAATAGGATACAATGGAGCCCACTTATGCCTAGTCCACCATGTAATATATGACTCTATACATCCAACATCATCTATATCAAGAATATTTATAGCCACATCTCATGCACCCAAAGGTAGTGGTGTTAACTCAACCTTAGTAGGCTTTTGATGAGCCCCTGCTATTGTTGGTGCTCATGCACTCCTCACCCACACCCATAATATTGGGGGCACATCTTATGGTACCCCAAACTATCTAGTCATGTGATCATACTAGAATCACTCATACACTCTAACCCAATGGTCTTGTAACCAATAAATGACCCTCATATACTATAGCTACAATCCATCCTCAAGCCACCCAGGGAATCCTTTATAAGGACTCCATATGAGATCTTGAGCCACTAATTTGTCTAAAACTCATCTATATTGATATATCCTAGGAGACCAGATATCCAACATACTCATCTACCACTCTTCAAATGACTGTAGAGGTGACCACCTCTCCCTTGGTAATCCTATTGATCATGCAACTAATATGTGCTTATAAACCCAATAATGCAATAAAGTAGCCACACTCACACTACCAATAAATACCTCCTAAGTAAACCTATAAATATCCCTATATAAGTAGGAAAGCATAGTCCTACCCTATGATAATGTAGTACCATACACCTCTATATTACACATAATCCTATTCATCCTATATACAATCAATACCCCACTCCCATCCATAAAAACAAATAAGACCAAAAACACAACCAACCACTTCCATAGGAGTGGAACACTAAACTATACTATAAATTATAATAGCACATAACTATCACTACCTCTCCAATGTATGCCTAAGGGCACACCAACAAAATACAAGGATGCATAATCAATAGCATTAACACCCATGTCATTCTACAAAGTCACATGCCATCCACTAACCAACAAAATGCAAAATATGGTGTACATCATCCATATTAATCATAATCTCCCTTATGGGAAGATAGAAGGTACATGTGTCTACATTCCATCTCTCACATAAAGTGGTCATTAGATATCTATCCTACTTTATAGTTTTTAGGTCACACACATGACCTAAACCTACCCTATCCATCATATATCTCTCATCAGTTGATAAATGTAACAATATTAGTGTCTCCATCACCTAACCTCCTCTATAAAACTCCCTCATCAATTCCTCTCCCTATAAAAATACCATAAAATAACATATATATCAGTCAACCATGCCAAGGAAAATAGCCAAGCCACACAACAATATCCAACAAATTAGAAACTCAAAAAACTAGCCCTGGTAGACAATATTGCTAAAAAAGGACACTAGTGCTATACAATAACACTAAAACTTAGAAAATTGATCTGAGAAACATTCTAGGTGATAATTCAGGTGATGGTTCTAGCCTAATTGGTGGTAGAACTTTTGGGAACCATAACTTTTGCAGCATAGCTCTGTTTGACTCCCCATTTGAATCATTGGAAAGATAAGAATGAGGATAATGTAGTGAGATGGAATGCATCTTTGCTTAATGGATTTTGACCCTTGAAAACCCAATGCAAGTGCCCCAAATTTCAATTTTAGTAATGCAGTCTAAAAATAGTAATTCCTCAAATTCTATATTGTTGTAAATCATGGAAGTCAAACCACTTAATCTCCCTCGATATTGGTGACCTTACACATCCTCTTCCTACCTTTAAAACATGTATAAATAAAGATGTAACCTGAAATGGAAATCAGACATCTCTTTTTAGAGATAGGCATATGTTTGGGTCTATAAATTTAATGAATAAAACATCTCTTCCCAAAGATAACATTATTGTTATTGTGTTGTTATAGTTTATTTAATTATCTTTCAACTAAATCTTTTGAGTTTTGGATCAACAATAGTGCTAAAAACTAAATAAGAACATTGACTCTTAGACACGAGCATTTGAACTAGTGGAAAATTCGTAAAAATGATTTAAATAACTCAAAAAACATCAAAAAATGGCTTCTAAATAGGGAAAAATCACACGTTACAATTAATTACCAAGGTAACATCACCACCATCCTCCACTTGGGATGCCAATTTCTCAAACTAGGTTGAGGTAGGTGTTCATCTCCTCAGTATTTCTCTCACTCTAGAGCTCCAAATCTCAACCTAGTCAATGCACAAATGAATCAATAATCAACCCAATTTTCTTATATCAAACAAATTTTTCATTCTAAGGAAAATACTATTTTTCCCATAACTTCAATCTCATAACTCCATTTTGCAAACCATTTTATTCTATAGAATCATGAAAATGACAATTTCAACATCATGCAAGCCTTAATCTCTTACTACATCATCTACCTACTATAAAAAACACACATATTTATACCTATTTTATATCTAGACATACAACTTGGTCCTAACCAATCAAAACTTGTTGCAATTTCAAAAACTTAATCTAATCAATCAAACAACTTCTCAATCAATTCAAACTATACCAATCTTGTCTCTACTTATGCCACTAGTCATTAATTTTCACTCAAACTCCTCTATCATGAGATCTCATCCCTATCCCTAAAAGGGGGGAACCATTCCTTATATTCCTATTCTTACACTTACCCAACATAACCAATACACTTTCATAAGTGGATACACCATGGTTCTTACAGCTCCTATAGTTATATTAGCATATTCAACCTAGATAGGTTAAAATTTATAGTGATTCAGACTACATGGGTCACTCAACATTGTTCTTACACCTCCAGTACTCAAATTATCAGATTCAACTTAGATTGGTTGAAATAAATAGTGATTCAAATTACATGGGTCACTCAGCATTACTCAAGACATTTAAGGGGATATACCTTTAGTTTATAGATACAATGGTTCATATCATAATGATCTATAGTGATTTTAATTTATAGATACATAGACTATTTAGATACAATGGTTCAAATTATATGGATTAAAAATAACTTTGATATAGATTCAGACTTAGATACCAAACTTGGGGGCATGTACATTACTACATATCTCAAAAATATAGCTTCATATAGCATGACATAGTTACAAGACTAGATAGTAGATTATAGGCATAATTTATAGCACAATGTTTTGATCTCTAGTTTTGCACATGGGGAATAATATGATATGTCATTTCACATGTGGTTATATAGATTTTTAGACTATACATATGAATTACTCACATTCTAGATTTAGGGGCATGACATAGAGGTTCATGTTCTTTATCATCCAAGATTATATAGATGGAATGACAAGACATGCCATTTTCTTCTTACACATTTACTAGAGTTTTGGATTACACTCATCTATACCTAGGTTATCATAAAGTTGGAGCATAATATCATCTACAATGGTTGGTCCATATCATTACCTATACCCATACTACATGAGTTTATACAGGATAGAGAGTAGACATTAGTTTTGGGCCTCCAAGCATTTCTCATTCCAATCAGATTCAACTTAGGGGGTAAGCATTTCCCTCCTTCTTCATGTTATATAGATTATAATTCTATATTTAGTAAAAGGGTTAACAATTTTATGGATTCCTTATTTTTTTAGGCACTATTCAACTCTCCATCCACTTCCCTAGCCAAGAAGTGAGTTAGACCCTTTTGTAGCACATTCATTTTTACACAAGTAGGTTTAGGTGCATATTTTCTTTTCTTTATTTTACTCTAGTATTTCATTTAATTGCATCACTAGATTAAAAGGGGGGGGGGAATGTATACACCCTAAATTGGTCAAGTAACCAAATGTATCATGTCTTTTCACAATCCTTTCATAGGAGACTCTGACTGGAGAATATGAACTTTGTTCACATATAGCTAGGGATTTCATTTTAGTCATCTTGGTCTTGTTTCATGCTCAAATCACCTTTTGCCTATTCCCAATCATATAAATCCTTTTAAATAGTCATTCCACCTCAGCTAGGTTAGGTTTTCTATGTTCTTTCCATCC